>OX155892.1:59033954-59196457 GCA_944588485.1 Phosphuga atrata
CAATTTATATTCTGAGTTAAAGATATCTAACCAGTATCAGTGAACCTATATCTATTAGGAACGTTAAACGTGTTCTATTTAAAATAAGAAATTTGAAAATTGAAATTTTTGAAATTTTTTTTGGCCCACCCGGAGCAGTGAGACCTAATATACTAGTTAGTTATTAAAGTTAATTATTGCAAATTAATATTTGTTCCATGTTATTTTTTTCTTTATGAAATAAAAAGGTTAAAATAAGACGTTTCATTTTTATATGTAAAAAAAAGTAGTATTTTAAGCGAAATCATCGGATGTTTATTTAATTGTAAACAGAGGCCAAAATGGCTAAATGGCCGCCACGGCTACGCTTGCAGGACCATATTCTTTTCATGACATTTTCCATTGCCAATTCACATTGGTGGCACGTTTGCGGCTGTATGTCTTCTTTAACTTCACGAATTCCATCTTTGAGGTCTTGAATCGATTGCGGGCCTCTGGTATACACATTATTTTTCACGTGGTCCTAAAGAAAAAAGTCTAGATGCATTAAATCACAAGATCTCCGGAGCCAATTGTGATCGCCTCGTCGAGAAATCACCGGTCAGGAAAATTTTCAGGCAAAAGAGCGACGGTATCGTTATTTGTGTGGCACGTAGTCTTGTCTTGTCCACGCCGTCTTGTTGAAAATAAACGTCGTCCACGTCTTCCAGTTCCGGCCATACAAAATCATTAATAATCATCATTCGATAACACAATCCAATCACCGTAACAGTTGCTCTAGCTCCATTTTCGAAAAAGTAAGGTCCAAAGACCCAGCCAGATCAAAAATCGCAGCAAACGGTCACACGTTGAGGATGGAGAGGATTTTCAACAATAGATCTTGGGGTTTACAAACTCCAAATGCGACAATTCTGCTTGTTAACTTCCCTGGTGAAAATGGGCCTCGCACTCAAGATGATTTTTTAATGAAATTCCAGAAGAGTTTCAAACATTTCAAAAACCGAATCAGCAAGGTAACGACGTTGTTGATGGTCGGTAGGCGTGAGTTCTTGTGTTAGCTGAATTTTAAAAGCCTTAAGAATTAAGTATTTATGCAAAATACGGTGTAATGTCGTTTTTGGAATGCCCAATTCCAAAAATAGACGACAAATGGACAAACCTGGGTTTTCCTCAACACTATGGGCTACAACAGCAATATTCTCAGTTGTTCTTGAGCGACGTGCACGAGTTCGGTTCTATAGATCACTAACTTGTCCCAACAGCTCAAACTTTTCCACCAGTTTCACAATTGTTGGCCGAGAAGGTGCTTCACGATGACCCAAAAATTCTTTAGTTTTGTCAACTGTGACCACGAAATTTTCATCATTATGTAATTTTAATAATTTCAATGCATTGTTGAAGTGTATATCGTTCCATTTTTATTAATGCCGTAGTTTTTACTTGTCATCTCTTAAGTAGTTATAGGTTGACTCATGACAACTGTTAAAATGGTAGGCTATTGAAAATGAAACCTCTTATTGGAGTATATTATATGTATGTATGTATATATATATATATATATATATATATATATGTTGTATTTGAGGTTTTCGCGGTATAATATATATATATATATATATATATATATATATATATATATATATATATATATATATAAAATATGTGTTATAGGTAACTCACCTGTAGGGGTTTTTCCTCCTTGGGATGATTAGAAGTTTTTGGAAAATCTAGAACTAAGAAATTATTGTTGAGAGACTCTAGATTTATATATTGTTGAAATTTGAATAGTCTTAATTAACGAAAACCAAATTTTAAACCACATTGAAAACCACAATTACATTTTGATACAACTCTCTGATTTACAAAGTTAAACCATACAAAACTTACAAAAAAAAAACAATACAGTGAAACTTGTCTAAGACGGAACCTCAAGGGACTGGGAAATATTTTCGTCTTAAACAGGTTTCCGTCTTACACGGGCTAATCATTTTCTTTTATTCTCAATTTTTAATATATCGACATGCATGAGATACATTTGGTTTATTAAAATTTAGTTTTTTCTTTCGATTCATAAATTGTAATCCTTGAGCTAACTTAACAACTACTGTCAGCCATCCAACCCTTCTTATTTGCTGTTGGAGCTTTTTGTGCTTTTTCTCGAGAAATTCAGAACCTTTGATATTCAGATTTACCTATTGAATGACATATTCAATAGGTAAATCATTTATAATCAGTTGATTAAAGCACCTGAGTTTCAAAGATTTGCCAATAACCAAAGGTTCTGAATTTCTCGAGCAAAAGCACAAAAAGCTCTAACAGCAAAAGCACAAAAAATAACGTTCTTTTGAATGCTTACCACCGACACATTTCTCATTGTTGGTGTAAAAGTTTTATTTGGCAAAGCAAGAAAAAAAAGCGTTGTTTCATCTCCGTATGCAATGTTCTATTAGGCTTATATCCCTCAATTTCAATTACGATTCTTTTTTTCTAAAGCTCAACTGTTTGCTGACAGACAGCCGTGCTTTCCCCACAAACTGTCCCAAATTTAATTTCCAAATTTTGTTTAAACTAGCCGTTGGTATCTTCTTTCGGGAATTCTGTCGGTAAAACGGTTAAGACTGTTTTTTACGTTATCGCTGCTCTCTTTGCTCAGATGATACCGACGCAAAAACATCAATTAGACTACGAGAACTCCTACCCCTTACTTCCTTATTGGTAGACGAATCTTTCAGCATTGAGAATTGCCTACCACTACCATTAAATATGACAAGATCTATTTTCGTCTTAAGAATTATTTTCCGTTTTACGCGGGTTGTTTTAAATGGGAAAATGAACGGTTAGCAAAAAAATTCCGATTAATACAGGTTTCCGTCTTTTACGGGTTCCGTCTTAGACAAGTTTCACTGTATTAAGCAGACAAAATTAGACAGAGAAAACTAGACAGATAGGACTAGACATTCAAGACTAGACAGGTAGACCTAGAGAGATTGACTAGGCAAACAACAGCCGATAGAAAAACAAGTCTAAATATAAAGGATTATTCCTGGATAATAGTAGATATATAGGATTAACCTGACATTGTAGTTGACGAACAACAATTTATAAATTAAGACATACAATAATAAACGGATAAGACTGGACAGAAAGGTTCTAAAAATTTAAGTTTATAAATATTTTTATTAGTAAATTTATTGGCTAATTACCTGAAATTGAAATTGATTATGAATTTTGTTGAAGAACTTTCATGTAGTATTAATTTTCAATTTCATCGATTATTGCCAGGGAATTATTAGATAGCTTCAAAGCAACAGACTAAACCGTGTGTTCCCAGAATATTACATATTGCGTGTGTGCATATTACATTGGATAGAGCTTGCGGCATACATAGGTAGCATTCAATGGTTTTAATGAAAAAAGACAAGAATAAGGGAGGATTAGGAAGACAAGATTATACAGACTTGATTATGCAGGCAAGGGCCGATGGGCCTGAAAGGATAATACTAGGCACACAACACTAATTAAAAGATTATTACTGGATAATAGTATATATACTGGATTAAACTAAAAACATTAAACTGGTGAGCTAAGCTAGTTTCTAAGCCTATATTATCTAAGCGAGAAGCTTTTCTGGACATAATAAATTAGATATTTTTCGATGCTTGATAATTAAGTTCATGAAGCAAAATCAGATTCCCTAAAATTACTTTCTCTAAATTTATTTTATTAGCTAGTTTGATGCAGTGGACTACACTAAATGAAACTAGATATCAGTAGACACAACGTCAGTGGAAATTGCACCACAGTTTTACACAAATAAAACAAATATTTCTGCGAACAATAAATATGAGATATTTTGGAAAAAAATTCTTTTATTGTGGAAGAATAAGAAAAGTAGTTCATTAAACTAACTTTTGGTATTCTGTTCCACAGCGCATCTATAGTCTGTTTATGACAGAATTTCTTATTCTCGAATGATGAGTGATATTCCTCATTGACTGATGAGAGTATATACATATATATATATATATATATATATATATATATATATATTCATTTTACACACTATACATTCTGCACCCGGAAGGGTAGAAGAAGTTCGATTATATATATATATATATATATATATATATATATATATATATGTGTGTGTGTGTGTGTCTTGTATTGTTTTCTCGGGGATTCCGCATTGATGCTGAGGGTTGGCTCTGAAAAGAACCGGATTCTCGACGTTTCGGCGAACTAACATTCGCCATTCTCAAGAGATATATGCGTCCGTACGGGTCAACCGTTAGACGCATACTGGTTAGTATGCGTCTAACGGTTGACCCGTACGGACGCATATATCTCTTGAGAATGGCGAATGTTAGTTCGGCGAAACGTCGGGAATCCGGTTCTTTTCAGAGCCAACCCTCAGCATCAACGCGGAATCCCCGAGAAAACAATACAACACAGGTATCTATCAGCGAAAACTTATATATATATATATATATATATATATATATATATAAATATATATATATATATATATATATATATATATATATATATATATATAACTGAAGGATTAATATCTAAAGGACAAAGAGCACGATCTAATGGTAAAAATCTATTCGATAAAATTCGAAAATACTTTGAATTCAACGTAGGACAAAAAAAACAATATTAAGCAGACAAGAGTAGACAAAGAAGACTAGACAGATAGGACTAGACAGACAAGACTAGACAGACAAGACTGGACAGACAAGGCTAGACAGAAAAGGCTAGACAGACAAAACTAGACAGACAAGACTAGACAGATTTTAATATATTTCAATATTTTAATAAATTCTTCTTACAATATATATATATATATTTATATATATATATATATATATATATATATATATATATATATATATATATATATATATATATATATATATATATATATATACCGCTATGATTTATTGTATGGTATCTATAAAATGGAGGAAAGTAGACATAAGAAAGAACATAAGAATTACTACTTTGTCTGACTAGACAGGAAACATAAACATTTTAATGTTCAAATTTTATTTTCGCATTTTTATGGTTTTGCAGTTAATTTCCGGGAGCACTAAAAAGTGTCTTAAATGTACTCAAGAAGATACTACAATTTTATGAAATTTCTTCTGAATATTGCTTTTAAAGAAAATTCATTGTTTCTTGTGGAAATTTGTTTGTAAGTTTAGTTTCACATTAATCATACCCCTGACATTTACCAATAACTTCGAAAACATTTCCCTAGCCGATACAACTAATGTTTCCTCAATGAACGTTAACTCAAATACTTAAATATACACAATTGGTTTATTTTAATATAGTCTAGCATCTAAATTGGTCGAGTTTCTGGACATTCTTGATTGTTTATCTATTTTATTTTCATATTTATTTTATTTTCTTAAAATATTTATCTAAAAGTCTGTTCAATCTTGTCTCTCTAGTCTTGTCGGTAAAATCTTGTCTGTCTAGTCTTGTCTACCTTGTCTATTCTTGCCTGTCCAATTTAGTCTGTCAAGTTTAGTCTGTACAGTGTTGTCCGTCCAGTCTTCACTGCACAGTCTTGCCCACCCAGTCTTGCCTGTCCAGACTTTTTTATCCAGTCATGTCTCTCCATTCTTTTTTGTTCAGTCCTGTCTGTTCAGTCTCGTCTATCCAGTCTTGTCTATCCAGTCTTGTCTGCCCAGTCTTGTCTATAGAGTCTTGTCTGTTCAGTCTTGTTTGTATAATATTGTCTGTATAGTATTTCCTATTCCGTGTTGTCTCTCTAGTCTTGTTTGTCTAGTCTTTTCCGTCTAGTCCCATCTGTTTAGTCTTGTTTGTTTAGTGTTGCTTGTCTAGTATTCTCTGTCTAGTGTTGCATGTTTAGTCTTGTAAGTCCAGTCTTGTCTATCTAGTCTTACGGGGCTATTTTTACCTATCTAATCTGGCCTGTCTAGTTTCATCTCGTTTGTCTAGTCTAGTCGGTCCAGTATTGATAAATTATTCTTGACTGTTTATTCTTGAGTGCCTAGTTTTGTTAATACTGTTAAGTATAGTTACAATTAAGCTTTAACTAGTTATGAAACAGATAGGAGAGAAAAAAACTAAGAATTTTATTCAGAAAACGTGCAGTTTTAGTAAAACAACGAAAATGTTCTCTAGCTTGAAAAGAGAAATAAAAACTTTATAAAGAGACAATGAAATTGTGATGTTATCTAGCAAATGTAGTTTGCAAACAGAACTTTTAATGTTGTGCCGGCAGTAGAGAAGAATTAAGAATATCAACCCTCACGACGCTTTCAAATGGTTTGGACCGAGCTTTCTTATTTCCATTGTGTAATGACTTCATTAAATGTCCGCTTTATATGCCGAGAGTCTGCAATGAAATAATTTACTGTCGTGATATTATAGATGTAAAATAGCCGAATGAAACTCGAGGGTGGAATAAATTAGACCAATAATTCCAATTTCTAGAACCCGCGCACCAATATCTCATCTGTAACCGGCCACACATTCCTATTTCTGTTTAAAATCATTAAAAATGAATTATAGTGGGTAATGTTAATAGTGTGCAAGGCTCATTTAGCGTTTTGTGCGGGGGTGGGAACCGGAATGCTCTCTCGTCGGCGCAAATGCATAAATAGCTTCTTTCGCGCATTTTGAGTTATTAACTTATTTTTCCGTATCGAAGTTTCTGGGAGCGTTTCAAACAGTTTTCAACCGGATTTAATGACTTTTTGATACCCACACTAAGTTCTGCCCCAATAATCCTAACTACAAAAGCATCTCAAATTACATCTTCCATTGTCTATGTCTATACTCAAGACAGTAACAACTTAACAAAGTACAATAGAAGCTTAAATTAAGAATATTACGCAAAACACTATGCCACACACTTACCTATATATAACAATAGACTCGTTAGTCTGTATATAAAGCTAAACAAAGGAGTTTAGTCGAGTCTAACCAGTGTCCTGTGTGCAGTTTGGTGTGTTCAGTCATTTTTGTCTAGACTTGCCTGTTTAGTTTTGAGTATTCATTCTTGACCTGACTAGTCTTATCAATATAGTTTTGCTTGACTAGTTTTGCGAGACTAGTCTTGTTTGTCTAGGCTTGCCTGTCCGTCTCCACTCTGAAGATAATAATGATTACGGGGTGGGAAAACAACATCGTCAAGTGAACTAGGGGTTTAGCGGATGAGAGCTCCGCACTCAGGCTGATAGGGCTTCCCCAGCCAAAATAAAAAAAAGTTTTGTCTGGCTAAGTCTGGTCTATTTTATATTGTTTCTCTAATCTTGTTTGTCTAGTGTAGTCTGTATAGTCTTGTTTGTTTAGTATTGTCAGTCTAGTCTTGCTTGTCTAGTCTTGCCTGTCTAGTATTGTTTGTCTAGTTTAGTCTATCTAGTCTAGTTTGTCTAGTGTTACCTGTCTTGTCTTGTCTATCTATTCGTGCCTGTCTAGTCTGTCTACTCAGCTCAGCATCAAAGAGAGTATCGACAGAGAGAAAAAGAAAAAGAAAGAAAAGGGAATTTAGTAAACAAAATACTGATTCAGAAAAGTAGGTTCTTAAAACATTTATTTTAACAAATTTGAAGCAATCGCTTACTATTTACATAGATTTGCCGTACATGTGATTACAGTGTTAGCTATTTTTTTTACTATATTTATATACATTATAGAGAGGCAATAGTGAAATCACAAGCTCTGGGTCAAAAAGTGTGTCGACAGAGAAAAAAAGAGAATAAAGGTAGAATTGGTTAAACCTTCCTACATTATAGATAATAATAAAAACTTAAAACAATCGGAACACAGCCTGAATATATAAATATATTCAACCTTTCCGGAGCTTTAAAACAATTACTGAGTCTTTTTAGGACTACCAAAAGAAATCTCATGTGAAATTTGTCACTTAATTAATAGCTTTCAGTTCACCTTCGTGGAACTCAACCCAAAATTTCAAAAAATAACATTGTTTTTAAGGTCATGTCTTTCCGATAACTTAAGTAAGTAACTATCTGCAGACGCTTTTCGATATTAATATGAGCAAAGCTGCACCGATGAGAGATAAATCTCGAAACGCGTCTCGAATCTCTTATAGGAAATTTACTTCTTCAAATATATGCATCCATTCTTCGACAGCAACTTTATAATTCACCATACTTAAATGCATATCAAAACTAGTGCAAGAGAAATACTTTATAGTGATTCGTACTTGTAGTGATTCGTAGAAATCGTCTTTATAGTCCTCTAAATGACATAAGAATATTATAGAGATTCGGAAAGGTTGAATATATTTATATATTCAAGCTGTTTTCCGCTGTAATAAGTTGGTACTTTGTACTGATTGTGAGTTTGAATATGGAGATTTAGATTGTTTATTCATATTTTCCAGAACATTCAATCAACATATTTGCGTGCACTTTCATTATTTTAATAATAATTAAAAAAAGAAGTTGTTCGATTCTGTTAAATGCGCGAGGAACTTCGTTCCTGACGGGGGTCCGCTGACCGCATACGTTATTTTTGTCTGTCTTGTCTTTTTGTCTCGTCTTGTATATTTTGTTTAGTCTCTCTTAAGAATTTTCAATTTCATGCAGTAGATATTTCATATCAGCCGTAACTTCCACCCCAATAACCACCCAGTACTACTCAATAATTTTAAGCTTAAGGGTTCGCCCACATTTAATACTTTACAACGAACCGTTAACTCAACGAAGAAAAACTATCCGGGACAAAGAAATAACACACACTAAACGTGTTTTGCAGGCGTCCAACGTAACAAGAGCAACAGCAACAACAAAAACTTACAACAAGGGTGTAAAAAAAGGCGAAAGAAAAGCTCTATTGAGATTTATAAAGGCACTGATCGATGTGTCTAACTGCATTGTGCCGTCGGTAATCGACGTGGCCTCGTGACCCTCGCCGGCGAGCGGCCGTAAATCCCTCCAGGATACTAGAATTAAGATTTAAGACGCAATCTTCGGACAAAACTATCGTTTACACAAGCGATAGCTGCGATATTCTCAGTTGTTACGTAAGTTCGTTAAAGTTCCGTTTTTGGCTCGGCAAATTGTTAATCGGGATGATGCTACTTTACCATTCAGATAACCGAATTTCGGTTTTATTATCGCAGACATCGGTTTGTTACGTAACTGGATTAGGTTAAAGTTCCGCTATATTTCGCCTGTAGAATCAAACGAAATGTTGTTACCACAAATTTATTTATTAACAGATTGATTCACTACCATTGCATATTTAAAATTGGATCATACAAATAAGATTAATTTCAATAGAGACTAGTCCTATAAGACTGGACAGACAAAACTAGAGACATAAGTCTATACAGACAAAACTAGACAGACAAAATTAGACGCACAAATCTAGACACACTAGACAGGCAAAACTAGAGAGATAAGACTAGACAGTCTAGACTAGACCGTCTAGACTAGACAGATAATACAAAACTAGATATGACAGATAATACAAAACTAGACAGACAGATAAAACTATATATGCAAAACTAGACACAAGATTATTATTAAATTGTATGAGGCCGCTAAGTAATTTTTCTCTTGACTAATATTCTTCGGTGTATACTTAATAGCTTAACGCCGTATTCCTAGGGCTCCCCTAGTAAGTATAAAAATGTTAGATAACCAGAACTTACTAAAAAGTACTAAAAGTCTTTTACCATAACAATTTTCCATTATAATGCAGTAAGAAAAATTAAACCGCGAATATAAATAAATTACTAATTTAGGTAGATAAGATTTTATGGTGTCTAGAGCGGTAAATTATTAATTTTGTTAAGCTAAAGTCAACATTCATTACAGGAAAAAGGTCAAAATATAGTATAAATGTATTTTTAAAATAATATCGCGTTTGTTCTAGCCTGCAAAACATGTTCCAATATTCTCAAAAATTACCATTTACTATTAAATATTTTTTGTCTTTTAAGTCTTCAAGATTACAATTTTAAATTAGATGGAATCAGTAGTCGTCGGCAGGCTCGGGATTTATTATAAATTTTGCTTGTTTGCTATGCAAAAGACGGACGCGAAAAAAGAGTGATTCAAGGCGAGAATTTAAATCGAGGAGAAACAAAAAATATTAATAATTCTCGTAATCGACGAATTTTCCTTCAAATAATTGAATCGGTTTTACATTCATGTTTTACCTTTTTGAGCTTTTCACGAATAGACCTAGATAAATAATTCTAGTGAATTTGCATTTCGATCTCTGAATTTCCCTCGCTTATCTCATTGACGCAAATATTCTTTAATTAATTTATTTTAATTAAATAAAATCTCTCCTATTCATTTAATCAATGTCATATTACATCTTGTAAAATGATATCGACATTTATCTGAAAAAAAAAATTGCTACCAGTTTCCTGGTGCTGAAGCTAACATCGTAAATTATACCATACCATATTAGACAAAACCCGACAAGACCAATACTAACCAAGCAAGACCAGGTAATAAAAATAAAAGAAAATACCAGACAAGACCAGACAAGACCAGACAAGACCAAACAAGACCAGACAAGACCAGGCAAGACCAGACAAGACCAGACATAATTATAATACTAGAGGACGCAAGAAACTATGCATCCCTATTCAAGATTGACTGTCTACAGTAAAGCGTCTAAAAGCGTCTAAAAGTCTTATCCAAGAAGACTCAAAGTTCAGGAAAAAAAATATTTATATACGATTGATGAGTATGTGAAACTATTTCAATCATTGTATTGACTTACCAATATGTATCTGTGTATATACATATTTTTGTTTAATAAATTAATTTGAATTTGACATGACCCGGCAAGACCAAACAATACCAGACAAGACCAGCCAAGCCAGATTAAACCATGCAAGACCAGACAAGATCAGACAAGATCAGACCGAACCAGACTAGACCAGGCATGACCAGACAAGACCAGACAAGATCAGACAGGATCAGACAAAACCAGACCTGACCGGGCCAGACCGGGCAATACCATACCAGACTAAATCACACTAGCCTAGACCAAATAAAGACCAGACATATACAGATAAGACCAGACAAGACCAGACAAGACCAAACAAGTCCAGAGAAGACCAGACAGGACCAGACAAGACCAGACAAGACCAAGCAAGAGCAGATAAGACAAGGCAATATCACACAAGACCAGACTAGACCAGACAAGACCAGTCAAGACCAGACAAGACCATCGAAGACCAGACAAGACCATCGAAGACCAGACAAGACCAGACAAGACCAGAGAAAACCAGACAAGACCAGACAAGACCAGACAAGATCAGACACTACCAGACAACACCAGGCAAGACCAGACAAGACCAGACAAGAGTCCACAAGACCAGACAAGACAAGACCAGATATGACCAGACAACACCAAACAAGACCAGATAAGACCTAGCAAGACCAGACAGGACCAGACAAGATCACACACGACCAGGCAAGACCAGACAAGACCAGACAATACTAGAGAAAACGAGACGAGACTAGTCAAAACCAGACAAAACCAGACAAGAGCATATAAAACCCGGGTGGACAAGACCAGAGAAGAGCAGACAAGACCAGATCGGACTAGTCAAAACCAGACACGATCACGCAGGACCAGATAGAAACCAGACAAGACCAAACAAGGCCATACAAGACCAGAAAAGACCAGACAAGATTCCACAAGATCAGACAAGACCAGACATGACTAGGCAAGGCCAGGCAAGACCAGACAAGATCAGACAAGACCAGAGAAGAGCAGACAATCCAGACAAGACCAGGCAAGACCAGACAAGACCAGACAAGACCAGACAAGACCAGACAAGACCAGACAAGACCAGACAAGACCAGACAAGACCAGTCAAGACCAGACAAGACCAGACAGGACCAGACAAGACCAGACAAGATCAGGCAAGACCATAGAAGACCAGACAAGACCCGACAAGACCAGACAAGACCAGACAAGACCAGACAAGACCAGACAAGACCAGACAAGACCAGACAAGACCAGACAGGACCAGACAAGACCAGACAAGACCAGACAAGACGAGGAAAGATCATCCAAGACCAGACTAGACCAGACAAGACTAGACAAGACCATCAAAGACCAGACAAGACCATACAAGAGCAGACAAGACCAAACAAGACCAGACAAATTTAGACAAGACCAGACAAGACCAGACAAGACCAAACAAGACCAGACAAGACCAGACAAGACCAGGCAGGACCAGGCAAGACCCGGCCAGACCAGGCAAGACCAGACAAGACCAGACAAGACCATACAAGAGCAGACAAGACCAGACAAGACCAGACAAGACCAGACAAGACCGGACAAGACCAGACAAGACCAGACAAGACCAGACAAGACCAGACAAGACCAGGCAAGACCAGGCAAGACCAGCTCAGACCAGGCCAGACCAGGCAAGACCAGACAAGACCAGACAAGACGAGGAAAGATCATCCAAGACCAGACCAGACCAGACAAGACCATCGAAGACCAGACAAGACCATACAAGAGCAGACAAGACTAGACAAGTCCAGACAAGACCAGATAAGACCAGACAAGCCCAGACAAGACCAGACAAGACCAGACAAGACCAGACAAGACCAGACAAAACCAGACAAGACCAGACAAGACCAGACAAAACCAGGCAAGGCCAGACAAGACCATACAAGAGCAGACAAGACCGGACAAGACCAGATAAGATCAGACAAGACCAGACAAGACCAGGCAAGACCAGACAAGACCAGGCCAGCTCAGGCAAGACCAGACAAGACCAGCAAAGACCATACAAGACCAGACAAGACCAGGCCAGACCAGGCAAGACCAGACCAGATCAGACAAGACCAGACGAGAGCAGACAAGACCAGGCAAGACCAGACAAGATCGCACAACACCAGGAAAGACTAGACAAGACCGGACAAGATCACACACGACCAGGCAAGACCAGACAAGACCGAACAATACTAGAGAAAACGAGACGAGACTAGTCAAAACCAGACAAGACCAGACAAGAGCATATAAAACCCGGCTAGACAAGACCAGACAAAACCAAACAAGAGTCCACAAGACCAGACAAGACAAAACCAGACATGACCAGACAAGACCAGACAAAACCAGATAAGACCAAGAAAGACCAGACAAGACCAGACAAGATCACACACGACCAGGCAAGACCAGACAAGACCGGTCAATACTAAAGAAAACGAGACGAGACTAGTCAAAACCAGACAAGACAAGACAAGAGCATATAAAACCCGGGTACAAGACCAGAGAAGAACAGACAAGACCAGATCGGACTAGTCAAACCCAGACACGATCACGCAGGACCAGATAGAAACCAGACAAGACCAATCAAGGCCATACAAGACCAGACAAGGCCAGACAGGATTCCAAAAGATCAGACAAGACCAGCATGACTAGACAAGCCCAGGCAAGACCAGACAAGACCAGACAAGACCAGACAAGGCGAGACAAGACCAGACAAGACCAGACAAGACCAGGCAAGACCAGACAAGACCAGACAAGACCAGACAAGACCAGACAAGACCAGACAAGACCAGACAAGACCAGACGAGACCAGACAAGACCAGACAAGACCAGACAAGACCAGACGAGACCAGACAAGACCATACAAGACCAGACAAGACCAGACAAGACCAGACAAGACCAGACAAGACCAGACAAGACCAGACAAGACCAGACAAGACCAGACAAGACCAGACAAGACCAGACAAGACCAGACAAGACCAGACAAGACCAGACAAGACCAGACAAGACCAGACAAGATCAGACAAGACCAGAGAAGAGCAGACAATCCAGACAAGACCAGGCAAGACCAGACAAGACCAGACAAGACCAGACAAGACCAGACAAGACCAGACAAGACCAGACAAGACCAGACAAGACCAGACAAGACCAGACAAGACCAGACAGGACCAGACAAGACCAGACAAGATCAGGCAAGACCATAGAAGACCAGACAAGACCCGACAAGACCAGACAAGACCAGACAAGACCAGACAAGACCAGACAAGACCAGACAAGTCCAGACAAGACCAGACAGGACCAGACAAGACCAGACAAGACCAGACAAGACGAGGAAAGATCATCCAAGACCAGACTAGACCAGACAAGACTAGACAAGACCATCAAAGACCAGACAAGACCATACAAGAGCAGACAAGACCAAACAAGACCAGACAAATTTAGACAAGACCAGACAAGACCAGACAAGACCAAACAAGACCAGACAAGACCAGACAAGACCAGGCAGGACCAGGCAAGACCCGGCCAGACCAGGCAAGACCAGACAAGACCAGACAAGACCATACAAGAGCAGACAAGACCAGACAAGACCAGACAAGACCAGACAAGACCGGACAAGACCAGACAAGACCAGACAAGACCAGACAAGACCAGACAAGACCAGGCAAGACCAGGCAAGACCAGCTCAGACCAGGCCAGACCAGGCAAGACCAGACAAGACCAGACAAGACGAGGAAAGATCATCCAAGACCAGACCAGACCAGACAAGACCATCGAAGACCAGACAAGACCATACAAGAGCAGACAAGACTAGACAAGTCCAGACAAGACCAGATAAGACCAGACAAGCCCAGACAAGACCAGACAAGACCAGACAAGACCAGACAAGACCAGACAAAACCAGACAAGACCAGACAAGACCAGACAAAACCAGGCAAGGCCAGACAAGACCATACAAGAGCAGACAAGACCGGACAAGACCAGATAAGATCAGACAAGACCAGACAAGACCAGGCAAGACCAGACAAGACCAGGCCAGCTCAGGCAAGACCAGACAAGACCAGCAAAGACCATACAAGACCAGACAAGACCAGGCAAGACCAGACCAGATCAGACAAGACCAGACGAGAGCAGACAAGACCAGGCAAGACCAGACAAGATCGCACAACACCAGGAAAGACTAGACAAGACCGGACAAGATCACACACGACCAGGCAAGACCAGACAAGACCGAACAATACTAGAGAAAACGAGACGAGACTAGTCAAAACCAGACAAGACCAGACAAGAGCATATAAAACCCGGCTAGACAAGACCAGACAAAACCAAACAAGAGTCCACAAGACCAGACAAGACAAAACCAGACATGACCAGACAAGACCAGACAAAACCAGATAAGACCAAGAAAGACCAGACAAGACCAGACAAGATCACACACGACCAGGCAAGACCAGACAAGACCGGTCAATACTAAAGAAAACGAGACGAGACTAGTCAAAACCAGACAAGACAAGACAAGAGCATATAAAACCCGGGTACAAGACCAGAGAAGAACAGACAAGACCAGATCGGACTAGTCAAACCCAGACACGATCACGCAGGACCAGATAGAAACCAGACAAGACCAATCAAGGCCATACAAGACCAGACAAGGCCAGACAGGATTCCAAAAGATCAGACAAGACCAGCATGACTAGACAAGCCCAGGCAAGACCAGACAAGACCAGACAAGACCAGACAAGGCGAGACAAGACCAGACAAGACCAGACAAGACCAGGCAAGACCAGACAAGACCAGACAAGACCAGACAAGACCAGACAAGACCAGACAAGACCAGACAAGACCAGACGAGACCAGACAAGACCAGACAAGACCAGACAAGACCAGACGAGACCAGACAAGACCATACAAGACCAGACAAGACCAGACAAGACCAGACAAGACCAGACAAGACCAGACAAGACCAGACAAGACCAGACAAGACCAGACAAGACCAGACAAGACCAGACAAGACCAGACAAGACCAGACAAGACCAGACAAGACCAGACAAGACCAGACAAGACCAGACAAGACCAGACAAGACCAGACAAGACCAGACAGACCATACAAGCGCAGACAAGGCCCGACAAGACCAGACTAGGTCAGAAAAGACTAGACAAGACCGGACAAGTGGGGACAAGACCAGACAAGACCAGACAAGACCAGACAAGACCAGACAAGACCAGACAAGACCAGACAAGACCAGACAAGACCAGGCAAGACCAGACAATACCAGGTCAGACCAGGCAAGACCAGACAAGACCAGGAAAGATCATCCAATACCAGACTAGACCAGACAAGACCTTAGAAGACCAGCAAGACCATGCAAGAGCAGACAAGACCAGACAAGACCAGACAAGATCAGACAAGACCAGACAAGACCAGACAAGACCAGACAAGACCAGACAAGACCATACAAGACCAGACAAGACCAGACAAGACCAGACAAGACCAGACAAGACCAGACAAGACCAGACAAGACCGGACAAGGCCAGACAAGACCAGACAAGACCAGGCAAGACCAGACAAGACCAGGCCAGATCAGGCACGACCAGACAAGACCAGCAAAGACCAGACAAGACCAGACAAGACCAGGCCAGACCAGGCAAGACCAGACAAGATCAGACAAGACCAGACGAGACCAGACAAGACCAGGCAAGACCAGCCAAGATCACACAACACCAGGCAATAGTAGACAAGACCGGACAATACTTAAGAAAACGAGACGAGACTAGTCAAAACCAGACAAGACTAGACAAGAGCATATAAAACCCGGAAAGACAAGATCATAGAGGAGCAGACAAGATCAGACCGGACTAGTCAAAATCAGACACGATCAGGCAGGACCAGATAGAAACCAGATAAGACCAAACAAGGCCACACACGCCCAAACAACACCAGGCAAGACCAGACCAGACCAGACAAGACCAGACAAGACCAGACAAGACCAGACAAGACCAGACAAGACCAGACAAGACCAGACAAGACCAGACAAGACCTGACAAGATCAGACAAGATCAGGCAAGACCAGACAAGACCAGACAAGACGAGGAAAGATCATCCAAGACCAGACTAGACCAGACAAGACCAGACAAAACCATCAAAGACCAGACAAGACCATACAAGAGCAGACAAGACCAGACAAGACCAGACAAGATCAGACAAGACCAGACAAGACCGGACAAGACCAGACCAGATCAGACAAGACCAGACGAGAGCAGACAAGACCAGGCAAGAGCAGACAAGATCACACAACACCAGGCAAGACTAGACAAGACCGCACAAGATCACACACGACAAGACCAGACAAGACGAGGAAAGATCATCCAAGACCAGACTAGACCAGACAAGACCATCGAAGACCAGACAAGACCATACAAGAGCAGACAACACCAGACAAGAACAGACAAGACCAGACAAGACCAGACAAGACCAGAAAAGACCAGACAAGACCAGACAAGACCAGACAAGACCAGACAAGACCAGGCAAGACCAGACAAGACCAGACAAGACCAGACAAGACCATACAAAACCAGACAAGACCAGACAAGACCAGACAAGACCAGACAAGACCAGACAAAACCAGGCAAGAAAAGGCAAGACCAGACAAGAGCAGACAAGACCAGACAAGACCAGATAAGATCAGACAAGACCAGACAAGACCGGATTAGACCGGACAAGACCAGACAAGACCAGGCCAGATCAGGCAAGACCAGACAAGACCAGCAAAGACCATACAAGACCAGACAAGACCAGGCCAGACCAGGCAAGACCAGCCCAGATCAGACAAGACCAGACGAGAGCAGACAAGACCAGGCAAGAACAGACAAGAACAAACAACACCAGGCAAGACTAGACAAGACCGGACAAGATCACATACGACCAGGCAAGACCAGACAAGACCGGACAATACTAGAGAAAACGAGACGAGACTAGTCAAAACCAGACAATACCAGACAAGAGCATATAAAACCCGGCTAGACAAGACCAGACAAGACCAGACAAGAGTCCACAAGACCAGACAAGACAAGACCAGACATGACCAGACAAGACCAGACAAGACCAAGCAAGACCAGACAAGACCAGACAAGATCACACACGACCAGGCAAGACCAGACAAGACCGGTCAATACTAGAGAAAACGAGACGAGACTAGTCAAAACCAGACAAGACCAGACAAGAGCATATAAAACCCGGCTAGACAAGACCAGACAAGACCAGACAAGACCAGACAAGACCAGACAAGACCAAACAAGGCCATACAAGACCAGACAAGACCAGACAAGATTCCAAAAGATCAGACAAGACCAGCATGACTAGACAAGGCCAGGCAAGACCAGACAAGATCAGACAAGACCAGACAAGACCACACAAGACCAGACAAGACCAGGCAAGACCAGACAAGGCCAGACATGACCAGACATGACCAGGCAAGACCAGACAACACCAGACAAGACCAGACAAGGCCAGACAAGACCAGACAAGACCAGACAAGACCAGACAAGACCAGACAAGACCAGACAAGACCAGACAAGACCAGACAAGACCAGACAAGACCAGACAAGACCAGACAAGACCAGACAAGACCAGACAAGACCAGACAAGACCAGACAAGACCAGACAAGACCAGACAAGACCAGACAAGACCAGACAAGACCAGACAAGACCAGACAAGACCAGACAAGACCAGACAAGACCAGACAAGAACAGACAAGACCAGACAAGACCAGACAAGACCAGACAAGACCAGACAAGACCAGACAAGACCAGACAAGACCAGACAAGACCAGACAAGACCAGACAAATCCAGACAAAACCAGACAAGACCAGACAAGACCAGACCAGACCAGACAAGACCAGGCAAGACCTGACAAGACCAGACAAGACGAGGAAAATCATCCAAGACCAGACTAGACCAGACAGGACCAGACAAGACCAGACAAGACCATCAAAGACCAGACAAGACCATACAAGAGCAGACAAGACCAGAAAAGATCAGACAAGACCAGACAAGATCAGACAAGAACAGACAAGACCGGACAAGCCTGGACAAGACCAGACAAGACCAGACGAGACCAGACAAGACCAGGCAAGACCAGGCAATACCAGGCAATACCAGGCCAGACCAGGCAAGACCAGGCAAGACCAGACAAGACCAGACAAGACGAGGAAAGATCATCCAAGACCAGACTAGACCAGACAAGACCATAGAAGACCAGACAAGACCATACAAAAGCAGACAAGACCAGACAAGACCAGACAAGACCAGACAAGAAAAGAAAAGACCAGACAAGACCAGACAAGCCCAGGCAACACCAGACAAGACCAGACAAGACCAGACAAAACCAGACAAAACCAGACAAGACCAGACAAGACCAGACAAGACCAGGCAAGACCAGACAAGACCATACAAGAGCAGACAAGACCAGGCAAGACCAGATAAGATTGGACGAAACCAGACAAGACCGGATAAGACCGGACAAGACCAGACAAGACCAGACAAGACCAGACAAGACCAGACAAGACCAGACAAGACCAGACAAGACCAGACAAGACCAGACAAGACCAGGCATGACCAGACAAGACCAGGCCAGATCAGGCAAGACCAGACAAGACCAGACAAGACCAGGCCAGACCACACAAGACCAGACAAGACCAGGCAAGACCAGACAAGGCCAGACATGACCAGACATGACCAGGCAAGACCAGACAACACCAGACAAGACCAGACAAGGCCAGACAAGACCAGACAAGACCAGACAAGACCAGACAAGACCAGACAAGACCAGACAAGACCAGACAAGACCAGACAAGACCAGACAAGACCAGACAAGACCAGACAAGACCAGACAAGACCAGACAAGACCAGACAAGACCAGACAAGACCAGACAAGACCAGACAAGACCAGACAAGACCAGACAAGAACAGACAAGACCAGACAAGACCAGACAAGACCAGACAAGACCAGACAAGACCAGACAAGACCAGACAAATCCAGACAAAACCAGACAAGACCAGACAAGACCAGACCAGACCAGACAAGACCAGGCAAGACCTGACAAGACCAGACAAGACGAGGAAAATCATCCAAGACCAGACTAGACCAGACAGGACCAGACAAGACCAGACAAGACCATCAAAGACCAGACAAGACCATACAAGAGCAGACAAGACCAGAAAAGATCAGACAAGACCAGACAAGATCAGACAAGACCAGACAAGACCGGACAAGCCTGGACAAGACCAGACAAGACCAGACGAGACCAGACAAGACCAGACAAGACCAGGCAATACCAGGCAATACCAGGCCAGACCAGGCAAGACCAGGCAAGACCAGGCAAGACCAGACAAGACCAGACAAGACGAGGAAAGATCATCCAAGACCAGACTAGACCAGACAAGACCATAGAAGACCAGACAAGACCATACAAAAGCAGACAAGACCAGACAAGACCAGACAAGACCAGACAAGACCAGACAAGAAAAGAAAAGACCAGACAAGACCAGACAAGCCCAGGCAACACCAGACAAGACTAGACAAGACCAGACAAAACCAGACAAAACCAGACAAGACCAGACAAGACCAGACAAGACCAGGCAAGACCAGACAAGACCATACAAGAGCAGACAAGACCAGGCAAGACCAGATAAGATTGGACGAAACCAGACAAGACCGGATAAGACCGGACAAGACCAGACAAGACCAGACAAGACCAGACAAGACCAGACAAGACCAGACAAGACCAGACAAGACCAGACAAGACCAGACAAGACCAGGCATGACCAGACAAGACCAGGCCAGATCAGGCAAGACCAGACAAGACCAGGCCAGACCAGGCAAGACCAGACAAGATCAGACAAGACGAGACGAGACCAGACAAGACCAGGCAAGACCAGACAAGATCACACAACACCAGGCAAGAGTAGACAAGACCGGACAATACTTAAGAAAACGAGACGAGACTAGTCAAAACCAGACAAGACTAGACAAGAGCATATAAAACCCGGAAAGACAAGACCATAGAGGAGCAGACAAGATCAGACCGGACTAGTCAAAATCAGACACGATCAGTCAGGACCAGATAGAAACCAGACAAGACCAAACAAGGCCAGACACGCCCAGACAACACCAGGCAAGACCAGACCAGACCAGACAAGACCAGACAAGACCAGACAAGACCAGACAAGACCAGACAAGACCAGACAAGACCAGACAAGACCAGACAAGACCAGACAAGACCAAACAAGACCTTACAAGATCAGACAAGACCAGACAAGATCAGACAAGACCAGACAAGACTAGACAAGACCAGAGAAGACCAGACAAGACCCCACAAGATCAGACAAGACCAGACCAGATCAGACAATACCAGACAAGACCAGACAAGACCAGACAAGGCCAGACAAGACCAGACAAGACCAGACAAGACTAGACAAGACCAGACAAGACCAGACAAGACCAGACAAGACCAGACAAGACCAGATAAGACCAGACAAGACCAGACAAGACCAGACAAGACCAGACAAGATTAGACAAGAATAGACAACACCAGATGATCAGATTAGGTGATCCGACAACACCAGATAAGATCAGACAAGACCAGACAAGACTAGACAAAACCATACTAGACCAGGAAAGACCAAATAAGACCAGGCATGGCCAGGGAAGATCAGAATAGACCACACAATATCAAACAGGTTTAGACAAGACCAGACAAAGCCAGACCTGACCGGGCAAGAGCACCGGACCAGACCAGGAAATAGCAGATCAGGCCAAATTACACTAGCCTAGCCCAAAGAAAGACCCGACAAAACAAGAAAAGACCAGACTAGACCAGAGAAGTCTAGACAAAACTAGACAGCACCTAATAATATCAGACAATACTAGACAAGACCAGACAATATCAGACAAGACCAGACAAGACCAGCCCAAATCAGACAAGCCCAGACAAGACCAGACAGGATCAGACAAGACCAAACAATGCCATACAAAACCAGACAAGATCAGACAGAACCAGACAAGACTTGACAAGATCATACAACACCAGAGAAGACCAGACAATACAAGAAAAAACTGGACTAGACAAGGCAAAACCTCACAAAACTGGGCTAGGTAAGTTCAGATTCAAATATTTCTTGTTGTAGAATTCTTCATATCGACTAATTTGGTTCGTTGGGCTAATAAAATTGAGTACATAGTAAACCCGAGTAGTAACTAGGTAATATAAGCTGAAATATATTAACTAGATTTTAGTGCATACTATAAATGCCTATAACCTTGACCAGCTAATAAATCATTAATTTCTCATTATAATGCATGCTTAGAGTTTGGCTGTATAAGAAAATATAGAAGCAGATAAATAGCTGAATAAAAAAATAGATGATATTAAAAATCAAAACTGTATTAAAACTAGATTAAGAAATTTATTATTGATTTAGAATAGGCCATCTCAGTCAAGTCCCACTGTCTAGTGTTTATTTTCCTGTGCAATATATTTGTCTAGTTTAATTGATCGGTCTTGTCCATGTAATCTTGTAGATCTATAAGCGGTTTGATTAGTCTTGCACCAGTCTATATCAGTACTATTAGTAAATTTAGACACTGTATATAATCATCGTCTTAAGTCATATCATCGTATTAACAAGAACATTTATACTTTAAGACATTTAAATAAAAATATAACATTTACTATATCTTGTACGTTACAGGAAAATAAATCAGAAGCCAAATTGGAACGGAACACCCGTTGCTTATGCCTATATTTTTCTTTTAGTTTAAAATACTGTATTGTCCAGCCATATCTTTTTCATATTGTGCGACTTGAACCAAATTTCAATTACAGTTTTTAAACAGTTTCCTTTCAGCTTGAACAAACTTCCATCAAATTTCTGTTTCAATAAATAGTGAATTTTCCCGCATTCAACTCTAATGCTTTGTTGCCGCGTTTCGGCCCTTGAAATAAATACAAACGAAAATATCGAAAAAAACCTAAACTTCATTAACCATTTCGACGATTGGAGAATCGACGTCGACTTTGGTCCATTCATTTACAGCAACGGACGTGCACAAAACGACCAAAACAAAGAGAGTTTTGCGTTTATTTTTCCCTTTTCGTCTCGTAACAAAGGCTTTAGAGAACGAAGTAAAAAGTGAGCGACCGGACTTTGTACAACCGTCTATATAAACAGTGCACATTGTGTGTCTCTCCGCGCTCCACCACCCGGATCCAGTTATCCGGATAGGATGTAGTTTCCGGAACCAATAAAACTATTGTAAATACAATTGGGAAACAATCGGTTGATAATTCCCGATACTAATTGATTTCGACACTTACTGTTAGACAAAACAACCATTATTTCCCGTTGGCTTCTTTTAATTAGAACTAACTAGGTCATGCGCAAACTTGAAAATCTAAATAGATTATCGTATATAAGAATATTACATAAATTGAAGCTATACATTCCAAAATCAAAGACTAGACTAGTGTCTGTCTAAACTAAACAAACAAGACTAGACAGACAAGATTTGATATGACAGACTAGATTGACAAGAATAGTCTAAACTGTTTCATAATGGGCCAATATATTGGTGTGATGAACAACAATAAAATTGTGATGGAAAGTTGAATATGCAAAATTAAAAAAAGGGTAGAGAAGGGGAAAAAATGGAAAGTCTTTTGAATAATTCCATGGAGATTTGTAAAAAATTCAAATAGTAATAATCCCCATCCAAAGCAAACTGCAGCGTTCGCGTTCGCCATTTCCATTTGCATTTCTCGGCGAAAACGTCGACTCGGCGACGATGGAAAACCAAATGGCAATTCCTCGGCTCGCTAGAATTCCTGCGGCGCATTCATAATTTACCTGCAAATAAACACCCGAAGACCGACGAAAAAATACCCAAAGTTCCTTTAAATTTTTATTCCGTTCTAATTTCCCTTTTAATTCCGAAATTGTTTAATTCCTTATCGCCTTGCGGCGATCCTCGTTTACTTTCCTCCTTTTCTTTCTATGGCTCGACGATTGCAAGAAAATAATTAACTCGCTGTCGGATTCTAATACATAATAATAATTACAAACATATTCAGCGTGCAGTAATCTCAGAAAATATTTCCGTTTAATTTCACGTTTTAATCATATAAGCATAATAATTGATAAACCGCACCGAAATTTACATGGAATTAATAAAGCAATTACGCAATTATAATTTGCTGAAATATTTTTATTAAATATAAGTGTTCATCTAGTCTTTCTTGTTAGACAAGACTAGACCGAATATTGGATGCCCAGGCTTGTGAATCTATACATTCGTATCGGTTTAGTTTTTTGTGTCTTGGCAGATAAAACGCCTAGTCTAGGCTGGCCTTGTCTGTCTAATCTTGTTTAACTAACCATGGTCTTTCAACTCAATTTGTCAAGTCATGTCTTTCTAGTCTTGTCTATCTATTCTTACTTATATATGCTGTGGTCTTGACTGTAAACCCTTTGTAAATCCATCAAAACCGAATAGTATTGAACAATCTGTCGTGATTTCATTATATAAACTATCACAATGTGGAACTGTGTTTCAATGTAGTCGGGCTTGTAGAGGGCTGGAAGTGACACCTGAAGTCTGCACGTCAGCTAGTGCCCCCCGCGCCTTCGAACAAAGTTGAACGACGCGTACCATATGAAAACGACGATATTATTAATACGGTCTTCATTATATAACTGAAACTGTCCGAGGAACGGATGGCCGGGACGATTGAGTGACACCGCCACTGTTCGCCAAACTAACAACTCGTTATCGGACGGTTATCTAAATGGTTTTCACACAGTTTCTGCTATTTGTTATTTTACATAAAAGCTTCCTCTATTCAAAATAAGAACAAGCAGACAATAGATTAAACAAATGGAACTAGTATCCAGAAATGGATCTTTGATTTGACTTGGTGATTACTTTGGTAATATTTAGACAAGACTAGACATACAAGACAAGACAAACAAAACTAGACAAACAAGACAAGACATACAGGACTAGGCAGACAGGGATAGGCAGACAGGCCCATACAGACAGGATTAGACAGACAAGACTAGACAGAAAAGACTAGAAAGACAAGACTAAGCAGACAAGACTATACAGATAAGTCTATACACACGAGACTAGACAAACATGAATAGTCAGACAAGATTATACAAACAACACTAGACAGACAAGAGAAGACAGACATGACTATACAGAAGAGACTAGACAAACAAGAGGAGTTAGAGAAGACTAGATAGACACGACTACACAGACTAGACAGATTAGACTGAGTAGACAGACTAAACCAGTCAGACAAGACTAGACAGACAAGACTAGACTAGACAGAAAAGACTAGACGGACGAGACTATACAGACAAGACTAGACATATAAGACTAGAGAGTCTAGACTAGACATACAAGACTGGACAGACAAGACTAGACAGACAAGACTAGACAGACAAGAATAGACAGTCAAAACTAGACTTACAAGACTAGACAGACAAGACTAGATAGACAAGACTAGACAGACAAGACTACAGACAATTTGAATTTGACTAAACAGGCAATACTTGACAGACAAGACTAGACAGACAAGGCTAGACAGATAAGACCCGACAGACAAGACTAAGCAGACAAGACTAGACAGAAAAGTCTAGACAGACAAGACTAGAGAGACAAGTCTAGACAGACAAGACTAGACAAACATTGAGACTCTCGTGACATCTTTCAGAGTAGACCAGATCTTCGAGGCTAGGAGGAAATTACTGTCAGTGAAAGCACCTGGTCCAGACAATATCCCGAATGAGATTATCGCAGAAGTGGTGGAAATGTGGAGAGAGTTGTTGCTGGAAACTTACAATGCGTGCCTTCGAAAGGGAATTTTCGCTACGCATTGGAAAGGACAAAAACTCGTCCTAGTGAGAAAAGGGGACATACCATTGAAGAACCATCGTCATACCAACCGATATGCCTCCTGGACAACATTGGTAAACTTCTTGAAAGACTATTACTTAGGAGACTTGAGACATACATCGAAAACAACGGAGGACATTCCCATGGCAGTATGATCAACCGTCGACGCCATTGCTGAAGTAATTAAAGCAGCAAAAAAGGTCAAAACTAGAACACGGCAATCGGAAGGTTATTGTGCATTAGTCACCCTTGACGTAAAAATGCCTTTAATTCACCCAGGTCGGATGTAATCATGAAGGCATTAGCATCAAGGCAGACACCAGAATACTTGAGAAAGATGATAAGCAGCTACTTGAGCGACCGACGGTTGATATACCACACTGACGAAGGTGAAGTTGAGTATGGGGTAATGGCGGGTGTTCCACAAGGATCGGTCTTGAGACCATTCTGTGGAACATTATCTACGATGGCTTGCTAAACCTAGACTTGCCTGGAACAGCGAGAATAGTTGGGTTCGCGGATGACGCCGCAGTGGTGGTGACTGCAAAGGAAATAAGCACACTAGAACTAGCAACTAACAAAACCCTCCGGCGGGCAAATAATTGGTTAAAGAGCAGGGTCTAAGACCTAAGACCTAAGAGGGTCTAAGAGGCAGTTCATAAAACAGAAGCGATACTTATCACGGATAAGTGACTATTGGCACCACCGAAACTCTTTCTGGAAGGGCAAAATATCCCTTTATCGAAATCATTGAGGTACCTTGGCGTCCAACTCGATAGCGGTCTGAGATACACAGACCATATAGCCAAAACAGCGAAAAAGGCAGCGTCTACATTGCCATCTCTGGTAAGGTTGATGCCGAACATTGGAGGGCCCAGGGAATTGAAACGGAAACTTCTCAACAATGTTGTACATTCAAAAATTCTCTACGCGGCGGAAATATGGGCGGGCGTAACGAAAAATGTTGGAACGAGAAAACAACTTACAGGAGTCGGTACAGGAGTAGGAGAAAAAGTGCCCTAAGACTAGTTTCTGCTTACAGAACGGTTTCGGAGGCCGCGGCGCTGATACTTGCAAGCACGCACCCAATAGACTACTGATTCGCGAGAAACAAGAAGTCTGCGAATACCTGCAACAACTCAGAGCGAAAAACAAAGTAAAACATGAGAGGGAAGCCGCCAAGCAGAGAGCACGTAAAAGACTCATCGACCGATGGCAGACAGGAAGGGATAACTACACTAGTGGAAAGTGGACACACAGACTTATCCCTAACGTAACAGCATGGTACAAATGGTCACACGGACATATGAGTTACCATCTTACACAGGAGCTCAATAGTCATGGGTGCATCAACGCATACCTCGAACGGTTTAAAAAAAAGAGACACTGCGGAGTGGTTTTACTGTGGTCATGTACCAGACGACGCCCAACACACTATCTTCATGTGTACAGAATTAGAGAACGAAAGAACTCGACTCGCGGAGACACTAGGCGGTGCAAAACTAGAAGAACAGAACATCATGGAAGTTATTTTAGAAAGTGAGCATAACTGGAATGCAGTACAAGCTTACATAACTAAAATCATGATGGGAAAAGAACAAATGAAGAGAGAATGGAAGGCGATCATAATATCGCACGAGACACAAGGAAGCTAACATGTGCGACTAAATATGTGACGAAAAGACAGTTAATGAAAAATAGTTAATCACATGACTACATAACTAATACGACAGAGGACGAAAGACGAAATCGAAACGAGTAAAGGACAAAAAAAAAAGAAGGATAAGGAATCAATTGGAACAAACTCCACCACCCACCTGAAGTAATGCTCACGCCATTCCAGGTGGAGTGTAGTGATGAGACAGAGGTGGGGTTTTAGTGGGTATGCTGTTCACGAAGAACTCGATCAGAGAGCCCCACACTACACGGGTTTGAATACCCAGTGTGCAACAATGATCATTCGTCCTCCTCCTCCGACAAAAAAAAAAGGACAAGACTAGATAGGCAAGGATAGACAGGCAAGAATAGACATACAAGAATAGACAGACAAGACTAGACGGACAAGACCAGACAGACAAGATTAGGCAGACGAGTCTATAAAGAGAAGATTCAGCAGACATTGCTAGATGAGCTAGATTAACTGACAATACTAAATAGCCAGGCCTAGACAGACAAAATTATAGGAAATTGACTAGCTGTGCAAGACTAAACAGACAAAACTAGACAGTTATTATTAGACAGGCAAAGCTAAGATGACTAGTTTAAAATTACAAAATTTATGAAAATATAATATTGTATTTAAAAAATAATATTGTTAATTATTAATTATTATGGGGATGATGATTTAGGTAAACAAAATAGACGTTTGTGCAAGAAGAGCAAGAGGTCTTTCATTTGTGTGTCTGTTGAGGTTGGGTCGCGGAGAAATCCCTTTCAAATCCCCGGTAAAACACCGACAGGGGTCGAACAGGGTTAAATAAAATGATATAAATGTAAACACATTGCCCGGGAACACACTCCCTCGTAAAATATCTTGTCACTTTTGACAAATGTCCTAATAATCTTTTCGAACATTACCGAAATATTTTATCCGCGCGGAATTATGTTTTTGCTTGGAAATCGTCGAAATCCAAAATAAGAAAAGAGAAACCTAACGGGAAATGTAATCGAATAAATTGGATTTATTACAATAATTTATCAAAAATATATCCAATAAGTTGTTCGTTGTTAGACACTGCATTGACCTTACCAATTATATCCATTTTGAAATAGTACTATATCAATACAATGTTTCTTTAAGCCTAATATTGTTTAAATTAAGTACATTTAACATAGTCGCACTTCACTTTGGACATTTATTACAAATTTACAACTTTAAAAATTGCAAATCTAAATTTCTATGCAACTTACATCTCTAATCTTATATGAATTTATTTATAATTGCAGATGCGTAAAGATATTGCATATTTATGATAAACCCTATTTATATGTATAAGATACGTTAAAAATTGATAATCAAGTTTTGTCTATTTATTCCTGTATGTTTACGCTGTGATATATAGCGTTATCTTTCTTTCGTAGCTGAAATAAAATCGGATGACATATTACATAACTAAGAAGACTATACACATTACTGATGGATTTAAGTATTTACGTTTGCATCTAGAGACACTTTTGAAATATTATTACGCTGTCACATTAATATTTCAGATAGTAATGGCGGAGATAATAAATTGTAATGCTTCCAGAATGTAATTGATCTGAGACAAGAGAACACAGAAAGATAATCTATATGGAATATTTTATACAGTTCTTTTTAGAGTGTGTGTTTTCTTCTAGTTTGAATGGGATTCAATTAGGTTTCGAGTCGTTCGCAGCCGCCGGAAAATTATTGTCCTCTGCTATTGTTTTTCTTTTAAGTATTAATTTATTGAGACAGAAAGAAAATTTGGGAAATTAAATTGGGGAAGAAAGGAAGTTTTTGGCTCATTAAATTGTAATCATTTGTTTTTTATGCCTTTGCTACCAAACGCAATGTAAATTACAAAAAGAATTTTTTTTAGACAGATCTACATTAGGGAAAGGAATTTTTTTAGATTTTGTATGATTTGTAATGGCAGTTGAATACAGAGTAGGTTAGACTCGACTATACTGGACAAGGCTGGACAACACTAGGTATGACCAGGCAAAATCTATAATCCCGTATAGAACCAGGCAAGATCTCTAAAGCCTAGTTCGCACTAGGCTAGTAATTTAGTAGAGTAGCAAGTAATAGTGGCTAAATGTGTGCGAACCACAAAAAATTAGTCTAGTAGTTTAGTGAATGATTAAGTCGAGTCGATCCATTTTACTCATCGATCCATTTTATACATATTTTATCGGGCGAGTAGCGCCTCCCACCACGCGTACGTGCTCACTGGTTCACCGGCTAAACAAGTCCGAATCTGTAGATTAGTCGAGTTCATTAGAGGCCGCAAAAATGTCGTTTCACTGGACCGAAAAAACATCATTAAAATTTGTTTTCAAATACGTCGAACATGAATGCTTGTGGAATATAAGTCCCCGCATTATAAAAACAAGCAAATGAAACAATCGGCATGCTTAGATTTAGAAAATGCAATGAATATATCAGTTTATTCACGCTATTGCGTTCATCTTACAAAACACTTCTGTACTGTACTGGACCGTAATGCGAACGATTTCTGTGAAGTGACGAGTAGTTTAGCCACTACATTACTCGCTAATCAACTAAATTACTAGCCTAGTGCGAACTAGGCTTAAGACCGGATAGGATCAGACAGGACCAGTCAAGACCAGACAAAACCAGAAAAGACCAGATTACACCAGAAAAGACCTGGTAAGCCCTTAAAAGATCAGAAAATATCAGATAATACAAGATAATTGAGGACCAGATCAACCAGAAAAAACTAAACAAGGCAAAACAAGGCCAGTCGTGATCAGACAAGACCAGACATGATCAGACAAGACAAGGCAAGACCAACAATACCAGACAAGACCAGGCATGACCAGAAAATACCCGAGAGGATCAGACAACACAGAACTAGACCAGGCAAGACCAGACAATACCAGACAATACCAGACAAGACCAAACAAGACCAGACCAGACGAGACAAGACCACGACCATACAATACCACACAAGAACAGACAAGACCATGCAAGACCAGAGAGCACCAGACAAGACCAGACAAGACTATACAAGTATAGACAATATTAAACAACAGCAGAGGAAACGAGACAAGATCACACAAGACCAGACGAGACCAGACACGACTAGACAGGACCAGAGAAGATCAGACAAGACCAGACAAGACCAGACAAGACCAGATAAGACCAGACAAGACCAGGCAAGACCAGGCAAGACCAGACAAGACCAGACAAGACCAGACAAGACCAGACAAGACCAGACAAGACCAGACAAGACCAGCCAAGACCAGACAAGACGAGACAAGACCAGCCAAGACCAGACAAGACCAGACAAGATCAGACAAAACCAGACAAGACCAGAAAAGACCAGAAAATAGCAGACAAGACAAGAAAGACAAGACCAGACAAGACCAGACAACACCAGACAAGACCAGGCAAGACCAAACAAGCCCAGACAAGCCCAGACATGCCCAGATAAGACCAGACAAGACCAGACAAAACCAGAGAAGACCAGGCAAGACCAGGCAAGACCAGACAAGACCAGGCAAGACGAGACAAGACCAGGCAAGACCAGACAAGGCCAGACAAGACCAGAGAAGACCAGACAAGACCAGACAAGACCAGACAAGACCAGACAAGACCAGACAAGACCAGACAAGACCAGACAGGACCAGACAAGACCAGAAAAGACCAGACAAGACCAGTCAAGACCAGACAAGACCAGAAAAGACCACCTAAGACCAGACAAGATCAGACAAGACTAGACAAGATCATACAAGACCAGACAAACTAGACAATCATAAACAATGCTAGACAAGGCCAGACGTGATCAGACAAGAGCAGACAATACAAGACAAGAACAAACAATACCAGACAGGACCAGGCATGACCAGAAAATACCAGAGAGGATCAGACAAGACAGAACTAGATCAGGCAAGACCAGACAATAACAGACAAGACCAGACAAGACCAGACAAGACCAGACAAGACCAGACAAGACCAGACAAGACCAGACAAGACCAGTCAAGACCAGACAAGACCACTTAAGACCAGACAAGATCAGACAAGACCAGACAAGATCATACAAGACCAGACAAACTAGACAATAATAAACAATGCTAGACAAGGCCAGACTTGATCAGACAAGAGCAGACAATACAAGACAAGAACAAACAATACCAGACAGGACCAGGCATCACCAGAAAATACCAGAGAGAATCAGAGAAGACAGAACTAGACCAGGCAAGACCAGACAATACCAGACAAGACCAGACCAGACGAGAAAAGACAACGACCAGAAAATACCACACAAGAATAGACAAGACCATACAAGACCAGAGAGCACCAGACAAAACTATACAAGTCCAGACAACATTGAGCAACATCAGAGGAAACCAGACAAGAGCAGACAAAACCAGACAATAGCCGACAAGACCATACAAGACCAAACAAGACCAGAGTTCACCATACAAGACCAAACAAGACTATACTAGACCAGACAGCACTAGATAAAACCAGAGAAAACCAGACAAGATCAGACAAGGCCATACAAGACCATACAAGGCCATACAAGATAAAACAAGGCCAGAGAAGATCAAGCAAGAAGAGACAAGACCAGTCAAGACGAGACAAGATCAGACAAGACGAAACAACTCCAGACAAGACCATACCAGACCAGACAGGACAGGACCAGATAAGATCAGACAAGACCAAACAATACTAAACAGGACTAGACAAAGCCAGACAAGATCAGACAAGACCAGACAAGACCTGACTTGACCAGGCAAGACAAGACAAGACCAGTCAATTCCAGACAAGACGAGGCAACACCAGAAAGAAAACATCCAGACGAGACTAAACTAAACAGGACTAGTCAGGACTAGACCATACTAGACCAGACCAGACTAGACCAGACTAGACCTGATAAATTAGACCAGAACAGACGTGACTACACAAACCAGACAGGACCAGATAAGATCATACAAGACCAGACAATACTAGACAATACTAGGCATGGCCAGCTAATACTAGGCAAGGCGATACAAAACCAGACAAAACGAGACAAGACCAAAGAAGACGAGGCTGGGCCATGCGAGACCAGACAAGATCAGACGAGACCAGACGAGATCACACCAGACCAGACGATACCAGACAAGAGCAGACAAAAGGACATACAATAATAGACATGGCTAGACAAGTGCAGTCAAGCATCAAAGACCAGTGACGACCAGACGAGATCACACAAGAACATTCAAAAAGAGACATGATCAGACTAGACCATACAAGAGAAGACAATATAGAAATTAATAAACAAACATTAAAGTACTCATATGGGTTCATTTTTGAATCTCTGAGAACGATACAATTTTCTCAATCTGTAACGACGAGTTTTTATCTCAAAAATGGCATAAAAGAGCGCAAACTAGAAAATATAGTATAAAAAAACTCGTCCATAAAGCGTTTTTCGCACATGTTTATTAGGAAATTCCTTTCTACGCTCGTCGGTTTTTAAACATGGACGCGTGCTGAAAAACTGCTCTTATTGAAGTCGTTCTTTAATATACTATTAATGGCATTTAATGGAAAATAGAATTACAAAAATAATATTTTCGATGTGTTTTTGTTTGCTTTTTGCATGTTATGTGTAGCATGCTTTTCATTAAAACGATTCTTTATGACCAGTGACGATAAAGAAAAACTGTTTTTAACAAATGTAATAAAAAAATTATACAAAATTGTTAAATATCAATTACTATAAAAGTAAAATATAAATTTAGTTATAACTTTCATCTTTTTAATTTAACTTTTTCATATATCAATAGATTGGTAAATAAAACCGAATATGTGCTAAAGCAGTGATGTTCAAGTTCCATGGAACACCGGCGTTCTGAAATACATCTCTAAGGGTTCTGCGCGTCTAAATATAAAATTGAAAAACAAAATTCTCATTGCTGTTTTCATTGATTTGCGCTTGTAGTAATACGAATAATGTCGACAAAGGCCCGAAAGAAATCCATCTTCGGGCCTTTATCAATGATATGTGAAAATATTAGATTTGTCTTCTCTCAGGTACGCTTCATCTCATTCAAATGTTTGGCTAAACTTAAGTCTAATTTCTTATTTCTGTAGAATATCATATATCATTAAACCTTATAGAGGTAAATAGTATAGTGCTTGTTCCTGTTAGAAACTGCACAAAAAAAAATTGCATGCTTGTACTATACGAATTTATGTATTATCATATTGCTAGTAATTGTAAAAAACGATACTTTTCGATTGAAATAATAATTCAAATCAGAAATTACATTTTTATAGAAATTAAGAAGATAAATGTTTGATTCATCCAAAAACATAGTTATTGGTCACATAAATATAGTGGATGTTCAGTGGATCTCCAGTAATTGGTTAATTCTTTATAATGAATAAAAAGAATTAAAAAATATTTAGAACAGTTTTTTTTTTATAAAGGTCTGCGATATGTCTCTCTAGTCATGTCTGTGCAGTCTTGTCTGCCTAGTATTGTATGCCTAGTCTTGTCTGTTCTAGTCTTGTCTGTCTAGTCTCGTCTGTCTAGTCTATTTTGTCTAGTCTTCTCTGGTCAATCTTGTCTGTCTAGTCTTGTCTCTCTATTCTTGTCTGTCTAGTTTTGTCCGTCTAGTCTTTTCTCTCTAGTCTTGTACGTCTAGTCTGGTCTGTCTAGTGTTTACTGTCTAGTCTTGCCTGCCTAGTCTTGCCTGTCTAGTACTGTTTGTCTAGTCTTGTCTGCCTAGTCCAATACGTCTAGTCTTATCTCGTCTGTTTAGTTGTGTATATCTAGTCTTTCCTGTCTAGTCTTGTCTGTCTACTCTTATCTGTCTACTTTTGTCTGTCTAGTCTTGTCTGTCTATTCTTGTCCCTCTAGTCTTATCTGTCTTTTATTTTATAAATTCTTAGGATATAAATATAAATCCACATTTTAATCAAAACCGTCATGCTTAGCTTTTTATGCTCTTATTTATAAGTTAAAACTTACTCCCACTAACTGTCACATAGTTACTCTAACTTCAGAATAGTAATTGACCAATAACTATATTGCCGTTTATCGTGTGATATTTATTGGTCTGTCATTTTTTTCACAAATCAGTACTTTATTTTTAATAAAATACTTTTTTTGTCTTTATTTTAAACTTGTTTCGATTCAGAAATGTCAAAAATCCGCACAAAAATCGTATTATCATGAAAATATCTAGATATAGTATTCTTTCATCATCACTGTGATCATAGATCATCATCACAAGTGACAGGGTCACTTTAAAAGATATCTCTCTAAAACGCCGTAAATTTGCAAGAATCGCGGTCTTGTCATTTTATTAATTAAATAAACACACCAGACTATTATAAAAAAGTTATGGGTTGTATCCAGTACAGAAACGAATATAGGATTTTCTTCTGTTAATAAACATATATGTCACCAAAAGGTTGTCCTATACCTATATAGTTTTCAAAATATGTCCAATCAATTTCGACTTTTGTTTGGCCGATATAAGAGGCATTGTAGTCATTAAATTGTATTTCATAAATTCCACTGCATTCATTTCACAAAAAATTATGAAGATCGAAATGAACTCAGTGGAATTTCTGGAATACAATGTAACGACTGCAATGCCTCTTATATAGGTCAAACCGGCAGGACATTGAATATGAGGTTCCATGATCATATGAGATCCAACAAAAATAAGAAGTTAGACGCAAATTTAGCCAAACATTTGAATGAGATGAATCATACCTACGATAAGACAAATCTATTAATTTTAAGTATCATAGATAAAGGCCCGAAGATGGGTTTCCTTGAAGCATATGAAATAAAAAAAGCCGTTACGAACGGGTCAAACATCTTGAATGAGCAGGCAGATATAATTCATTCCAATATTTGGCTAGGGAATGCCATTAGGGAATTTCTTAAGTAATCCCATTATTCCTGGCATATGGTAAATAGTATATAAAAACATGTAACATCCTTGCATTGTATGTAACCTTCTGACGAATGGCAATGTTTTTCGCATTTAGAATATTTTCTTGCTATTTTAATTGAAGTAAAAATATCCCTCCGAGGAGTGGAATATACATATAAAAATTAAACGATAATTATTTACATTAGAGTGTGGAAAGTTTGATTTTACAACGCGACAGCTCGTTGGCTTTTTCCCATTAGCTGGAGCGCTGTAATAGTTATTTACATTAGAGTGTCGAAACATTGATTTTACAATGCAAAAGCTCGTTTTAGAGTAGTCATCCCCATTTGCTGGAGCATTGTAAAATCATTCTCGCGCGAAATTTGTATATGATTTTTCGGCCGACAATTATTATTTAAGAAACAAATAAATTTACATTAATTACAATATTGGAAATTATTTAATTTTTTAATGTTGGTACTCACAAACATTGACATTTTTACTAATTCAAATTTATTAAGTTGGTTATGTCATTTTTCCAAATGTCAGACGCACAGTAAAATTTAAAAAATCACTCTTATTTTCTACAGTATCGTGACAAATGTGGTGTAAAGTAGCGTTTTTTAATTAGATTTTATTGTCTTATACCTAATTTATTTTGTAAGTGTCCCTGAAATGTTAAAATGTATTGGTCACTTTACCGCATCGTAGCCTAAATCTAGTTTCGCTGGACGTATACACGAGGTCAAAGCTAGCTTTACAATTCAGGAGGCCAAAAAGTAACTTTACCGCATTGTAGCCGGACTTTGCAACATAGTGGGTAAAGTGCTAGTTTAGCTTGAGGTATACACGATGTCAAAGCTAGCTTGACAATTCAGGAGGCCAAAAAAGAATTATGCATTGGTTGTAAAACTTAGAATGTAGTAATTATATGTCAAAGAAAATGACACAGTTACTACATGAAACAGTTTTCAATGGAAAACAACTGACAATTATATGAGCCGTTTATTTTGAAAGTGGCCTAAGTCCATTTTTCAAAAATATTGAGTTAGTTACCTTAATAGTTAGATTTTTACTTGATCTTTTGTTTGTGAAGTAACTTGTTACTAATATATCTAATATATATATATATATATATATATATATATATATATATATATATATATATATATATATATATATATATATATATATATATATATATATATATATATATAAGATCATTAAGATTTTGTAACACCAAAATTTGCTGGGTTAATGAAGTGATGAAAAATTTTGTTATTTATAATTTTTGATTTTATAACATAAAAGTGTATACATTTCTTTTCATATACATATTCATATCTTTATTTCAAGGAAAATTTATTTTATGTTTGAATGGACTTGTGCTTTCTTAAGAATTCGAAACGTGATTTTATTGATTTTGAAAGTGGCCCAAGTCCATTTAGAGCCATCAAAAATGTATTATTTCTTAAATAACATTAAATATTCTTATTGGGGTGATAAATTTAACACCCTTAGAAACACCACAACATTATTCTACTATGTTATCTGTTACCCATATTTTTAAATTTTATCCAACGCAAACCCTTCAATATCTCGATTCGAACACAAATGGAGTTAGGTCACTTTCAAAATAAACGGCTCATATAATCGAGCACCTTTTTCAACAGAAGGAAGTTATATAGGAATATTTCCAAGAGGAAACTTTCAACTTTAACACAATCTTATTAGAATTCCATTGTATCCTATTTAGATTTTCAACAAATGTTATCTAACATTGTAAACGTTTTAATTAAATTTGCTATTAGTTATGAAAAATTATTTTAGATTTCTTACATAAAAAAAATATAGTTAATTTTATTCAATTACAGATACTTCCAGACTCTTTCCAATAATTTTAACGACTTTTCATGAAAGGTATCAAAGGTATAAGATCTTTAACAAATTATCCTAAAATCTAGTTAATAAATCAATAAAAAAACTTACCGAAGTAGAAATTTCAACAATTTCACAAACAGACATAACGGTATACAACATACCCACAGACTTTTAGCACAAATTTCACTGAACTGCAGCAATTTTTGCTCAAACAAAAATCCATTCACACCCAACATTCGCACGCGAATAACTAAAAACGTTTGGAGTCGTGTTCAAACTCACTCTAGTTGCACTGATTAAGCTCGCTTCGACCAGATTTCTTAACATTTTTTGCATCCCCAAGGCCAAGAAGCCGGCGAGATTCTACAAATCGCTGCCATTTACTGTTTACCAAATATAATCAAATTAATAAAACAAGGACATATTCTACTCGAAAACTTCTAATCTTGCCTGAACAACTAGTTCGCTTTAAACTGAGTGCTTTTCTATTTTAGATTTTTTAGTTTTCATCAATTTTCTTCATTCATCTTCATAATTAAATTATTGATTATCTGGTAGAGTTTAGACTAGATGAACCCTTGACTAACCAAGTCTAATCTATATAATCTAATCTATATAATCAGACTAAATTATCAAAAATCTAGTCTAAATAAAACAATGAGGAACTAGGTTACATAATCATACTAGATTATTACAAATTTAGTGTTAATGAAATATTTAAGAACAAGTCTAGTCTCTACAATCACAATAGATTATTAGGAATCTAGTCTAGATAAAACCTTGAAGATCAAGTTATGTTTATACAAAAAGGCTTAATTATTATAAAACTACTCTAGATGACACCTTCAAAACTAGGTCTAGCTAACAAAAGTAGACTAGATTATTACAAATCTAGTCAAGATGAAAGAAACATTGATGACCCAGATAATGTTTCAACAATTGCTACACTATACCTAAACATTTTCCTTGATAATTTTAAAATTAATAATTGATCAAATAAAACTAAACAAACTTAAAACAAACGGAACACAGCCCGAATATATAAATATATTCAGCCTGTCCGAAGCTCTATAGCAATTACTGAGTCTTTTTAGGACTACCAAAATAAATCTCACATAAAATTTGTAAGTAATTTTACAGCTTTCGGTCCACTTTTGTGACACTCAACAAAAACCATAAAAATAACATTGTTTTTTAAGCTAATGTATTTCCGATACCTTAAGTGGATAGTCATCTGTGGACGCGTTTCGAGATTTTTCTCTCATCAGCACAGCTTTGCTTCCATGAACAATAATTTGAAAACCACTCACTTGAAAACCCATGTGGTGTATAGGGTTAGTTGTCTATAATTTTGACATTTTGTGAGAGAGACATGACCTTATCAGGTTATTTATTGAACTGATAAGATGATTTCGCATCGATAAGAATCCTATCTTATCAGTTCAATCAATAACCTGCTAAATTCATGTCTCTCTCACAAAATGTCAACATTATAAACATCTAACCCTAAACACCACATAGGTTTCCAAGTGAGTTGTTTACAAATTATTATTCATGGAAGCAAAGCTGTGCTGACGAGAGACAAATCTCGAAACGCGTCCACAGATGGCTATCCAGTTAAGGTATAGGAAAGGCATGATCTTAAAAAACAGTATTATTTTTATGGTTTTTGTTGAGCCAAGAAGGTGGAGAAAGCTGTAAAATAACTTACAAACTTGATGTGAGATTTGTTTCGGTAGTCCTAAAAAGACACAATAATTGTTATAGAGCTCCAGAAAGGCTGAATATATTTATTTATAGCCTGAATATATAAATATATTCAGCCTTTTCGGGTGCTCCGTTTGTTTTAAGTTTGTATGATTATCTATAACGTAAGATGGTTTCACCAATTCTATCTTATCAGTTCAATCAAGACTCTAAACAGGTAATTTTCGATTCTTTTTAGGACTGATTGTGGATAAAATTTTAATTAAAATTTGTGAATCCAAAGTTTTACTTAAATATACTTTGATTTTAGCGTTCTTACCATCAATTGACGTATTTAATGAATGTAATTGTATTTAAAGTGCACACAATCTACATTTGCCAATTAGGGTCATATCAGTATACATTTGCCGGAAAATGTTAAAACATTATAACGAATATGCCCTTTTGCCATTACATATATAGTTTTGTATATTATATTCATTGTTATTAATTTGTATTTTTGAGTTAGGTGACAATAATAAGTAAAAATAATATTATTATAAAAGAGTATATAAATCAAATATTAAATTTCATAGTTTATCTAACTTACAATTAACTTTCAAATTTGTAAATGTATTCATTTAAAAAGTATAATAAACAGATTCAGTGCCACGTCAGTCGCCGGTGACTGACATAGAACTCCCCGTTACACATTAATCTATTATAAATATTAGTTTAAGATATATTTTTCTGAGGATCGGTTGGGGTTACCCGAGAAAAACTGTACTACATTTGAAGGCTACTGTGCTGTGGATTGATGTATTCCCTAACACAGTAGGTTATGAAACGTGAGATTCAAATAGCACATCATTGTGCAGCAACAACATTTGGATATTGTTAGGCAACTTTATTTTATTCAGAATCCGCTTTACAACTTTCTATTATTCCAGTACAGTCTTGTCTGGCCAGTCTTGTGTGTCGAGTTTTGTCTAGCCAGACTTGTCTATCTATCTAGTCTTGTGCCTCTAGTCTTGTCTGTTCAATCTTGCCGGTCCAGTCTTGTATGTCCAATCTTGTCTGTCTAGGCTTGTCCCTCCAGTCTTGTCTGTTCAGTCTTGCCGTTCAACTATTGTCGGTCCAGTATTGTCGGTCCAGTATGGTCTGTACAGTATTGTCTGTACAGTATTGTCTGTTCAGTCTTGTGTCTCCTGTATTGTCTGACCAGTTTTGTCTGTCCAGTTTTGTCTGTCCAGTATTGTCCGACCAGGCTTCTCCGTTCAGGCTTGCTTGTCAAGTTTTATTTGCCAGTCTTGTCTGTTTAGTCTTGGGTGTCCCATCTTGTCGGTCTATTCTTGTCTGTCCAGTATTGTCTGCCCGGCCTTGTCTGTCCGGTCTTGTCTATTCGGTCTTGTCTGTCAACTCTTGTCTGCACACTCTTTTCAGTCCAGTCTTGTCTGGCCAGTCTCGTGTGTCCAGTTTTGTCTAGCCATACTTGTCTGTCTAGACTTGTGCCTCTAGTCTTGTCTGTTCAATCATGTCTGTCCAGTCTTGTCTGTCTAGTATTGCCTGTCTAGTTTTGTCTGTCTAGTCTTGCCTGTCTAGTCTTGTCTGTTCAGTCTTGATTGTCCAGTTTTGTCTGTCCAGTCTTGTCTCTCCAGACTTTGCTTTCCAATATTGTCTGTCCAGTATTGCCTGTTCAGTCTTATCTAGCCAGTTTTGTCTGTCTTGTCCTGTCTGTCTAGTCATGTGTCTCTAATCTTGTCTGTTCAATCTCGTCTGTCCAGTCTTGTCTAGCCAGTCTTGTCTGCCCAGTTTTGGCCGTCTAATCTTGTCCATCCCGTCCTATCTGTTCGGTCTAATCTGTCCAATATTGTCTGTCCTGTCTTGTTTGGCCAGTCTTGTCTGTCCAGTCTGTTCTTTCCATTCTTGTCTGCCCAGTCTAGTCTGTCTAGTCTTGTCCCTTTAGTTTTGTCTGTTCAGTCTTCTCTTTCCACTTATATATTACGTAACCAGCTATTTAGCGTAATTTGACAGACCTTACCTATATATATATATACATATATATATATATATATATATATATATATATATATATATATATATATATATATATATATATATATATATATATATATATATATATATATATGTTGTATTTGAGGTTTTCGCGGATAGATACCTGTGTTGTATTGTTTTCTCGGGGATTCCGCGTTGATGCTGAGGGTTGGCTCTGAAAAGAACCGAATTCTCGACGTTTCGGCGAACTAACATTCGCCATTCTCAAGAGATATATGCGTCCGTACGGGTCAACCGTTCGACGCATACTGAGAGCTCGTTCGTGCGATGCGACTACTTATAGCTGTCTGGCTTCGGGTCATGCGCGTTGTGTGCGATGCTTCGGTTCGGTTGTTTGTTTGTTTTGTTGGTCGTACATGAGTCTGGGGTGTCTGGGATTGCATTTTGAGGGTGGATATGATCGGTCGCCATGCTGGGGGCAGTCTCAAGGAATCGTCTCTCGTGTTCATGCAGTAGTCTCGTTTTTCTATCTCTATGGCTTCTCTGTATACTCGTGACATTTCGTGGCTAATCTGTGCAACAGTCCTTGAATTTCTAAAGTCCATCCAGTTTATATATATATATATATATATATATATATATATATATATATATGTATATAAATATATATATATATATATATATATATATATATATATATATATATATATATAGGGTCTATCGAAGGTAGGCATCAAGGTTTATACATCTCGAAACACCCACGAGTCGCGCCTGCGCACTTCCCCCACCGCACTCTAGTAGTCGACTAACGCGTACTGGCGAGTTGTGGCTGCGCCGTTTTTAACAACAGAGAGCGGGAATTTCACAGCAAGTTATAATGAAAATTCTTAATTTAGAAGAAAACTATAAGGTTTATTTGTTAGTATAAATATTGTACGTATTTCATAAACAGTTTTTCTACAATATATTAAGAAGTCAAATTTCCTTTATATTTTACATTAATTAGAAGTGTCCTCGACGGTACATCAACACAGCTTTGCTTCCATGAATAACAATTTGTAAACCACTTACTTGAAAACCCATCTGGGTGTTTAGGGTTAGATGTTTTTAATTTTGACATTTTGTGAGAGAAACATGAACTTAGCAGGTTGTTGATTGAACTGAATAGATAGAATTGGTGAAACCATCTCACGTTATAGATAATCATACAAACTTAGAATAAACAAAACACAGCCTGAATATATATATATTCAGCCTTTCCAGAGGTCTATAGCAATTACCGAGTCTTTTTAGGATTACCAAAACAAATCTCATGTGAAATTTGTAAGTTATTTTATAGCTTTCAGTCCACCTTCGCTGTGCTGATGAGAGATATATCTCGAAACACGTCCACATATGGCTATCCACTTAACGTATCTGAAAGACATGCTCTTAAAAAGAATGTTATTTTTATGGTTTTTGTTGAGTGCCACGAAGGTGGACTGGAAGCTATAAAATAACTTACAAATTTCACTTGAGATTTGTTTTGGTAGTCCTAAAAAGACTCAGTAATTGTTACAGAGCTCCGGAAAGGTTGAATATATTTAGATATTCAGGCTGTGTTCCGTTTGTTTTAAGTTTGAATTAGTTAGTTCATTGTTTTACTTAGGTTAAAAAATATGTCAGCAGCAAAGAAAAAGCGTGCCTAATGGACACAAAGTGATTTAGAAGCTGCTGTTACCGCTGTTTAAACAAACGGGTTATCTAGTTATAAAGCAGCTAGTAGTTATAACATACCTAGAAGAACATTGCGAGATTATTTAAAGAGTGGAATGTTCAAACGAAATTTATTTAGAAAATTAATATTTACTAGCGAACAGGAACAAGATTTTATGAAAAGGATTATTAGATTTTCAGATTTGGGGATCCCGCCAAAAATGATACGCCAAAAGATGATACGCAAACAAACATTTGTGTTTAGTGAGGCGTATAACATTGCTAACAATTTTAACAAGCAGTTAGATATTGCCGGACGAGACTGGCTTAAATTATTCCTGAAGAGAAATAGCAATGTAGCAAAACGCAATGCCCAATTTATAAATCAAGCCAGAGGCAAAAAACTCTAAAAGGCAATAGTTTCACATAATTTTAAAGAAGTGGAATATTTATATGAAGAACTAGGAATCTGTTACAATCCATAGAGGTTTTATAATATGGACGAAATAGGTTGCCGTTTAACAATCAGAAAGCAACAAAAAGTGTTCATTTACAAGCATCTGAACATAGCGAAAATGTCACGATTGTGGGTTGTGCAAATGCGTTGGGGAATTCTATACCGCCGATGATTATATTTAAAGGCGTTCGAAGGAAGCGAAAATTCGAATTAAATCAGCCTCCAGGTTCAACTATTAGAATAGCTTCGAAGGAAACCATAACTTCACAGCTTTTTATTGACTTCTTAAGACATTTCGCCAGATACAAGACCTCGGGAGTCTGCCTTCTTATATTTGACGGCGAAAAGTTTCATTTAGACTACAGAATTTCTGAAGCCGCGGAAAAATGCTGGGAATATAACACCCCTATATACCAATTATATGTAGACTTTAAGCAAGCATATGATAATGTAGATAGGGAGGCGCTGTATCTAGCCATGGAAGAACTCGGGGTACCACATAAACTTATAAAACAACGAACCCGAACAACGATGAACAAGATCAATTCCCAAGTAAAAATACAAAATAAGCTAACAGAGAAATTCGACACGGATCAAGGACTGCGTCAAGGGGACAGCTTGGCCCCTATACTCTTTAACCTACTAATGGAAAAGGCCATCAGAGAAACGAAAATACAAACGAACGGTACCATAGCAAATAAATCTCAGCAAATTGTTGGCTATGCAGATGATCTAAACATTATCACAAGATCAATAACAGCCCTTAAAGAAACGTATAACAAGATAGAAACCAAAGCACATGAAGTAGGGTTGGAGGTAAACGAGGAGAAAACGAAATGTCTAGCCATGTAACCATCTAGAAGAATGGGACAAAACTTAACAATAGAGGATCGCAACTTTGAAGTGGTGAAACAATTTAAATATTTAGGATCACAACTAAATGAAAATAATGAAATAATTCAAGAAATACAACAAAGAATAATATCAAGCAACAGAACATATTACTCCCTCCAAAACACGTTTAAATCCAATATAGTAGGAAAAAGTACAAAAATTAAAATATACCAGACTATAATCCGACCTATATTGACCTATGGATGCCAAACCTGGACCCTGACAAAGAAAACGGAAGAAAAGCTCCTAAGGTTTGAAAGAAGAATACTTAGAAGGATATTCGGCCCAATACAAGAACAAGGCGTCTGGAGAATAAGATAGATATAACCACGAGATAAGAGAATTATACGGCTATCCAGATGTGATAACACATATAAAAATCCTCAGATTAAAGTGGGCTGGAAATATTATAAGGATGCCAGAAGAAAGAATCCCAAAAAAGATATATAAGGCAAAACTGGAAGGCACCAGAACCAGAGGAAGACCACGTCGTCGATGGGCGGAAAATGTTGAGAAAGATGCGGAACAAATTCTACAAAGCCGAAATTGGGAAAATGCAGCCAGAAGTAGAGAGAATTGGAGGAGAAAATTAAGGGAGGCCCGGGTCTATATAGGACTGTAGCGCCACGGAGAGAGAGAGAGAACCAGCGAAAATTACTATGTAAAAGCAAATCACCATACTCAGTTTGCAGTTCTTCCAAAAAAGTTTTAAATTTTCGATGTGTAAGAGAACGTTTTCAGTCACGATTTAAATTTGTTATTTTGCAAACCATGTCCTTTACATCTTTTAGTTTTAGAGAAAGACCACATAATGCCTGCTGATGCACAATACAATGGAACATTCAACAATTTATTCCTTCTTTTTGAGTCCCGCGAGCGCGGGAGCCCAATAGTATTGCCGGTCATAGCTCTGGCGCCGTCAATTACAATAGCGCTGCACTTGTCAAATCCGCCATACGGAACTATTCCACATTTTAATTCGTTATAAATATCTAATAATCCTTTTGTTGTTCCGTGTAATGATCGTAATTTTTAAGTTCTTCTGAATAATCATTTAGTTTTCATTTATGGTTCTATCTATAAAAATAAGAATTTGACTTGTGTCGGAAATGTCTGTAGTTTGGTCCAATGCTACGGAAAAATAGTAACAATTATTGATTAGGTTTTGTAATTTATTATTGAGATGTATATTGATCTCGTTTACACGTCGGCTTACAGTTTGATGAGGAAGAGAAACTGTTTTGAGAAAGAGTAATTTTTTTGCCATTTCGTTATTATTAAGAGCTTCAGCCATTTTTATGACACATTTTTTAAGTAATTCTCTATCCGAAAAAGGCTTTTTCCTTTTGCAATTTCTAAGAAAACTGCCAACGATGCAGCTACTGATGCTTCTTGAGAATTTGTTACTTGGGTAAAATAATTCGTTTTATAGTTCTGCATTTGTTTTTACTAATGTTATTCTCGAGCCTCCTGTGTACGAATAATACTTTTTTTCATGCATTTATTGGTAATAGCGCTTTAAGTTCTATTCTTTGTACACAACTACAGTCTGTAAACATCCCAAACACTGGCTTGCCCTTGTTAAGTATAAATAAATAATCAACCTCCCATCGTTCTTGAAATTCTCGATTTTTAGTATGAATCTTTCTTTTCTTAGAAGCACTCATAATTAAAGGTTGTTTCAATTAACGAATAAATATGAAATTCAGTTGATTGTGTTTTACTGCATGTCACAGAATGGCAAATAACCCACGGTAGATGTAAACATAAAAGTCCGTTAACTACTGTTGGACAAGATAAGCGGTTCTCGGCAACAGTGATACCAGAATGCAGCCGCGACTACAATCCCCACCGCTCCTTCTGTCACCACGTAAATTCGAGACGGTCAAAAACGGACAATGCGTAAAGAAGAAGCGCGCTCGGGCGGGCGACTTGGGCAAAAGGTAGAGAGTGCATAAACAGATACACGTGTATAGAGTGTGGATTAATTTTATCGAATGACCATAAAACAACCATAATTATTCATCATTAGCATTTTTATAATTATTGTTGTATATGATTGAATAATTTCATATATTTTTTTAATTACTATAACTCGCGGGCCGTAAAAAAAAGCTTCGCGGGCCGGATGCGGCCGCCAGTTGGACAGCGCTGTTATAGGGGAACAAACTACAGGAGAAATCAGCAAAAAAAAGGTAAAGAAAACAAATGTGGGGAATGGTATTGCTACGCTTGTCATGAGGATCGTATTGCCGATATGAAATCATGTGTGAATTGTACAAAATGATACTACGAGAAGTGTATCGGTTTGACAAAAAAAGATATAGAAGAATTTAGATGTCCTGATAGTTGTTATTAATTCTAGCTACGTAGATTTAGATAGGCGTTACTACCTCAACCAGGTTTAATAACGCATCCGATCGTTTTTTTTTAGAATTCATTTTTGTTTGATAATCTATATACAGATTATTTGATTATATTTAAACCATGTACCATTGAAAAAAATAATTATTTTTGTTGAAACATGTTCATGTGAAAACATGTTGTAAAACATAAAAAAAACCTAATGATTAAAAGACTCCTGCTTAGACTAATTAAGTTACTAATAATAGAAAACTGTAATAGTTTTTTAATAAAAACTAATTTTAGGAAAACTGTCGTAGGCAAAATTTTTCTTCAGTGGTTTAATTGCGTCAGAAGGACGGTGTTTGAATTCGGATCTTTTTTCATTACTTTAATAAACAGACCAACAATATTTTGTATTTTATTTGTATAATAATAAAAATACATTCCATGAACACATTCCGTTCATCGTCTTCATTTAATATATTACAGAAATTTACGTTCATGCTTAACCAGAGCTGCATGAAGCTAGCCCCCCAAAATTGAAAAAATTAAAAAATTGAAATGGGATACGTTTGATCAAGATTTGACCATGATTGACCACCAAATAGTTTTGTTTGCCCACTTTCTGTTCAAAAAATATAAAAAAAAATGATTGGGGACCTAGCTCCCCAAAATCCATTTTTTCTATATTTGATAATGCCATCTTAAAAAACTTCGTTTGACCATGTTTGCCCACTATTCCTTTTAATTAATTTTTTTTTGAACCCCCAGAATCGTTTTTTTTATTTTATTTTTTATTATTTTTTAAATTTTTTTTTCGTTTGGTATTGAAGAACTTCGTTTGACGATGTTTGACCATAATTTTTTTTTCAATTCAAGTGTTTTACTTAAAAAAGTTGTTTTCTTTACATAAGGGGCGATTAATTGAAAGATATAGATTTCACGAAGAATTGATAAGGACCAAAAAAATGGGCAAACCTCGAAAATTAATGAAAACATATTTCACGTAGACCAAAATAGGTTTTACATTTGTCCTCCCTTGGTTTTTTTTTGACTGCATAAGAGGTGAAAAATTGTGCAATACATATATTTTAATAGGTCCTTGTATTCTCCGTACTGGAAGCATATTATAAATATATCAGTAAGTGCATCAAACTCATTACTAAAGAAAACAGTATTCTTCTATTATTGATTTATTTTAAATGCCATCTGTTTAGTTACAACTTGTTATCTTCTTTTATATAAATTTCATTTTACATTTTTGATTTTCCCATTTCCTTTATTTTTCGTGAATTTCTATGTAAAAAATAATTGAAACTTTTATTTTACACTTCTGTAAATTATTTAAAATTTGTTTTTCCTTGCAAAGGTCGTTGCGAACTTCCTAGCGATTTGTTATTCTTTGACAATATGCCACGTAACAGTGGCGGATCCAAGGGGGGGGGGGCTAAGGGATTCAAGCCCCCCCCCCACCCAAAGCGTGCGAGTTCTTTCGTGGCAAAGCAAAGTGAACTCATCGGAAAATATATTTTCATAGTTCTTCTTCTTTTTGGCGCAACAGCTTAACTGGAACCTAGGTCTCCTCCCTTTACGTGTACCAGTGATTCGTGTCTAGGTATTGGAGACAAGGGAAGGGGGCCCTTTTTAAGGGGTACGTTTTATAACGTGGGCGCCGCTATCCTTAAAAAATAACCATAGATGAAAATAGTCAAGTTGCAAAGTCGTAGTGATACACGCTGGGTTGAAAGGCATGATGCGCTCCTTTAATTCAAAGATTTATTTGAACCTATCGTACAGTTCCTTTAAGAAATCGACAGAACTTCTCCGTCATTGAAAAGTGCAAGATTTCTGGCTTCTATTCAACGATAGCGTACCTTCGTACGACAATGACCCAAGGCAGGTTAACTGGTTTGGCTTCCATGTATATTCACCGAGATATCTCTGCAAATCTACAACCTATCGAAGTCATTGAGGAATTTGCCAAAAATTATCCGAGGAGACTTACTATGCGTTAAGGAATATACAACGTATGTTTTTTAGTGTTTTCTTTGCTAGTCTTTAGTTTACCTACCCTCAGCGGGGTCAAGCACGGTCACAGAAGAAAAATGTGAATCTTCTGGTGAGACCAACGTGTTTTTGAAATGTTGATTTGTTGATTGCAAAGAAATTTGTTGAATCGTACTGTTACGACCAGGTGATGAAAGAGCCGAAAGGTTTTCTATATTTGTGTCTGCGCTGGCTAATATTTTTTCCTCAATAATGTCATCGAGTTTTGTATTTTTTCCTTTCCAATTCTCTTCTTGAAATAAGTATTCGTTCTTTTGTAGAAATTTTACGTTCTTTTTGGATTTTTGATAATTTTCTCATTGAATTTATATAACGTTTTCTTTTGCAAGCAACTCGCTACAATTTACTTACGCTTCGATGGAACGTATATGTTTGACGATCAATTTATCCGCTCGAATTGGACCGCGGATTGAATGTTTTTCAAATTCTTGAAGTACGCTTCAACATTTGCTAATCTCCCCACATCGTATTGTGACCCGAATTTCTTTTTCATTACTGCATTCGTCCAGAGGGGAAAGAATCGGGCAAACTTCAATAGAGGTTCAATAATTTCCGGAAGGTAATAAGCGTTTGGTCGATCAAAATTGCAACATTTTTTCGTCTCTTTTTCAGCGCAAATCTGAATGCTTTCTACGAAACGAAGTACATCCCTGTCAACTTCAGAAGGCTCTTCGTCGATGCACTGCTCTCCATCTTCTATCGATGAGTCTTCTTCCTTGCAGGTGAACGTTGGTACCAGATGTTGATACCTATTGGCCGCTTTACCGTAATCTTAGTCTAATCTGTTATTATCTAATTTTAAAAGCCTTTACAAACCAAAATTAAAAAAAATGAAGACCACAATAAACAAAATATAAATACCCAAATATAATATAACCCAGGCGTCGGCAACTTTTGGCACGCGACGAGTTTCTGAATGGCACTCTACAAAGTAAATAGCAGAGTTCGAAATAAATACGGTGAAAAATACGGTATTTTAAAATAATATTATATAATTTAATTATAATATATATTTAGGGGGTAAAATACGGTATTCCTAGAGAATGTTCACTTTGTTGTCTTTGCTATAACTGAATAAAAACGGTTTTTTTTGTGGGGGGGGGGGCTGAATTTGCTATAAATTTCTTAGTAAACAAGCTAATTTTTGTAAAAAATAAATATTTAAATAAAATCAAAAAATAATTTGTTAACAACTATTTTTTATGAATATAAATGCCCTTATCAAAGATTTCAAAGCAAAATTTCACCTTTTATAAATTCTGTTAACGCCGAATATTTGTTTAAATTTTTCATGAGGGCCGTTTTTTTAATATTTACATAAAATATTTAATTTAGCTTGTTACAACAACATCAAAAATACGGGTTTTCGAAAAAAAATACGGCACCGTATTTTTTTCTGACCTCTAGTAATCAGGGAAATCGTGAAAATATCGAGATGAAGTGATTTTTAAAAAGAGAAAATGTTTAATTATATAATTTATCTAAGGAGGCTTGCCAATGTCACGAAAATCTGAGCGATGCTTTTGTGGAAACGCATTCGGAGCAAAATGAATGAAACATGCGCAGCACCGACTAGTTATCGAAGCGGACTTATACGAATGTTCAAGCCGGAATACATTCGCCCCTCTCTTTCTTGTTTTGTGCTGCGCATATTTGCCTGCAATCCAGTAAAACTTGCATTTCGTTTAATACTGGTCGTTACTTTCCGTTCTAACTTTTTTTGTAAGACTTGTATCTTATTGGTTTAATATTTGTTATTTTTAATCCATATTTAATCATATGGAGGCAAAGAAACCAAAACTAAATATTCGCGGGTTTCAAGACTATTGGACGAATGAATATGGATTTATACAACAAAAGGATCGTGCTGTATGTGTGATATGTCACGAAAGTGTCGTATGCCGCACGTCAAGCGTACAAAGACATTTCCAAACCAAACATCAGTCCACATTTAATAGCAACGATGAGAAATGTGAAACTATAAAGAGAGCTGTTTCTGGTTATAAGAAACAAGTAGCTTTTTTTTATGGAATAACTGGAACGAAGCCTAAGGCGACAGAATGCAGCTTCGCAATTGCTCATTGCATAGCTGCCAAAGGCAAACCCTTTACAGATGGAGAATATATAAAGGAAATCTTTATAAAAAGTGCAGAAAAGTTGTTTAGCGATTTACCTATCCAACAAACCATACTATCCCGAATTCGAGAAATACCGGCTTCTGCGCGAACGATTGAAAGAAGAATAACTGAAATGGCAGACAATGTGACAACAAAACAGAATTCTGGACTACAAGAATCTGTTGCATTTAGCGTCGCTGTTGATGAAAGTACAGATATAAATGATATTGCGCGGCTTGCAGTATTTGTACGGTATTGTGATAAAGGTCAAGTTTATGAAGAATTGTGCAACTTGATTCCTCTGTCTGGGACAACTAAGGGGCAGGATATTCTTGCTTCATTCATAAATTATTTTGATAGCAAGAAAATTAATATCAAAAAAATATTTTGTGTAACTACTGACGGCGCACCTGCAATGGTTGGCAAGGATAAAGGATTTGTCAAACTTCTTGAAAATCATATTGGATATAAAATATTGAACTTTCATTGTATAATACACCAGGAAAGTTTAGTTGCCAAAATTTCGTCACAGCGCTTAATTCCTGTAATGGACACTGTTGTTAAAATAGTTAATTTCATAGTGTCTCGCTCTTCATTGACACACAGGCAATTTAAATCTCTTTTAGAAGCAATGGAAAGTGAATATGTCGACCTCCCCTTATACAGCCATGTTCGTTGGCTTAGTCGAGGCAATGTCTTGAATAAGTTTGTGTCATGTCTGGAACACATAAAAGTTTTTCTTAATGAAAAGGAACAACATTTCCCCGAATTGAACGATAAAGAATGGTTATGCAAATTGATGTTTCTGACTGATATAACTAAACATCTCAAGGAACTAAACTTAAGATTGCAAGGAAAGCGCCAAACTGTGCTCGAACTTTTTGAATATTGGACAGGATTTGCTACAAAATTAAATTTATTTTTATGTGATATTAATACTAGTACCTACAAATACTTCCCAAATGTTAAAGCGCTTGCAAATAAATCGACCATAGACAAAGATGAACTTAAAACCTACGTTGAAGCACTCAAAGATGAATTTTCCAGAAGATGCAAAGACTTTGAAGCTCATTTGCCTATATTTTCCTTCCTGATTAAACCAGATTTAATAGATCCATTAATAATACCGTTTGATTTTTCAATTTTTGAGTGGATGAATGTTGATAATTTTGAAATGGAACTTATCGAACTAATATCTTATGAATTATGGAAAACAAAATTTAAGGAATTACGAAAAAATCTGGAAGATGACTCTATGGAAAAATCGACTGCTATATTAAATTGTTGGATGTCATTGCCGGAAAGATTTTATTGTTTAAAAAAAATTGCATGTGCTCTCCTTTCCGCTTTTGGTTCCACATATCTCTGTGAACAATTTTTTTCTCATATGAAACATATTTTGAGTCCACAAAGAAGTCGTTTAACAAATGAACATTCAGAATCTTGTGTGAAATTAAAAGTCACAAATTATACCCCTGATATTGAAATATTAAGCAAAAATGTGCAGGGACAAGGTTCGCATTAAAATTTTTTAATTTATGTTATTTTTTTTAATAAATATGTTTAAAAGATAAATTTGGTATACATTTTTTCTCCTCTAAAACCCCATTATATAAGTTAAAATTCTGGCAGCACCCTTTATCATATTGGTAGAATGGCTTGGCACACCACGGGTAAAAGGTTGCCGACCCCTGATATAACCCAAGAACATCTGCATCATTCAACTTTTCATCCCTGATGCAGGCAAAATAAATTTCAATGGTGTATTTGTAATGGTGTACGTAATTCTTTTAGTATTCGTGAAATATCATTTAATCAATTTTTGAGGATCACGCATTTTCCTTAAAATTCTCCACCTGTATGTTTAAAATTTTCACTCCATATTCAAATAAAATGATTTTCTAAGGGCGGGTAGACGTCAAAAGCTATTTTTGCATGTGTCAAATATGATCCTACGAATTATCAAAAATCGCTTATTCTCCGTTTGATAGAAAATCGCAGGGGAATAGGTATGCAACTTCGAGTATATTCGATTATCCTCGGAAAAGTTCGGCAATCCAATTCTTTTGGGGAATAGCTCATGTTGTTCATGGATATCAAACTTTAAAAAAATCGATTTCGGGGCTGTTAAAAATATTTTGTATCAAAAAAAATGATGGGCAAACGTGGTCAAACGATGTTCTTCAACAACAAACGAAAAGAAAACAATAAAAGTAAAAAAATAATAAAATTAAAAAATTGATTTTGGGGTTCCTAAAAAAAATTTTATCGAAAAAAATTGTGGGCAAACATGGTCAAACGATGTTTTTAAAGATGCCATTCTCAAATACAGACAAAATGGATTTTGTGGGGGGCTAGGCCCCCGATCATTTTTCTATAATATCTTTTGAACGGAATGTGGGCAAACAAAACTATTTGGTGGTCAAACATGGTCAAATCTTGGTCAAACGTATCCCATTTTAATTTTTTTTATTTTTTCAATTTCGGGGGGCCATCTTCGCGCAGCTCTTAAGCAGGCGTAATTCGGTCCGTCGAACGTTACAAATATAAAATATAGAAATACAAAAAACCAGTACAAAATATTTAAATAATATATTAAAGTATATTAAATATTAAATATAATATATTAAATAGCTATATTAAATTAGCATTAAAACATTTACTGCATTGAAACTGTTCTCTATGTGCAGACACGCATAATACTAATTAATATATAATGAGCCTTCAGCGACAGACGAATATTATTCCGAGGTTTAATTGTTGCACAAACAAAACGTTCAATGTCTGCCGTCAGGCCAATTTTGCCTAGTTAGGCTTTTATTGCCTAGAGAAATACGAGCATTGAGAATGTAACCATTTAATGCCAATTTTCCTTTATTATTGTTTATTTAATTTGTTGAGAGAGAACAATAAAACACCAAATAAAGCAAATTAATTAAATTCAATTTCAACCTTAATTAGTAATTGAAATTTACTGAAGTAGAGATAAATTGTATAGTAGATTTAATATATAATGGCATAATTAAAAATCTGATATTATATTTCATACTAAGAAATAAAATACTTCGAGTCGTTTCTTCAAAAGTTATATTTTTATATTATATGCATAAATTTTGTTCACAATGTTAACAACATCAGTATAACTGCCTAAGTTATGAATTGGTAAAACCATACAACATTATAGATAATCAGATAAACTTAATAAAGACGGAACATAGCTTGAATATATAAATATACTCAACCTTTCCGGAACTCTATAATACTAATGAGTCTTTTTAGGACTACCAAAAACAAATCTCTTATGAAATTTGTCAGTTATTCTATAGCTTTCAGTCCACCTTCGTGGCACTCAACAAAAACCATAAAAATAACATTGATTTTTAAAATCGTGTCTTTCCGATACCTTGAGTGGATAGCCATCTGTGGACGCGTTTCGAGATCTATCTCTCAGCAGCACAGCTTTGCTTCCATGAACAATATTTTGTAAATCACTCACTTGAAAACCCATGTGTTGATTAGGGTTAGATGTTTTTAGTTTTGACATTTTGTGAGAGAGACATGAACTTAGCAGGTTATTGATATAAATGATAAATTTTGAATTGGTAAAACCATACAACATTATAGATAATCAGATAAACTTAATAAAGACGGAACATAGCTTGAATATATAAATATACTCAACCTTTCCGGAACTCTATAATACTAATGAGTCTTTTTAGGACTACCAAGTTCCGGAGTTCCGGAAAGGTTGAGTATATTTATATATTCAAGTTATGTTCCGTTTTTTGTTGGGTCTTTCTCCCTGAACCTGGATATTTTTAGTTTAATCTGTCCTAAAGTTTAACAAAAGCTTGTACTAGGTGGGCCAGAGTTTCCCAAATGCCGGGTCGCGACCTTATACCGGGCCACAAAGAAACTCAAAGAAACTTTCACGAAAACGTAAAATATAACTCAATAAAATTAAATCGACATTATTGAATAAATTAATTGTGTGCACAAATACATTATATTTTTATACTTTCTGGGAATATATGAAGCTATTCTTGGAAGAAACAATTAAAAACAAATAATGTTCCACAATGTCGTTTTTAATGTCGATTTTAATTGTAATATACTAGCACTTATTCATTATTCTTTCTAAACTGTTCGGCAACCAATTTCCTATCATTTACGAGTTGCATATTTCTTGCAAGTTAGAACATGTAAACTGAATTTCTGATCTCATTTTCGCTTTTTCGATTTTTGGCTTTTCTGTCAGCAGGAATATGACGCCTTTTGTGACAACATACAAGCGTGAAGCAAGCTTTTCAACACTGGTTTCAGTGTTTCATTGTTTATCTTCTTTAATTTTAACAAAAACTCTTTAAGTTCTCTCATTTAAATCTTTTTTTAACTAAAAAATTTTTAGGTATTGGGTCACGAAGGAAATATATTAAATAACCGGGTCACGAAGAAAAAAGTATGGAAAACGTTGAGGTGGGCCATTGAAAATGAAACAGCCGGATTTTCGGATAGTTAAAGATTAATTTTCAAAAAACGCTCGCACACATCAACTTTATTTGTCAGGGGGCCTTTTACAAGAAAATTTGTAGCCAAACCCCTTCGCGCTGGGACCACAACCCCTATAATTTTAAAAGACACGGTGGGGTAAGTGATACCTCATTTGAATGCCCATTTTGCCCTGAATACTAAACGGTTAGCATTTCCAAAATTTATCGATTTATTGCCGAGATTATTTAATTATAAATGAACGCGTCCTTCGTTTAAAGGAAGTTCAATTGTTCACACTGCAGTTTTTGTAAGGACAGATTTCTTACAAAAACTGCAGTGAAGGAAAAAAAAAACACAATTCAAAGTAAGAAAAGATTTTTATTAGTTTAACAAATGCTCAAATTGTGCGCCACCAAATTCAATATAAAAAATACAAATTCCGCTCGAAACATTTGGAGTATCTGTGACGTAATTTAACGACATTCTTCAATAATGCGTCGACGTAACTCTTCCAAAGACTTATGAATGAACTTGTTATTATAATGTTATGAAAATGTTATGAAAATTATAATGAACTTTAACGAACGATGCCTTATTCCGTTTGTTGTTATTAACAAATGTTTTAGCTAGTTATACATTTTGTCATGCTACCACTAGAAACATCGTTGGATATAGTCTTCTTATTCAATTAATAAACATCTTTTTGTCACTTTTATTAAACTAGCATTCCTCTGCTATGATGTCGATATTTTAATGCATTCAAGAACGAATTTATTAGTCGTTGTCTTTATGTTTTTGCCCAATTGCCTGAATTATGTGGGGTGAATAAAAAGTATAAGATGTGTTATAAAATTCGTAATCTTTGGGAAAATCGTATAAAAACAGTATTTTGTGTATTGAAAAACTTCTATTCAAATTTAATACAAGGAACAGATGTGAGAGCTGTGACAGTAGAAAATCCGACATAAATCTGATGTAGGTATATCCGCTTGACTCATTTTTTAATACTCCACTTAAACCATGTTATACTTTTATTTTATTTTTTCTGGATTTATTTTTTTACCATACTTTTTGCCGTGATCGTTAATGGGCCGTCAATTGGTAATTGGATATCCATTCTGGCGGAGGCAATCGATCTGCCCGTTTTAATCGCGCGATTTAAATGAAATTCCCCGTACGTATATAAGTTAATAGATTTCGTAATCGCCATTCAACCCGCTTCCGGTGCTGCTCACTTTCAATCAATTCCTATTATGGCTGGCTCTAGGTTCTTTCTATCTCCGCATTTATATTTGTTTTTCGCCCGAATCAATATCTACACTCTATTTCGGGTCGTGTTTTTTTTTTAATTAATATTCTCTCGTACAAACTGCGCGGATTAAAGATTTCGATTGGAAAAGATTTACACCTGTAATTCTATTCGTAATCCATAAAAAGTTCCCATCAAAAGATTATAGGTCAGGTTAAATTAAATTTCAACATCAAATAGATTGCATTTTAAAAAATTATGCTTATTTTGTAATTAAGTATTTAGTAGTTTTTTGTATAACTATCAAATCAAAGCTTGCAAAATATTATCCATATTTAATATACCATTTTTAAATTAGAACAGATCAGTTCAAGAAAAATCTGAGAGAAACTTTGAAACTGGTACTTTAAAAATTTTCTTATCTAACTTCAAACTGCAAGTTCTTAGATGTTTTTAGCAAGTACTTGAAAATAACAGTGAACAGTGGAAACTAGAGTCGTGTAAAGAGTGTAGATTTATATAACTCCCAACTTATATAATATTTTCACACAAATAGTGGTAAATATCACGGATTACCATCTAGCTAGTAACGGTCGCAACCATCCTTCTCATTGAAAGACCTTAAAATTTTCAGAAACCGAAATGACCAATTTTCAAAATTCCGAAAGTACATTTGAAAACGACATGTTGGAATTTTTTTTATCAAGTTTAAATGTCCTACGATAATTAACAAGACAATAGACCTCAAATAAATTTGGCGAAAAGACTAAATGTTTCAATTGCTTTAATGTAAATTTTTATTCTCATTTTAATAAAATCAGTATTGTAATTTATAACTACCATCTATAATGTTTTGTAGAGGGGGTAACGGCAGTATATATATTATATACAGACGGCTAACGAATGCAGTAACCGATTATATCAATATAATGGTAATACAATGGCCTACTAGAAGGGCGGTTGAGCGGGTAAAAGGAAGGGCACACCCTAGCCATTTGGGTGGGAAACTGCCCCTAAAGGCGGAAGAGCCACTAGTTGGCCAACGGCATAGGATCGAGAAGATCTCAACAGCATCTGCGACGGAGAAGGTGAGCTTCGGTACGGCACGGATGATGGAGAGGCAAATCTGTAGCGAAAGTACTCCACTGGGGCCGCTAGGCAAGGCGTCTGATCTCCATGTTAGGAGCGGGCATCACCTGGCAGTAGGTATAAATTGCACCTTACCCTTAAGCTGGGGCGACAGGCCGGTCGGTAACTCTATGTCTCAACTAATGGGTCATGACAACCTCACTTGTATCGGTAAATGCTAGGGCGTCCCCCGGAAGCGACGTCCGTTGGACTCGCCCGACAGTCGTGCCAAATGGACGAGGGTTACTGGTTCAAGGGCGTAATCAGTTAAAGACGCTAGCCCAGTGAAAAGAAATGCCACTACGCATTGCTACGCGGAACATCGGAACTCTAACGGGACGTAGCCACGAACTAGCTGATATGCTCAAAAGACGGAAAGTGGACATCGTCTGTATACAGGAAACTCGATGGAGATGACAGAAATCCCGTGAAATAGGAGATGGATATAAGTTTATCTACCATGAAACTAGTACTCCAAATGGGGTTGCCATTGTTGTTTGTGCCAACCTAAGAGATCAAGTGGCCGAGGTAAATCACCATTCAGTCCGCCTTATGAAGGTTGTCATAGATATGTCATCTTGCCGCCTACACATCATTAGTGCCTATGCACTACAAACTGACTGTGATGAGAGTGAGAAAGAGCAGTTTTTGGCAAGAACTTCAAGATCTTGCCTTGTTGTGCCCAGAGGAAGACTTCTTACTCATATGTGGCGATTTAAATGGATATGTTGGCCAAAATAAGGATGGTTGCAGTTGTCACGGTGCAAATGGCAACGGTAGTAGGAATGAGGACGGATGCAGAGTCCTAGACATTGCGGAAATAAACAACCTCTTTATAGACACAACAAATTCTTCAAGAAGCGCACTATAGTCCATTTTTTTAAGAATACAGTAACTAGAAACCTGGTTTACTTTATGACAAATGTTCAATCTAGTTACAAAATTCGGCGCTATATTAAAATATAATTACTTGAATATAAAATTGGCAATTTATTAATGGTTTGATTGAATATCTTATTATAAAAATTATAGAAATTGAATAATTTATTGTTATTATTAAAAAAGCATAACGAATAACTATTGTAAGTCATTAATTTTTGTCCACTTTTAAAAGTTTTCCCTTCGGATTTTTCTTTATAACTTTGGAAGTACTTGGCACCTAGCTATCAGCCACGGTAGTATAAAATCAAAGTTACACAACGGTGCACACTATCTTCAATGAGATAAAACAGCAGAACTAGAAAGAACGAATAGTACAATTGTTAGTTATGAAAAATACAGATTAAATACACCAAATGGCAACAATGGTAATAAAATTCAACTAATAAATGGAGAAAAACGCATAAAATCTTAACGATGCAAACAAATCAGATGACAATTGTGAATTGACACGGCAGCCATTGACAAATGACAGCTCAACATGGATTGGTGTTCGAAATAGTTATTTACGTAAGTGCGGAAACCTTGATTTTACAATGCAACCGCTGGTTTAGGGAACGAGCCCGCAGGGCGAGTTTGCCATCTGCTGGAGCATTGTAGAATCATTTCCGCACGAAATTTGTATAAGATTTTTTTGGCCGACAATTATTATTTAAGAAACAAATAGATTTAGATTAATTACAATATTGGAAATTATTCAATTTTTTAATGTTGGTACTCACAAACTTTCACATTTTTACTAATTCAAATTTATTAGGTACATAATATGTCATTTTTCCAAATATCAGACGCACAGTAAAATTTAAAAATAACTCTTATTATCAACATTATCTTGACAAATATGTTGTAAGGTAGCGTTTTCTACATTAGATTTTATTGTCATATACTTAATTTATTTTGTAAGTGTCCCTGAAAGGTTAAACTTTACTGCATCACTTTACTGCATCGTAGCCGTACTTTGCAACATAGTGTGTAAAAATCTAGTTTCGCTGGACGCATACACGTTGTCAAAGCTAGCTTTACAATTCAGGAGCAGTGTTCCCTCTAAGCTGTGCGCGTGTGCGCGCGCACATAAATTTTAAACATAGCGCACATGAAAAATATTCGCTCGCACAATTTGTTTTTCGTGCAGAAAATAAAATTGCACCTGCATATGAAATCCACATAAAACAAATTGTAATTGATAATCTATTATTGGCAATTTAAATGGACATATCTTTATTTTCGGTTCGCGAAAAAAATAACCACATGCCAAAATGCGTCCATATTTCAGAAAGTTGGCGAAGTAAAAACTATGCTATATGATTTTTGGAAGTGGTGACTGCTGTTGTATAAACTGAAATAATATATGAACTAAAATGGCACATTTTCATACTGTAATTTTTGATGAAAGCACAGACATTTCAACAACCAAATGTTTAATTTTATATTTTAGGTTTAGAAAATCTGATCAATATTAATATATTTTCGGTAAGATAATACAATTAAAGACATATAATTCCTCTTACTACATATTTTATGAAGATAACCAAATTGATTTGCAAAAACGAAATGGTTTAGCAGCTAAATTAATGTACAATGTACCACTTTTGTACCATTTGGTACAACAACATTGTATTGCACACCAAGAAAATTTATGTATTTCGGATGGATGGAAAGAAGTAAAAGCCACGAATTGTTTATACATTTTTCTTAAAATTTTTTCTTAAAATAAGTAAATTTAAAGATATTATTGATGCTTCACAAGATAACTCTATAGCTTTCCCAGCTATTGATGAGGACTTATGAATATTTTAATCAAGATACAAATACAATTTTCATAATTTGTTTAGAAAAGTTTATTTTTAAAACAACATTGAATTTAAAATAAATTTATAACTTTTGTCTTTAATTTTAGAACTCAAATTTTTCAACGACGTGAATTAAAACCTATAGGTGCTTTTCAATTTGCTCAGGCAAAAATTAATAAAATCAAGGAAAAATATCTTGAAATCATGACATGGAACAATAAAATAAGCTTTTAAAAAAGGTTAATATGTTATATACAGTATAATCTCGGTAATTCGGCGGTTGGTTAGTCGGACAGGATCAGTAATCCGGCGGTCTGGAAAAACACGTGTTTTTTTCTTGTCGCCACGCCGCAGCGGGTACATATAAGTAAACGTGCCCGCTCGTGCTCTTCCCTACCGCCACTCTTTCTCTATCTACTCATTCTGTTCGCCACTCAATTACATCTTGTTTTGTTATTGGTTTGTCAGTTATCGAGTGTATTTAGTGCATGTAGTTATTTAGTGTACAATGAACATTGTACTTATTCAACTAAACGGAAACATGTCTCTTTAAGTTTGTATCAAAAACAGGAGATTATCATCTAAAATCTTGATAAAGTAGAAACCACGGCAAACCTCGCACGCACTTATGGCGTTGGAAGATCCACGATCTACGGCATCAAAGTCAACCGAGAAAAAACTCCAATTCGTCAGGGTTGCTGAGGGGAACTTGAAGGAAAGAAAGACAGTTAAAACAGGTGACTGTCCCGAAATAGCAAATGCCCGAAAATGATTATTAACTTGGTTTATCCAAGAGATTGCCATGAGAGAGCATACGCCAATATCGGGAGATATCGAGAGAAACAATTTTACGAAAAAATAACCAAGAAAGATGATTTTCGAGCTAGCGATGTCTGGCTTGATAATTAAAAAAAAATATTTGGGTTTCGTTTCTTAACTGTCACAGGATAAACATGTTGTTTCGGCCGTTGGTCATTTTCAGAGGAAATTGGAATTAAAAATCCAAGAATTAGGTGTCTTACCAGAATAGGCTTACAACGCAGATGAAAGTGTTTTTTTGTGGAGGAAGCTTCCGCATAAGAAATTTGTAAACTGTTCCGAAGAAAGTGCGCCAGGAAGTAAAATGTCATAGGACAGACTGACATTCATGCCCTGTGCAAATTCCACGTGCACACACAAACTTTCCTTATTGGTTGTAGGAAAAGCTAACCATACGCGGGCTATTAAAAATGCACTTACCAGTTACATATAAAAATCCAAAGTATGGGTTACCTTAGTTAAAAGATTTTTTAAAAGTTCACAACTTGCCTGCTAAAGCTTTGCTTCTTCTACACATTTACCTATATAGGTACATATTTTATTCATGTTGAAATAGAATTGTACATAAAATATGTAAAATTGTAATTTTTTCCTTAAACTCTCCATAATCCGGAATAGGAAATATTCATCTTATTTTTAATATTTTTAATTCACTGTTTACAGCGTTATAACATAAAAATATAAATAGTGATTAAAAAAATTGAGCTATTTAAACGCCGCCATTTTTGCGCGGTCTGTTTATGACGTCATTTACCACTGACAGTTCAGTCCATTGTTTACTACAGCTGTTTTCATTTTTAATTTCACGTTTTTTACGTTTGTTTTCTAACCAAAAGACTGCAATGACATACAAATGTGAAAAATACGGACTTGTTTACATAGTATGTTACGTCACTTTCGTTTTAACCAATGGTGTTGCGTTTTACAAATTTGAATTTCCCTCGCTTAATTTGCACTTTTATTCATTAATTTTAAGTTTTTAAAAATATATAAATTACAAAAATTATGGTTTAGTTCAAATGTCCGGCCAATAAAAATTAAAAAAAAAATTACATTTCATGCATATTTCCTATTTTCTGATAATCAGGCGGTTGTTTGGTCCCATATGTGTCGGATTATTAAGATTATACTGTAAAACTATAAAAACGGATGATATGTTAAGATTAATTAATTTTTTGTGAACATTTGGATGAAAAATTTCCATCATTTGATAGATGGATGACCATAATTTAATTATGGAGCGGAAATTGAAAAATTGTGTTTAAAATATAATTTTACTTTTCTTACCATGTCAATAATAAAAAATGTAACCCTTGATTCTAAAATTTTTGCGAATGAAGTTTGCGAAGTTTTGCGAAAGAAAGTTCTGTGAATTGTTTGTTTGTTTTGTCAGATGTGTTAATTGAAAAATTTTCTTATTTTTCATTTGAATTAAAAGGAGAAAACACAGGAGAAAACACAGGACAAACATCAGCTAAAAAATTCTGACTTCACGTACCAATGATTTTACTTGATTTTAGAGTAGTTTTTCGTTTTATGTCGTTGAAATGTATGTAGTACAAGTGTTATGCTGTAAGATCGAGTCAATGCGTATGAGTAGGTACAACATATTGCTGAATATTAATTTTTTATTATATGCGCTTTTTATTTGCCGCAAAAAAAATTATTTTGGAAAAAACTGCACACACTTAAAAATGTGCGCACCAGGTCACAAAAATTAGAGGGAACACTGTTCAGGAGGCCCAAAAAAATATAGTTAATTATTTTTTAGGGTTCCGTACCGAAAACGGAACCCTTATAGGATGACTTTGTTGTCCGTCTGCCTGCCTGTCTGTCTGTCTGTCTGTCTATCTATCCGTCTGTCTGTCTGTCCGTCTGTCTGTCTGTCAAGACCAGTTTTCTCAGGAACGCGTAAAGGTAACAAGTTGAAATTTGTATCAAACACTCGGGTCGGCGGTCTCTTTCAGCTATGAAAAAATCAAACTTGTAAGTCAACGCAATCAAAAATCGTCCTCCACAAAAAAAAAAAAACTTACAAGTTTGTACGGAACCCTCGGTGCGCGAGTCACAACTCGCACTTGGCCGGTTTTTTTTAACCTTTAAATTTAAAATTGAATATTAAATTGTATATAAAACATTTTTGTATAATATAGTATTTAGCCGTAGTATAATTTAAAGTTCGTTTATATTTAGAAATTATTCGTAGTATTATATTCATTTAAGTACATATTACCAAATTTTACGCCAGTGACTGCAAATGTATGTGAAAAGAGAGGTGGAGAATTAAATATCGTCGGTGTGAACTTCTCCTCGATTTAAGCCAATCAGAGAACAAAGTCAAATAAGCCCTATCTTTTCTGTACTGCATTCTTAAAAAATTGATTATAGTCATTTCATAGCGTACACTAGCGGTGACTATAGTTTGACTTCATACTATTGCACGGCGTTGCAACTTCCGAAAAGTCTCAGATATGAAGGTTATACTTTCAGACTGTGTTGCCCCACAACACCAACTACTCACTGCCGACCAGAAGATCAGCAAACTGAAAAATCAGCAGGATAGGTGGATATACAAGCAGACAGATAAATATAAAGTGTTGAAACTACAATACCAGAAAATAGCATCGGTTGGTAGTATCAAATTTCCTCAATTTCTGTAAGTCAGTGACTGTTGTTGTAGCAGAAACATTGTGTACAACAAAACCAGGAAGTCGTCATATTGATAATCAGACATGGTTGTGAACAGCTCAGGTACAAGAAAAGGTCCATGATAAGAAGACAGCATTCAAAATCTAGAAAAACTGTATTTTTCTCAAAAGATAGACGAGCACAGAGAAAGATACATTTCTGCTAGAGGCAAAGAAAGCCGTCGCTGAAGCAAGAACCAACCATTACTACAATCTCAACCTGCAATTGGACACCAAAGAAGGAGAAAAGGATAAATACCGCCTGACCAAAGCCATAGCAAAATCAACAAGGGATATTGAACACTATGGGTGCATAAATAGCAAGGAAGGCAAAATATTACAGAGCAAACATGAGATTCTCAAACGCTGGCATCAGCATTTTGAGAAGATCTTAAATAAAGAGTTCCCGCATCCATCAATCCCAGAAGCTGTCCCAGTTCAAGGGCCTATCCCCAAAATCACTGCAGATGAAGTTGCCATTGCCATAAAAAGCATGAGAAATCAGAGATCTCCTGGACCAAACAATTTTCCCGCTGGCTTATGGAAGTTGCAAAACTGCATGCCTCGGCAATTGATTGGCTTGTTACCTTTTTCAATGCTATAATCGACACTGGCCACAACATTACTGACTGAACAAGCATCATGGTACCGATTTTCAAGAATAAAGGAAACCCAGCAGAGAGTTGTAACTATAGCCCAATACGCTTTCTCTCATATGCAATGAAGATCTTTGTTGAGTCGCGGTAGGTGTTTGCCTTTGAATAAACGTTCGCGTGATCAAACCTGCGGCGGTTAATTTAGGGTTGCCAATAGATTTGATCGGGTCTGGAAATTATATGTTTTGACAAATGAAACTTGCACGCCTGAATAAACGTGTATTTATTTATTTAACTCTATTTAAAACACTTGTGACGACGTGCTTGTCGTAGTTTGGAATCTTCTCGCTGTGTTCGTAGTAAGAAGGTTACAATTGAACTGAGTGTGATTATATATTGTTACAAACAGGAAATCTAAATCCCACCTCCCATTTGCCTGCCCCCCACTGAACCAAGAAGAATTCCAAAACGAAGAGCACGTGGTAATTTCTGGGTAATCTTAAAACTACACAAAATTTAAATACTTATTTCTAAGGAATCTTAAACATAAACATTGCATTGTATTTTCAGCTGTTTACGACCACCAAACATCCAAAAACCATTAGCGATCGTAAACATCCGCCTAAGCGTATTTACAAAAGATTGGTGATTAAAAATGGCCTTTCAGATGCGTAGTAGCCACAAGCATCTCCAAACACGTTCAACAAATACCCACTACCGTACCGACCAGATGTTGGTAATCTACGGGTCGGTTTAAGATAATCTTGATGTAATTATTATTTACCTTCTTTTATAAATACACTAAACATGAAAATAGTTTTAAAACGAAAATAAAAATAACATTGTTGGATCTTAACAATCTTTGAGAGAACTCTTGATCATCTTGATCAAAAGGAACCCACTTCATATTGTCTTCCTCGACCTCGAAAAGGCCTTTGATCGTGTTCCTCATAAGTAAATGTGGTATGCGCCCCGAGACCATGGGGTGCCAGAATCATTTGTTAATGTGGTTAAGATGCTATACACAAAGACCAGTAGCAGAGTACGTAGTGCTGTTGGGACCTGCTGATGGAACTTTCCTGTAAATGTCGGGGTCCACCAAGGTTCAGCACTATCACCAACTCTCTTTGTTCTTGTCATGGACACGGAATGTCCCTTAGACCCCTCTGTATGTGGATGATGTAACGGTTGCAGATGTATCCCGCAACAAACTCCAACGTCAAGTTTTAGAATGGAATAACCGCCTCTCCCAGTATGGTCTACGTCTAAACGTGAGAAAGACGGAATATCTGGAGTTAAATCCAAGTGACGGTACCATGCAAGTCGATGGAGAAAATCTGGTCAAGACCAACTCCTACAGGTACCTTGGGTCTCGTCTACAGAGTGATCAGTGATGAAGTAAGAGCCAGAGTAAATACAACCTGATGCGGTGGAAGGAGGCCACGGGTGTACTTTGCAACAAGAAAATGCCACTGCCACGTTGCGCTATATGGAGTCAAATGTCGACCATCTGGCAAAATGTTGGAACGTCATCTACATGCCATAAAAATGAGAATGCTTCGTTGGGGAATAGTCGTCATCTTCCTTATTGACCATGTCAGAATCGACACAATTCAAGAGCAATTGGGTTCACTCCAATTGTGGACAAAATAAGAGATATACGACTCGGATGGTATGGCCATGCACTGCGAGCATCTCCTGGTACTTTTGTCAATTCTGCCTACCATTTTGAGATTGAAGGCCAATGTCCCAGAGGAAGATTGAAGCAGCGATGGCAGGACACGTAAATAGTGACATAAATATCGAGGGCCTAAAACCAATATTTTACTACTCAAAGGTAGCAATTGATTAAAATTTCAAAGAAATTATACTAAACACGAAGTCATTCCTTATTAAAAATGTGTTGGATCACCCTTATTAGTTAAACACTACTGCACCCTTCCGGGCAAGGAATCCACCAGATTGTCGATTTCTCCTTGAGGTATAGAATCTGTAGTTCATGCCGGAGAGCATGTCTGTGAAGGATGGGATAGTTGCTTGAGTCTTCTACCCATTATGTCCTACACTTGTTTGATGGGCGAAAGGTCGGGATATGTAAGTGGCAACGGCAAGATATTGACGTTATCCTCTTCGAAGCGCTCTCTAGAATACCTTGCAATGTGGGGACGGGTATCCTAAAATTGGGTCCTCCAGTTCCTGGAAAAAGGAAAGGATATGGGGTTCTACCACTTCATCAACATATCGATGAGTATTCATATTGCCTCGAATGAATACCAACTGAGACTACTACTATATACTACTACTACTATTATACAATATTATACAATGAATTACATGATTATACTAGAAACTGCTTGTGACTTGTCTTGTAGACAGTCTCATTCTTCCGCAAGCCTCCTTATTAGTTTACATTAATACACTTCCACATATATAATTACATTTATACAAATACATCCACAAAATATTATATACTAGATACTGCTCTAGATTTGCTTGAGTACCCCAGCCATCTGTATTCTATTCTAACCGCTCAATACTGTCATGTACATTATTTCATTTACCACATAATAACTAACTACATGTTGAATTACACTATGCTGTTTTGCATTCGTATGCATTTATGAAACGTTTTAAGCTTCCCTATTCTTTGTGTATCAGCCAATCCATTTATCCGTTTGGTAAGAAAAATATTTTTGGAACAGAGCTGTCCTGTGCTTTGGGGTTGTTAATGTAGCTCTAGTCTTCAATTTGGTGCTGTTAACATCCGTTCTGTATCTAAGTTTTTTGTAGAGGTAGCTAGGTTTTTTAGACTCGACAATTCTTTCATAGAACTAAATTTCCTGCAGCTTGCATGTCTCATGTCCCCCTATTTGTTAGGAATATTAGGCGGCACATTCTACTTTAGTTTTAAGCTATGCGTGAACCTAATGCACAAGTTCTGTATCTTTTGGAATATATAATACTTACCATATTTCGTGTAGGCATAAGTATACAGCGATATTACGAATGAAGAAACTAACTTTTTTTCAGAACTGCACTTAAATTTTCCTCGAAGAGTACAATAGTTTCAATCTGCCAATTTAGTTGTTCAAGGTAAAGTAGATTTGCAAGGTAAATTTGAGGTTTTCGTCAAGCAACAGACCCAAATTTTTCACTTTGAGTTTAATGTGCATTACTTTTCCATCAATTTCCAGAGGTTTTCCTTAATCTCCTCTAATTTATGTTTGGGTGCAAATATACTTACTTGCGTCTTCTCCGAGTTAAGATTAAGGGAATGCCGTATTGAAAATTCGGATAATAGATAGAAAGGTCAGAATTTATGCTTTCTTGTAACAGCCTTACTTAGCAAATTGGTGCTGTTTCCCAAGTTTGATGTGATGATGTGTAAATCAGGGGTCGGCAAACTTTTTCTGACGGCGGGCCATTAAAAAAAGAATTTAAGCCGCACAGTCAGATGTTTTCGAATGTAATATGTAACTGAAAAAGTTTTTTTAATCTAATAATATATTATTAGGAATCAATACAAAAAAGAAAAAAATAGTTGTATTTACATGCTATAAATAACATCGGAGAACAAAAATTGTACAATTCTACCCACTTCCGGTTCAGCAGCCGCAAAAGTCCGGTTTTGCAAAAACGTCTACCGCATGGCCATTTTTGCAAAAACTCGAACGGCCTCTTCGAAGGCCCAGAGAGGAAGAACTTACGTTATTATTTATTCTTTCTTGTAACAGCCTTACTTAGCATATTGGTGCTGTTCCCCAAGTTTGATGTGATTGTCTAGATCAGGGGTCGGCAAACTTTTTCTGACGGCGGGCCATTAAAAAAAAAATTAAGCGGGCCGCACAGTCAGATGTTTTCGAATGTAATATGTAACTGAAATAGTTTTTTTAATCTAATAATATATTATTAGGAATCAATATAAAAAAGAAAAAAATAGTTGTTTTTACATGCTATAAATAACATCGGAGAACAAAAATTGCAAAATTCTACCCACTTCTGGTTCGGCAGCCGCAAACGTCCGTTTTGCTAAAACGTCTACCGCACGGCCATTTTTGCAAAAACTCGCACGACCTCTTCGAAGGCCCAGAGAGGAAGAACTTACAAAACCGGACCCGCAAACGGGAAGGCGTTCCGTTCAGCGGTCGGCTCGCAATAGAACGTCAAAGAAGATAGTTATTTGCGATTTTTTTCGGTTTTTTCGCACTTTTCTCCAAATTTGCAGCGAAGACTCAAAAATTTGCGATAACAGTTTTGTGCGGAAAAATTCGGTGCTCCCGATAACACCACACGCGTCGCGATCGGTCCAAATACGGCCGCTCGGCGGCCGAGATATGGAAATTTCGTTTTCGCGCCGCACCCCTGCCGCCTCCAGCGGCACCACAATATCTCAAAGATAAGTCAATTGTCTGGGGTTTTGTAAACATTTTACCACTTTCGCCCGGCAATGTTTTTTCGAAAATCACTCAAAACGTCCGTTTTCATTCTCCATACCCGATTTGACGCAGTTCTCCCGCACCCGCCCAGAAAGGCGTGCCCAACTATCTAGTATATACAATTATGCACGAAATTTTCGGAAAATTGTGGAACCACTTATTACTTTTATATATTCAATTTGTGTCTCAAGCAAGGAGTATTTCCGAATCTCCTAAAACTGGCAAAGGTAGTCCGAATTAAAAAAATAATGAGTGGCAGAAACGCAAAAACCTTAACAATCACAAGCTAATATATTCTGCCTGTATTATCAAAATTGTTGGTAGCAATTTTGTTATAATGGATCATTCGTTTTATCGATGGAAAGTCTATATTAAGTCCACTTCAACAAGGATTTAGAAGAAGGAAGTTGATTGTATCTGCAATGGTTGTAGTGATGGAGTACCTTCTGGAAGCCCTGGACGCCCAAGAGCACGCATAAATTTGCTGCTGCGACCTAAGCAAGCATTTTATTTTGTCGACAGGGAAATATTATTGGAGAGATTAGAATATTATAAGATAGGTGGCCACAACTACAAAATCTTGAAGTCTATACCTACAATATCGGTTCCAACTCACAAAGTGGAAGAGTGAAATGGCTAGCAAGAACAAAATGAGATGGGTGAGCCTCAAGGATCCATACTGGGTCCCATTTTATTTATCCTGTATATAAACGACTTACCATCAAACATCGTACCTAGAGAAAAGTGCCTTTATGCGAACGGTGTAACTCTTCTTAACAAATACGCTTCGCTACAAACACTCGCTCAACTCTCAAACCAGTCCCTAACCGAGGTTCAAAAATGGTTTGATGACATCATACTTGTAATAAACATTGATAAGACGCAGAGATTGGCAACAAGAAGCATGGCTGGATTAAAGCAACAAAAGCATAGTTGCAGATTACTATAAAACTGCTCGGATTCACAATAGATAGCTCTTTAACATCCTGAATGAACCACATAAATATCATGTCTAAGAAGGGTTCGTCTGCCATATATATGATACGTCGAATTTAATGCATAGTCAATGAGAAAGCAGAGGTGCTCACCTATTATGCCCATTTCCACAGTATAGCTACTTATGGAATTATGCTGTGGGGTTTAGCTTCTGAGGCAAATGGTATCTTCCTACGACAAAAAACGGGAATCCAAGCAATTGCGGTGGTAGGACAGATACAAAACTTCAGAGAACTTTCCAAGCGGTTTAGGCTAATGACTATTTCCTTTTGTTTCATACTTGCCTTTCTATGCCATGCCCAGGAAAAGAGAGATAAATATACACCACACTCGAAAGTTTATAACCATCATTGTCAAGGAAAGGAACACTTTATCTTGGCAAAATACAGAATCTCAAAGACACAGAGACTTACAACTTTACTGGCGTGAGAGCATAATGTGCTACCACCCGAATTCAAGGTAGACAACTCGAAATTATTCAGAAAAAGACTGAAAATTAGTTACCAAGTGATTTTCTGTTTGTCGGGTTTGTAGTAATTATATATCGATCGAGATATCGATATATCTATTGCAAATGCATACTCTAGCCTGGGGTGCAAATAAGTCGGTTATTTTTATTCAGGTATTGAATAAGGAAATACGTTTGCTACTAGACCTAATCTAGATAGATAAGTCTAGATAGAGAAGGCGGGAATTGCTTGTTTTATGGCACAATTTTCAAGTAAGATGAGGTAGATATGAAAGTAATAAATTAATGAAGCTCGGAGGAAAATAGACGTGGAGTCAATGTATGATTAGATTTTGCGAGAGAGGAGTAAGAGAAGAAAAAAGAACTGTATTAAACCGAAGAAAGGAGCGAAATAGGTTTTCAGTCTGACACACATAAATATTTCTCTTGGGTTTCGCGCCGAGATAATTTACGTGACGCAAAGTCAAATTGAAAATCTCAGTTATAGAAACTGAATATGCTCTATATTTTCTTACGTTCGCGATGCAAGCGGAGATCGGAGAAACCAGAAGTAAAGAAAATAACAAAGATAATTTATGGAGGTAGACCTATAAAAACACTTTTGAAATTCATAAAAAAAATATTTTAGATAAATATTGCAGGGAATTAGATAAACATGCTCAAAATCAAGACTTGTAACATCATCTTAAGGTATGAAGACAAGAATGTAGTCAATTAATGTTGGAAATGCAACATTGCTGCTACATGAAGATAATAAATTAATAATTAATATAGCTTGTGTAGAGAAAATAGAATTAGTATTGACTAAATTGATACATTAATAATTCATTTATCGGCGAGAACTTTGTTACCAAAGTGTAACAATATGTGATATGAATATTAATTATTCCGTTAGAAATGTCCAAAATCAATCCACCGTATTCAGACCGCAAACATCTAAAATAAATAAGAAACACTGTTTCGTTTAAATATTAGGTTCACTCATCCCGTGTGATTCACTTTTAATTAGCAATACAGCATAATCAGGGAGAAATAAATCAATTCCAGCTTTAGTAAACTCATTATCTGGTCGTGTCCAAAATATCGATTGATAAATTAATGGGTAGTTAACGAGTGCGGGGTGACGTTCCAGTTGTTTAGTTTTAAGATTATGCATGCTAGCTAGGGTACAGATAAAATCGCGCTCCGAATTCGCCATTGGAGACGAGCAGCAACCTCAGCATGATTGCATGCACGACATAATTACCTCCTTTCATAATTATTTATCGAATAATTCAATCCCCAGCTCGCGTCCCACCGACTCTCTCGCGTTAAAGTTAATACGAGTTAAATAAAACTGACATTGTATTCGAAAGCACATAATCTATTTTCGAAATTTATAGTATTTATCAATACATTTGCTACCAATTAACTAACTTAATTAAGCGGACAAACTATGATAGTTTTTCATGGTTTACGTTAGACTGAGATGGATTTATTTACTTGCCATTTGGTTTCCGATTATATCAATTATGTTAGTTTTGCAAGGTACAAAGAAATACCTCAGAACATTAGGTTATAGGATTGGGGAAAGGTTTTTTGAAAGGATTGGTTAAATTAGCTGAGAATCCATTGGGACAGAACAAATTATCTTTGATACCAATTAGGTTAGTTTAGAACGGTTATGATATTACTCGAGTAAGGTTAGAAAGAAATAATAGATTAACTTAGAAGATGAGTTTTTAAAACTTCAACGAGGCATTCTAAAATTTACCTAAATTATCTAAGGTTGGGTTATAGGTTGCGTCAGATTAGGTTCGAAGAGGCTAGAAATCCCTAGGTTTAACGAAAAGGTTCTAAAACCAAAACACGACTAGATAGAAACACGACTAGATAGACAAGACTAGACAGACAAGACTAGATAGACAAGACTAGACAGACAAGACTAGACAGACAAGACTAGACAGACAAGACTAGACAGACAAGACTAGACAGACAAGACTAGACAGCCAATACTAGACAGACAAGACCAGACAGATAAAACCAGACAGACAAGACTAGACAGACAAGACTAGACAGACAGGACTAGACAGACAAGACTAGACAGACAAAACTAAACAGACAATACTAGGCAGACAAGACTAGAGCGACAAGTCTTGATGTCTTGTTCTAAGAGTGTTCTAAGGCTGAGGTTACCAGAGGGCGTTGATGTAGGAGGCTTCGCCAACGACCTGGCTCTCATAGTGACGGGCCAAAACGAGAAACAAGTAATGGACAGAGGGAACACGGCAATTAGAAAAGTCGCAACGTAGATGAACGGAAAAAAATTGAAGCTCGCTCCAGAGAAAACCGAATCTTTACTACTAACATGAAGGAGGATAATAGGCCCCATTATTTTCAAAATGGAACACGAAACAATCATACCTAAGAAAGGTATAAAATATCTGGGAATCACTATAACCAATGTATTTCTTTTAATCAACATATCGCGACAATAATGGCAAAGGCCCTCAAAACCTGTGCTGCATTCGGACGGCTCATGCTAACAGAAGAGCAGAAAACGAACGGTGTTAAACACAGTGGTCCACTCCACTATGCTGTAGTGAAGAACAAGTATAGAACAAGCCCATGGAACAACCAATATAGAACAAGACCATGGAAAAGTCTAGCATTAGAAAAAAGTTGGCATCAATTAAAAGGAAGATCACACTGAGGACGTTCAGTGCATGTTGGACGGTGTTAGAAGACGCGGCTCTTGTAATAACAGGGGTTCCATCAATACAGCTCTTAGCGAAAGATAGAAATCTACGAACGAAGACTGCGACCAGCTGGAAACAACTGTGGAGCAATTCAAACAAAGGAGAATGGAGCCGACTGTTAATCCCCAAGTAAAACTATGGACGACAAGGAGACATGGAGATGTGGGCTACTTCTTGACACAATTATTGTCTGGCCGCCTGTGCTTCAGACAGTACCTGAGCGGCATAGGCCGAGCCTCGGACGGTTTGTTTGTCTACTATGGGGCAATGGACAGTGTACAACACACATTCTTCGATTGCCCCAAGTGGACAACAGAAAGAGACAAATGGGCACTCAGAACCCAAGCATCAATGGAAACGCTTACGGACATATTGCTAAGATCGGATCAGGACAGAATATCAACGGTGACCATGGATATCGATATATTACGAGAAATGGAAAACGATGAACAGAACGCGAGTATAAAAACCTGAACCTTTAAACACCCACGGTAGAGGGACGAAGTAAGGCCTTAAATTAACCCAAATCGCAGACACCTTTGGAAATTGATAAATATAGAACGACATCTTGATGCTAAATGCCATGAGGCGGTAGCAAGACGCTCGTGTGTTTTCAAGGGGCCACTTGTCAAGTCAACCAAATGTGCTTGCTACGTCGCAATTCAATAAAAAGACTGACATGTATAGGCAAACAAGTCTGGATAGACAAAAAAAAATTTAGTTTGCTTTTGATTTGGCTGGACACGCACGATTAGGCAGATTAAACTAGATTGTCAGGTCTAGACTAGCAGAATAAAATAGTCATACAAATGAGAACAAACAAGAGACTACAGAGCAGGCTGCTAATAATATACAAGACCAGACGTAAAGATAAGATGTAAACAAACTTCTACAGAAAGAACCATAAAAAGAGGATCTATGTGACTGGAATATGTGTATTTGAATAATGTCAGCGGTGTTCTATCTAAAATAATAATAATAATAATATATTATACAAGATATTAGCATAATAATGGTGAATTTATGTTGTTGTAAGACGGAGGGCTGAAGTAGATTAAGTTTTGTTGCGCGTGCATTTCAATATCTCATATACAAATTCGCGGCCGTAAAAGGCTTTACACTGATCTTGTGTGTGCAGTACGAAAATATACAAATCGCGTCTACATGTTTGGACAAGAAATTTATGATAATTTATTCGCAGGCTTTGCGAAAATTCCGATGGTAATATACAAAATGGATTCCAGAGAGGATGATTTCGCTGGATTTATTTATTCTCCGTCCAGAATTTTTCATAAATTTCGCTAATAAATTATTGAATTTAACCAAACGATTCACGTTTTACCTAATAATGTATACCTATCTTTTAATTTCTTGAATTAATTTACTTACCAAGTTAGATAAAATTTGATAGAAACAAGTATATTAAGAATATAAGACACACAAGGTTAAACAGAGAAGATTACATAAAGAAAACTGGACGAATAATTCATGTAGCAATAAACTTTTCCAATTTAGTAGACATTCTAGTTAGTTGGAATTAAAGACAATACACGTAGATTTAGATAAAGTAATTATCTCGAGCTGTGTATAGCATTAGTAGTGTGATTATCATCTCATCTTCATTTGTTTAACTAAACACCTCATAAAGGGGATTAATTACTTTATGACCAAGAATCTACAATAATTTGGAACAGAATGAATAATAAAAGAAACAACGAAATTCGCATTATAAAATCTAGTTTTGTAATTAAGAAAGAAACAACTAGAGATTCCATAATCCCCAAATAATACATTAATTTACTATATTATCATATTTTTTAAGCTTAATTTTTGGTTTTTATTGTGATTTAGCCGGGAATAAACCGAACAAAAGCAATTATAACTTTCACAATAACATAACTAATAACTAACCAGCGCGGCGGCATTGTCAAATGTCCACGGTTTCCTGTTTAAAAGCAAGCTAGACGCCGCATTTACGGTTTGTTTATGTCCATTTGTTGCCAACAGAAAACTAGTCAACTTTTAACGACCCTTATATAACCAGATACGGATAATATTAAAAAAATAAATATATACACATTCGGAGAAAACTGAATTTCCTACTTTATACCGCATTGGATTCTTTGATTATGTTAAGATCCAAAAAATGTATTTTGTTGTACTCCTAAAACCATTTTAATTTCAAATAGTTTTTAAATATATTACGATAATAAATATCATATCTAGACCCAAGAAATATTATTTATTGTGGTTTTTATTCATTTAAGTTAAAGAGTTTAGCATAAGTGTAAATCGATATATAAGGGCCCAACCTCTGGTAGTTGCGGTAGTCATAAATAATTTTGAATCTATTTTTCCAATATGCTGTTTAGACTTAACAACTATTGATTAGGGTGGTATCAATTTACTTTAATTTTGTTCCATGTGTTGTGTATCGATATGCGAGGACACGACATCTGATAGGTGTAGAGGTCATAGTTTTAAATATGCTTTTGTAATATAATGTCTAGATTTATGAGTTTTTGTTATTGGTGTTTTTGATTTGGGTGTTTGTTATGATGTAAGAGTAGAGCGGGGATTGAGCTTTCCTGCTTTTGAAAATATATAATTACAGGCAGTTAAACCATAATTTTCTCAGCACGGAACTATGAACTATGAAACTAGAAAGATTCCAACTTCGGTAGAGCCCGTCGTTAGAAGTGCATTTCGTTTTAGAAATAAATTAATTGTCATCCAAGAATACAATTTTTATTTCGCAAAAACATTTATTTTCACGCGAACCTTTCTGAATGATAAACAATCATTCCGACTTAACACATTATTTGTAATAAAATGATTGTAATGAATCAAATGAATGTAATGAAATGATTGGATAGATATGACTAAACAGTTCAAACTGGACACAATACTAGACATACAGGTAAGACAGGTAAGACTAGAGGGACAGAACTAGACAGGTAGGGCTAGAAAGACTAGACAAGACAGATGAGATTAGACAGACAAGACTAGTCTCTACAAGACTAGACCTTGTAGTCGTTCCTCAAATATTCCAGACAAGACTAGACAGACCAGACTAGACAGACAAGACTAAAGAGAACAAACAAGTGGCTACAGACGGGGCTAGATGCTGCTAATAATATACAAGACCAGACGAAAAGATAAGATGTAAATAAACTTGTACAGAAAGAACGATAAAAGAGGATCTATATGACTGGAATATGTGTATTTGAAATATTTGAATAACGTCAGCGGTGTTCTATGTAAAATAATGATAATAATATATTTATTATACATGGCATTAGCATGTTATGGAAAATATTCACAAATTAAGAAATAAAATATCGTTAGGACTGGATGACCTGCCCTGCAATATAATTGAACGATCAAACGAGCCCGCCGAAGGCGGGCGAAGGTCGATCGTGATTATACGAAACGTCACGTTCGAAGATGATTTGTAGTAGTATGCTCGTCATTGCTTACATTTCACACTTTTTAGAGTTTGAAACTTGGCGCCTAGGCTAGTGTGGACTAGCCGGCCCGGACCTGTACAAGACTAGACATATTTTTAGAGATTTTTGTAGTTGCGCTTTCCTTGCAAGATGATGATCTAGGGTATGTTTATTAACGGGTACATGTAGGGAGGGAGATTGATTAACTTCGAAGTAGACGTTTCTTATAATCACGATCGAACTTCGCCCGCCTTTGGCGGGCTCGTTTGATCGTTCAATTATACTACAAGTCTCGTTCTCGATGATTTGTAGACTTTTAGCTTATTGGAAATCTCATTCATTTATCATGTTACATGACTGGAAACCATATAGAAAAGAGTTACCATGCGTTAGATAATACAGATTTTGCGAACGTATCGTTATTATCTTGGATCGGGCGATTGTAAAGTTTTGCGAAGGTCTGTGACCGTCGACACCAACCAGCAGTACGTCTGGTTGTGTATATATCCACTTCCAAAACCAGCCACTGATACTGCAGCATATTTTGTACTATGTACTGTGAAGTGATTTTTATCAATGCCTGCTTTAGACAGCAAGGCTTTTTTCCAGTGACCAATCTTTTGAGAAGTTACGTTTTTGTATGGCTTGATGTTTGATATGTTTGTTTTAGTAATTTGTTGTTTTGCTCATTTCTTAGGTCTTTTGTCTTATTCAAGTAGTGAATTACAGCTGTAGCGGCACATAGGCCAGGTTGTTCTTTATACAAAAGGTAGTATAAGCTCTGACTTATTTCTTCCTGGCTTGGACATTTTTATCAGGTCTGGTATTTTTATTGTTATTTTCTATTTGTCCATGAATATGTTTTTTATATTAATTAGTGCGATAGTTTGCTGTTCTGTAGATAAAATAAGCATAATTGATACTTTTTCTGCTGCACCCTTTAGCTGCTTTCAGCTACTCTTAGCTGATTTAATCAGGCCAAGTCATTCAAAACTGGTGTCCCCTGTACTTGCATATCTAAACCTTATAGTCGTTCCTCAAACATTCCCCTGAAGAATCGGGACAGCAGTTTATCCTTACCGAGATTTTGAGTAGAGATGAGTGATATAGCTGATCTGTTGCAGTTCAAAGTCCCATAGCTTGCTCCGTTTTCGAATGGAATGGTATTGTTTGAGTGTTGATGGTGTTATGGCCTTGATCATGATTTCTGTAGATGCTTCATTTATTCCTTTAATTAGGAGCGCTTTGCGAACAAGTAACCACTGAAAGTTTGTGTGCCAGTGGATGTATTTCTTGCTTGGAAGGAGACAATAATACATTTTTGTCAGGTTTTAACTAAACGCTGTTCGGTAAGTAGTGATTTAAGGAGCGGGTTCCAGGGCTAGGTTAATCACAATGGTACCACGACTGATCCCTCAGCTTTATCGGTTATTATTTTTCGCGAGTTCTAAGGGTAAGTGCGAAAGGAGGAAAAAACATAGATTTTTCATTGGTTCACATAATATTAAATACATCTACTGTCATCACTTTTGGATCTGGGAAGCGAGAACAAAATCTAGGGCATTTTCAATTCAACCTTAATGTAAAAAGGTAAATTGAGGAAATTACAAACTTTATTGATTTTTTCAAATGACTCTTTACATAGCTCCCATTCGGTATCTATATTAGTGATTCTCGATGCTAAAACAGCCTCTTTATTCATAACTGACGGGATGAATGACGCGTAAATCCAGATTTTTCTCCTCTCGCGCCATTGCCAGACCTCTATTGCTAATGTATTTAAGTGGGGATATTGAATGCGGCCTGTCCTATTGATATAGGAAATTGCAGACGTATTATCAATTCTTAAGAGAATTTTGCCGTCTGATACTTTGTTCGCGAAACATCTTAGACCAAAGAACGCTGCCAATACTTGTAGATAGTTTATGATAAATTTTCTTTCCTCTTTCGTCCAGAAACCGTGAGCATTTACGTCATTACAGTGTGCACTCCACCCGGTCAGAGATGCATCTGAAGATATCTCAAGTTTAAACTGAAGTGTTCTATTTAGGTTAGAAACTGTTGGTGTATTTATTTTCCACCAATACAGTTCTTCCATTATTAGTTTATTGACATAATTTCTACTGTCGTAGTCGTTGTCACTTAAAATTAAGGCTAGTTACTTTGGCCTTTCTAGTCTTTTACAGTAGATCGATCCATATGGGACACCTGGGCAAGCTGCGGTCTGTCAACACAAGTCTAAAATCTACTGATTTTATAATAAAAGCAAAGCATTTGCATTTCTGACTTGGTGTTGTGAACTTTTTTGGTGGTTTATTACAAGGCCCAATTGTTCAAACATGTTTTTCACCAAACTTGATGAATTTTTACAGGATTCATACGAATTTCTCACAATTAATAGATCATCAAGGAAAATAATTGATAAAGTACCTAGTTGTCTGTATAAACAAAAGAACTTGTGCATAAACCAAGGGGAAGGCATAAAAAACTAGAAGAGCTGCCTCTTAAATTAAATTTTTTTAAATATAAATAATGTAGTAAATATCTTTTAGATCTATCGAACACATATATGATCTAATAGATATCAAGTGTTAGGTGGACTTAATATCTTCCATTTTTAAAATGGATAGTATCGAAAAATATGTGTTTAGATTTTTTTTTTTTAATTAATAATAAATCTACTGGAGCCATATGGCTTGTCAACTAAGAACAAAGAGAAAATGAATTCATTATCTTCATTTTGACAAGGTTCTATTACATTTTTAGCTAAGAGCTTATTCAATTCATGCCTACTTTTTATAATACCATTTTTAGCCCAATTTTGGTCTGTTAGTGGTTTTGTTTGATACGGATTTCTCTGGACGGTATTTTATAACCCATCAGACAATCTAGGACAAATTTATCCTAGGTAATTTATTCCTAATTTTGCGTAAAGTATTTTAGACAGCCTACTGACTCATCTACTTCCTTAGGGGCTGTTGGTGATTTGATGACCGACTCGATGCTTCTGTCGTATTGTACTTCTTTAATTGAGGTTTTGTTTTTATTGAAATTTCCTTTTTAGACTCAGAATGCCCTACTAGCATTAGTTGCCTCAACGTCTCCAGTAAGAGCTATTTCATGCTTTTGGGAAGAAATTTATCGGAAGTTTATCCAGATTTTCTTCTAAAAAATGAAATTGTTTTATAATATAGACCTTTATTGTTAGTATTTTTGTAACCTCGTCTAATGGACAGTTTGTCGTATGGACTGTTAGTCGTATGAACAGTTTGTTGTATGGACAGTTTGTCTTACTGACAGTTTGTCTTACAGACAGTTTGTCGTTTGGACAGTTTGTCGTTTGGACAGTTAGTCGTATTGACAGTTTGTCATATGGGCAATTTTTCGTATAAACAGTTTGTCGTATAGACAGCTCTTAGTACATCTTATTTCTGTACAAAGACATACTTAAGTGTGAATGAATCACCACACTTAAAAATTCTTTATGTAAGTATCTCATATGGAGGTTAAATACTTTTATGTGATACTCGTTTCATATGGAAACTCATACATCTTTTTTGTAGTACAGACAGTTTGTCGTATAGACAGTTTGTCGTATAAACTGTTTGTAATAGACAGTTTATAGGATGGATGGTTTGTCATATAGACAGTTTTTGTACAAAAACATACTTAACTGTGAATGAATCACCATACTTAAGTATTTTTTAAGTAAATGTCTCGTACGGAGACTAAATACTCTTTACGTGATACTAGTTTCATATGGAAACTCATATATCTTTTTTGTTCTACAGACAATTTGTTGTATGGACAGTTTGTCATATAGACAGTTTGTCATATAGACAGTTTTTGTACAAAAACATACTTAAGTGTTCATGAACACTTAAGCATTTTTTAAGTAAATGTCTCGTATGGAGACTAAATACTTTTTATGTGTGTGATACTGGTTTGGTGTGGAAACTCATATATCATTGTTATACAGACAGTTTGTCGCATAAACAGTTTGTCATCTGGACAATTTGTCGTATAGACAGTTTTTGTACATGTTGTTTTTGTGTAAAAACATAGTTAAGTGTGAATGAATGAACACACTTAAACATTTGTTAAGTAAGTGTCTCGTATGGAGACTAAATACTTTTATTTATTTGATATAGGTTTCGTGTGGAAACTCAAATATCTTTGTTATGCAGACAGTTTGTCGTATAAACAGTTTGTTGTATAGAAAGTTTATCGTATGGACAATTTGTCATATAGACAGTTTTTGTACAAGTTGTTTTTATGCAAAAACACACTTAAATGTGTTTGAATCAACACACTTAAGCATTTTTTAAGTAAATGTCTCGTATGGAGGCTAAATACTTTTTTGTGATAATGTTTCGTACAGAAACTCGTATATCTTTTTTGTAATAGAGACAGTTTGTCGTTTGGACACTCTGTCATGTAAACAGTTTGTCATATAAACCGCTTGTCGTATGGACATTTTGTTATATAGGCAGTTTTTTGTATATGTTGCTTTTGTACAAAGAAAAAATAAAAAAAAAACATATTTAAGTGTGAATGAATCCACACTTAATCATTTTTTAATTGTCTCGTAAGGAGGCTAAATACATGCATTTCCATTCTGATTTTGATCAGTGGTTTTTATTTAATTCTGCCAGTTTACAAATGATGTTTTGAAGGTTATCGATCTGTTTTCCAATTTTTTCCAGTCTTCCATCCGTTTTTTGTTTCTTCCTAACTCTTTTCGTAATCGTGAACATGATTTTCTCTTCTTCTTATCTCCTGACATTATAAACCTTCTATTTTTATTTAGATTTGGTAATTTTTTATACTAAGAGTACTCAGTACGTGTGAAACGTCAAACACAACGAACAAATATGACTGTGCAAGTCCGGGCCGGCTAGTGCACACTAGCCTAGGCGCCAAATTTCAAACTCTAAAAAGTGTGAAATGTAAGCAATGACGAGCATACTACTACAAATCATCGAGAACGAGACTCGTTTAACGTGTAGTATAAGTAAAGAATTTTACTGGATATATATTAAAGAATATTTAAAGAAACTACAGAATTAATTGCACCATTGACAGACATTATAATTTCTTTGTTTAGAACTGATATTTTTCCCGATGTTCTAAAAACAACCGTGATTCTACCCAGACACAAAACGGGTGATAAAACCTCTTTAAACAACTATAGACCAGTAGCAATGATTTCGGTCGTAGCTAAAATATTGGAATATTGTATGGAATCAAGGTTATCGGCATTCCTTGCCAAATATAAAATAATACCGCCCCAACAAAAACCAGGCGTTTTTGTAAACACAAATCAACATCAACAGCAATAGAGGAATTTTATACAAAAATAATTAATGATGTAGATACGGGAAGATCTGTTGGCATCTTCTGTGACCTGTCAAAGGCGTTTGACTGCGTAGCTCAATCGAAATTGATTGAAAAGCTTAGTATTGCTGGAATAAGAGGAAAAGCGGAGCGATGGTTCCAATCATATACACCAATACCTCACTTTGAGTCGTTTGCATTAGTACTAATTTTAACTGTGCGTCGTTAGATTTTCAAAGTTGCGTTGTTTTGGGTTCGAGTCTTTAATTTTTTTTCTAAAAGATGGCACGACTTTTGTTTCTAATTCCGCCAATCCATCAAAATTCGGGGATTCCCCTTTCTAACTGAAAATCAACGCAATTTTAAAACAGTTTTATTTTCACTTGGTTTTGATAATTTTGGAGTTAAGTTTCAATTAGTGTGTTGTGCTTTTTGTAACATTTCAATTAGTGTGTTGTGCTTTTTTCAAAAGAGAATAATACATTTTTATAAATGCTTACGGGTTGTTTCTGGTTACAAAAAAAGGATTTTTTTTTACATACACTTGTAATTTTTTTAGCTAAATGAGTGGAAGGGCGTTGTTGGTTGAATTACAAAAAATTTAAAAAAAACTATCAGCTTGGAGACAAAATTAAATATTCTGCGACGATTTGATAAGGGAGAAAAGGCTGTGGAGATAGCAAAGGCTCTTGCTCTGGCTGCAACAACTGTCAGAACTATTTGAGATCGAGATGGGGATAAAATAAGAGAGGCTGCAAAATCTGCAACATCATTAGATGCTAAAACGATGACCCGTACAAGAAGTGCTTTGATGATCAAAATGGAATCCTGGCTTTCTATTTGGATTGAAAATCAAGTTGCGCAGAGAATACCATGAAGTAAAATGGTAATTCAGACGAAAGCAAAAAGCTTATTTGATGACATAAAAAGTAAAGCAGTATCCAACGATAATGCTAGTAGTAATACAGACAAGAATGAAACATTTGAAGCTAGTCAGGGCTGGTTTCAGAGATTCAAGGTTCGAGCAAATCTGCACAGCATTGCTCGAGGCAAAGCAGCTAGCGCTGATATAACTGCTGCAGAACGCTACCCGACATAGTTAAAAGCGTTAATTCATGAATGTGGCTGTGATCCGAAACAAGTCTTTAATGTTGACGAGACTGGGTTATTTTGGAAACATCTACCTAACAGAACTTTCATATCTAAAGCTGAAAAATCTGCACCAGGATTTAAAGCTAGCAAGGATAGACTGACTCTTCTTCTTGGTGGTAATGCAAACGGTGATTTCAAATTTAAACAATTTCTCATTTATCAATCAGAAAATCCAAGAGCTTTTAAAGGTCGTTCAAAGAAACATTTAAACTTCTTTTAAGTGAGACTGATGGACAAGATAAGCCTACCACGCTAGAGTTTTGGAAAAAGTTCAACATTATGAAAGCCATAGAAATTATTTCCGATTCGTGGGAGGAGGTTAAACCATCTTGCATGAATGGTGTTTGGCGCCAAATATGGCCTGAATGAGTTCACAGAATATGCGCTGCAGAAGTTGATGGTACACCAGCTGTTCGTCATGAAATTTCTAAATTATTTAGAGAGTCTAATTTTGAAGGTATGGAGGAGACTGACATAAATGAATTGCTAACCTCGCTGTTTCTCGCTCATTGTCTAATAAAGAACTATTGCAACTGGAATTTGAATTTGCTAATGAAGAAGATGACAGTGAAGATGACTCCGAAGAACAAAATTTAACCTCCAAACAAATTTCCAAAGCTATGTGTTTGATTGAAGAAGCTATTTTTTTTTAAAAACGATCCTGACAGCGGAAGGAGTTTTAAAGTGTCCCAGGCGGTAGCTACGAATATCAATTGCTACAAGGAAATTTATTTTACTTTGAAAAAAAGCTGTTCAGCAAACATTGCACCAATTTTTTGTAAAAGAAAGCCGACATACGACAACAGCCACTATGGACTCATCAGACAGTGATTAATTTTTTTTTGTTTCTATAAATTAATTGAATATTTTATTTTGTTTAACTTGAATTTGTTATTTTTTGTTTTTTGTATGTATGTAATAAAATTTTATATTATTTTTGTTTTTTAAATGTTCATAAACTTTAAATGTTTTTTAAAACATTGTTAAATTTTTTTTTAAATAGTATTTTCGTAACCATGGAACCTATCTTCGATCTTTACACGGTTTGCTATAGAAAATCATAATTCACTTTGCGTCGTTTCAATTTGCGTCGTGTTTGTATTGGTGTATTGGTGTATATATATATATATATATATATATATATATATATATATATATATATATATATATATATATATATATATATATATATATAGCCATCTTGGAAAGGCTACCTCAAAAATAAAATCCATATCTGTTGGTGTGCCACAGGGAACAATTTTAGCTCCATATAATATAATACTCTTCTCCATTTACATAGCGCCTCTTATTTATTATATCGGATCCGATTTCTTCAATATGTACCCTGAGGATATTAGTGCGACAATTTCAGGTTCTTCTATAGAAGAAACGAAGCACACGGCACAGAATATCTTATCAAAAATGCACATATGGTTTGCTGCCAATAACTTATATTTCAACTTAAGAAAACTAAATATATTAGTTTCCAAACCAACAAGAAAAAATATCATGATGACATCGACCTAATAATACCAGATTTGAAAGAACTAATAACATAATAAAGTTTCTAGGTGTATTCAATGAAGAATATCTTAAATGGAATGTCATGAAGGACGCTTTATTAAAAAAACTAAATAGGAGAGCATAGTTAATTAGAAGAGTGATAGATGTAATAGGAAAATCAGTTTTAATGCAGCTATACCATGCGGAAGTGTAATCTATTCTAGCATATGATATTTTAGTTTGTGGATCATCTCCAGTCTCAAAAAGGCCGTTCTTAGCACAAAAACGAATTATTAGGATAATTACAGGAATAAACTCAAATGTATCATGTAAACCTAAATTTATAGTAATACATATTTTAACCCTTCCATCCATTTACCTATTGGAGGCAGCGTGTCATATATTTAAAAACAAGTTTAAGTTCTCTACAAACAAAGATATACATGACGTTAATACAAGAAACGCGTCCAAACTAAGTATTCGGAAGAAAAACCTTACGCTTTGCAGTACAGCGCCCAATAGGCATGGGGTCAAAATATTTAATAGGTTATCTACAGAAATCAAAGAACGAAAATTATACAAAGCCTTGGGAAAATTAACATAAGAGTTCATAATTAAAAAATGTTTTTATTCAATAGATGCATTTCTTGCACAGATTTCAACAACAATTTGTGCTTTTTCTTTTATTTAAAGTTATAATGTAATTTATATATTTACTTTTTATTTTTTTTGTAAATATTTTCCTTCTTTTGTATTATTACTTATAACTTTGTGACTTATCTTATATGTATAACTATACATCGGAAGATTAATAAATGATTTGATTTGATTTTACTAGCCAGACAAAACTAGATAAACAAAAGTAGACAGACAAGACTAGACAGACAAGATTAGACAGACAAGACTAGACAGACAAGGCTAGACAGACAAGACTAGACAGACAAGACTAGACAGACAAGACTAGACAGACAAGACTAGACAGACAAGAGTAGACAGACAAGACTAGACAGACAAGACTAGACAGACAAGACTAGACAGACAAGACTAGACAGACAAGACTAGACAGACAAGACTAGACAGACAAGACTAGACAGACAAGACTAGACAGACAAGACTAGACAGACAAGACTAGACAGACAAGACTAGACAGACAAGACTAGACAGACAAGACTAGACAGACAAGACTAGACAGACAAGACTAGACAGACAAGACTAGACAGACAAGACTAGACAGACAAGACTAGACAGACAAGACTAGACAGACAAGACTAGACAGACAAGACTAGACAGACAAGACTAGACAGACAAGACTAGACAGACAAGACTAGACAGACAAGACTAGACAGACAAGACTAGACAGACAAGACTAGACAGACAAGACTAGACAGACAAGACTAGACAGACAAGACTAGACAGACAAGACTAGACAGACAAGACTAGACAGACAAGACTAGACAGACAAGACTAGACAGACAAGACTAGACAGACAAGACTAGACAGACAAGACTAGACAGACAAGACTAGACAGACAAGACTAGACAGACAAGACTAGACAGACAAGACTAGACAGACAAGACTAGACAGACAAGACTAGACAGACAAGACTAGACAGACAAGACTAGACAGACAAGACTAGACAGACAAGACTAGACAGACAAGACTAGACAGACAAGACTAGACAGACAAGACTAGACAGACAAGACTAGACAGACAAGACTAGACAGACAAGACTAGACAGACAAGACTAGACAGACAAGACTAGACAGACAAGACTAGACAGACAAGACTAGACAGACAAGACTAGACAGACAAGACTAGACAGACAAGACTAGACAGACAAGACTAGACAGACAAGACTAGACAGACAAGACTAGACAGACAAGACTAGACAGACAAGACTAGACAGACAAGACTAGACAGACAAGACTAGACAGACAAGACTAGACAGACAAGACTAGACAGACAAGACTAGACAGACAAGACTAGACAGACAAGACTAGACAGACAAGACTAGACAGACAAGACTAGACAGACAAGACTAGACAGACAAGACTAGACAGACAAGACTAGACAGACAAGACTAGACAGACAAGACTAGACAGACAAGACTAGACAGACAAGACTAGACAGACAAGACTAGACAGACAAGACTAGACAGACAAGACTAGACAGACAAGACTAGACAGACAAGACTAGACAGACAAGACTAGACAGACAAGACTAGACAGACAAGACTAGACAGACAAGACTAGACAGACAAGACTAGACAGACAAGACTAGACAGACAAGACTAGACAGACAAGACTAGACAGACAAGACTAGACAGACAAGACTAGACAGACAAGACTAGACAGACAAGACTAGACAGACAAGACTAGACAGACAAGACTAGACAGACAAGACTAGACAGACAAGACTAGACAGACAAGACTAGACAGACAAGACTAGACAGACAAGACTAGACAGACAAGACTAGACAGACAAGACTAGACAGACAAGACTAGACAGACAAGACTAGACAGACAAGACTAGACAGACAAGACTAGACAGACAAGACTAGACAGACAAGACTAGACAGACAAGACTAGACAGACAAGACTAGACAGACAAGACTAGACAGACAAGACTAGACAGACAAGACTAGACAGACAAGACTAGACAGACAAGACTAGACAGACAAGACTAGACAGACAAGACTAGACAGACAAGACTAGACAGACAAGACTAGACAGACAAGACTAGACAGACAAGACTAGACAGACAAGACTAGACAGACAAGACTAGACAGACAAGACTAGACAGACAAGACTAGACAGACAAGACTAGACAGACAAGACTAGACAGACAAGACTAGACAGACAAGACTAGACAGACAAGACTAGACAGACAAGACTAGACAGACAAGACTAGACAGACAAGACTAGACAGACAAGACTAGACAGACAAGACTAGACAGACAAGACTAGACAGACAAGACTAGACAGACAAGACTAGACAGACAAGACTAGACAGACAAGACTAGACTGACAAGACTAGACAGACAAGACTAGACAGACAAGACTAGACAGACAAGACTAGACAGACAAGACTAGACAGACAAGACTAGACAGACAAAACTAGACAGACAAGACTAGACAGACAAGACTAGACAGACAAGACTAGACAGACAAGACTAGACAGACAAGACTAGACAGACAAGACTAGACAGACAAGACTAGACAGACAAGACTAGACAGACAAGACTAGACAGACAAGACTAGACAGACAAGACTAGACAGACAAGACTAGACAGACAAGACTAGACAGACAATACTAGACAGACAAGACTAGACAGACAAGACTAGACAGACAAGACTAGACAGACAAGACTAGACAGACAAGACTAGACAGACAAGACTAGACAGACAAGACTAGACAGACAAGACTAGACAGACAAGACTAGACAGACAAGACTAGACAGACAAGACTAGACAGACAAGACTAGACAGACAAGACTAGACAGACAAGACTAGACAGACAAGACTAGACAGACAAGACTGGACAGACAAGACTAGACAGACAAGACTAGACAGACAAGACTAGACAGACAAGACTAGACAGACAAGACTAGACAGACAAAACTAGACAGACAAGACTAGACAGACAAGACTAGACAGACAAGACTAGACAGACAAGACTAGACAGACAAGACTAGACAGACAAGACTAGACAGACAAGACTAGACAGACAAGACTAGACAGACAAGACTAGACAGACAAGACTAGATAGACAAGACTATACAGACAAGACTAGACAGACAAGACTAGACAGACAAGACTAGACAGACAAGACTAGACAGACAAGACTAGACAGACAAGACTAGACAGACAAGACTAGACAGACAAGACTAGACAGACAAGACTAGACCGACAAAACTAGACAGACAAGACTAGACAGACAAGACTAGTCAGACAAGACTAGTCAGACAAGACTAGTCAGACAAGACTAGAGAGGCAACACACACAAGACAAGACTAGGCAAAATAGTGGGAAATAATTTTTCCATATTTCTAAAACCGGTTTTAAACTAAGAACCCAACTTGAAGAATTCTAAAAGCACGGGTGATGATGGCACATCACTTAATATAATCAAAAATTTATTTATAAATATATTAAGTACGTTGGAGCGTACCATTAATAATTCTTTTATGGTTAACTGGCGTTAACGATGACAAAAGTAATTACAGACCAATTAGAATATTATCTACGTTCTCTAGGATCTTTGAAAAACTTTTCTGCTCCCGAATACAAGCTTTTGTAAACAAATATTATCTCATTAATCAACAAAATAATGGTTTTATTAAGAGGAAGAGTATCGACACAACCTGCTACCAGTTTATTAGTTCTATTAGCAATAATCTCAAAGCGAGGAATATTCATGTTGGAATGGTAATGGATCTTTCCATAATCTGTTGGACTATGGCAAACTAATTCAGAAGTTAGATAACTTTGGAATCAGAGGTGTCGCACTGGACTATAGATACAATCTTTTTTTTTATAAACAGAATATACATGAGAAGGTTTGTAACACCGCATGGTGTTTTTAAATCTTCACCAAATTCGGTTAATATGGAAATACTACAAGGAATTACTATTGTCCCCTTGTTATTTATTCTGTTTGTTAATGATTTATCTCAAGTACCCAGAGGTCCACAAAAATGCTATTAAATTACGCTGATGATACTACTAAGGGCATTGCTCGCAATTCTAATTTCGTCATGAGCTCCTTGATATGCTGATTTACTGGAAACAGGTTTTAATTTATTGCTAATAAATAAAGAGAATACAAATATAATCATCTTCCGAACGAAACGATCTACTGAATCATACCCTTTGAATATTCAACCTGGCCATGAAAACATTCAAACTCAGTCGCCTGTAAGGTTTTTGGGCTTCCATTTCGATCATAATCTGGATTGGTCAATACACATCCAAGAGCTGTTAACGAAACTGAACAAGGTAGTATATTCTATCAGAAATATGTGGATCCAGCTATTTTGAAGATGGTTTATTTTGTTAATTTGGCGAATAATCCCATCTCAGATTTGCTATTACTCGCAGGGGTAAAGGTTTTCATAGTAATATCATTTTTAGAGCTCAAAAGTAATCTTTACGCATTTAACTTCAACTACCTTCAGAGAGTCATGCTGGGTATATGTTCGCCATAATAATATTTTAACAGGCACAGAGATTTACAATTTTTAAAGTGTGTTATTTCTTTTCAAACACAAAGAGGTGTTCCACAAATTCAGAAATGCTATCCAGCAGGCAACCAGGTATAACAATGAATTGTATGATTTCCCTAAAAATAACATAGCCCTGGCGGAAAGAAATCCACCCTACAGTATTTTGAAAATATACAATCACCTCTCCAAATATATTAAAACCATTGACAATCTGAGAACTCTTAAAAACGGAGCTGTTCAATCTTGTACATAATATGGAACCATATGAGTGAATTCTTTGCTAATAATTATTCAATACAAAAAAAAATCATTATATAAGTATATTTTTTTGTAGATAATTATTTTAATTGTGTAGATATACTATTGCTGCTCCTAGCTACCTTAACATTTCGCAGACACATTTTACTTAGAATTTATTTTTTGTAATTTTCTTTATTAGTGAAATAAATTAATTTTGATTTGTTTGACTAGACAGAGAAAACTAGACAGACAAGACTTCACAAACAAGACTAGACAGACAAGACAGATGTGATAAAACTAGACAGACAAGACTAGACAGGCACGGCTAGTCAGACAACACTAGCCGTGTCTATCTAGGTGCCAAGCAAGTGCCTATCTAGGCACGACTAGACAGAAAGACTTTTTAATTTTTTTTTAAAGTGGTTCGGGGGAAGCTCTCACTAAACCCCCTATTCCACCTTCGATTTTAGTATGCGCCACCCCGCTATAGCATATTTTTGCATTCATTCAGGGTGGGCAGCCCGGAGGGTTAGGGAAATCCGCCCTAGTTGTTGTCTCCCCGACCAGGATTCGACTCTCAACTACACCACCGAGGAGGACATACAGAAGAGACGAGACAGATAAGACTAGACAAACAAGACTAAGCAGACAGGAGTAAGCAACCAAGACAAGACAGGCAAGACTGGACAGACAGGACTAGACTAAGGTGACCACATTTTTATTGAGACAAAGCGGGACAAAGCGGGACAAATGGGATGGGATGATATATATATATATATATATATATATATATATATATATATATACATATATATATATATATATATATATATAAATATATATATATATATATATATATATATATATATATATATATATATATAATATATATTCATATACATGTCTATAAATATACAAAATTGAATAATTTATATATAATAATTTATTTAATTGAATATAAAATTGGGAAAAAATTACTATGATATAATAAGAAAATAATTAAGAAATTACCATGTTCTCTAATTCACTCATGACATAAAATAAATAAATATAATTAAACTAAATATAATATAAATTAAAATAAATTTAATAAACAAGTATTTGGTTTCCTGCACTTTTGTGCTGCGAGAGACCATGCGGGTTGATAAAAATTACTATAACCTGATAAATAATAATAATGAACATGCGATTCTGCCTTTTGGCTTCATAAATATGGACTTATCGAAAAAAAATATGTTGTTCTTTCACAGTCATATTTTTGATCCTAGTGTATACTGCAATAGATCAGGATCATTTAATAAAAAGTCGTGAAATTTCTCCTTTTTTAATGTCACCCAATGAAATTTTCAGAACAAGGTGCCATTAAACGACGGATTTTCTGAAAGAAGTCAGAAATTTTATAATTATTGCTTGGAATATCTTGAACAATGAACATTTCAATTCGAGGATATTCAATATTTTCAATGGATAACATTAAAAAACGATATTTTATGGGAATATGTGGAAAAATATTATATTATATATTACATTACATTAAAAATAAGAAATTCAGATATTTTCTAAAAAGCGGGACATTTATAAAAATCGGCGGGACGCGGGACAGACCTCCAAAAAGCGGGACTGTCCTGCCAAAATCGAGACGTGTGTCACACTAGACTAGACAGAAGAGAGTAGACAGACATGAATAGACATACAACTAGACAGGCAACAATAGATTAGAATTAAAATGTTTGATGTAGTAAAAAATGTGCATTAATAAAATATTAAATTCAACGCTTGCTGAAAAAATGTCATCAGTGCTGAATTTCAGGTCGTCTGCGTAATTTTTAGTGGCCCTGAAAAAATATGAGTTAACATAATTATTACGTAATGGATTTTTAATTAAAAAATATATGAAGTACGTAAACCATAAAAGGGAATTTTTAATTTACAAAAAAAAAACTCAATTTCCTTGTAAAGTTGGAAAGTTCAGGTAAAGTGTTTTGGTGTAAACCAATTTCTCCGTGGTTGTAACGAATAAATCGAAATGAACACGAAATTATTTATTTATTTCAATTATTTTTATTTTAGCTGAATCTAGATCAAATTAGTTGAAATCAGATTCTTGCGTTGTGCCATCAATCCAAATTTTGGAATTTTAAATACACAATATTGGACATAGATGTCCAAATTAGGGTTCATTGATAATTTACGCTCCACTATTACCCATAAAACACATTAGCAATTAAACAAACTGTTTGCTTGCATAATTCCAATTTAATTTCCATACAGTTTTTAATAAAAATCTTCAATATTTATTTTAGGCATTAACAAAGGTTTTATATTTTAAGTCACAGTTGTTCAAACATAACTTTAACATGTAATAAAATATGTTTACATCCATCGCTGTCTATTGCGTTTTGTTTATAACTGCAAATGCATTAAATACTAATGTTCTATTAGTATAAAATAAATCCACAAATATGACAGGACTACAAGGACAATGAATAGATTCAATATTATTTTTAATGACTTACCTATTCATTTCAGGTAATAATTAGGGTGTTTGCAGATTGTGTTTCATTATTTATTTTTTGTTTTCCGCCTGCCGAGTTTTATTCCTTTGCCGCGAAGTTTGTCAAATTTTATACATTTTCCTGTAAAATAAACTTCGCTCAACTCCCAAAGGTATTCAATGCTGTAAAATAAGTATTTAGACTTATCAGATGACGGATATCCACCAAGAAAATCGAGAAGGTGGAAATTCAAGTTTGAACAGCCGGTATTGAATTTCCAAAGCTGCACATCTTATTTTATAATCACACTCTTATAACTAGACATCGTATTAAGTGCAATTGTAGATTCACGTACTTCAGAATATAAACAAGCGGCAAGAATCGAAAGACAACGTTAATGTGATACCCCATCACACGTATCAAAAACGGAAAACCAACATGCGAGAGTTGGAAGAAAACGTTTACGAGCTACTCGATATCGGCGGATAGTACATGTTAAATTAAATCCTGTTGCATTTCATACGATTAAAGTTTGCATCTTAGTGTAAATATCCGCAAAATGGATAAGACCTGTGGGCATTGCAGTTCACTTAAGTTGAACAATGCAACACAAGGAATGTGCTGCGGGAGTGGCAAAGTTAAATTGCCCACTATTTGACCCATTGTTGTCATAGCTTTCAGGCGACTCACCTGATTCCAAACACGTTTTGCCGAACATTCGCAAATATAATTCAGTGTTCCAAATGACATCTTTCGGAGTCGAAAAACTTTTCCAAGAACAGTACATACATGCCTACTTTCAAAATTCACGGACATATTACGGTGTTGGCACAAAATTGCCATTGCATATACATTTCTCGAAAGCTCCAATATGTAACATTTTAAAAGGATCTGGTTAAAGTTTTGCAGATTTGCAAGGTCATAGTCTGCGACGAATGCTCATAAGAAACCGCTTGATCGAACTCTTAAAGATTTACGATCAAATGCATAACCGTTCGCTTCGATCTTATTCTATTATCTTACTTTTCTTCTACAACAGTAACGCGTCCGGTACCAAACTAGTAAAATATAAATATTAAACTAATTTGTTTCTTTTTTGATTCAGCATAATTCATGCATGTTTTGGCCTTTTCCCTGCATATTGGCATTGCATATTTCAAAACTTTGATAATTCATATAATCCGATGTTAACCTGTAACACATATGACATTTCAATTAAGAAATTCTTGACACGAGAACAAGCATCAATTGCCAATGAGCCTAATTTCTATTCAGTATAATCCCTTTTGATTGGTTTAGAATCTCATATTAGAGCATTTGTATGTATGTATGCATTTGTAAGTATACATGATGATACTAAATGAGTTGGATTGTCAACATAATACAAACACTTCTGACTGAAATTGTTTTTCTAGTTATATCATATCATTTATTAATATTCCGATGTATAGTTACACATATAAGATAAGTCACAATGTTATAAGTAATAATACAAAAGAAGGAACATATTTACAAAAAAAAGGAAAAAAAGTAAATAAATAAATTACATTATAACTTTAAATAAAAGAAAAAGCACAAATTGTTCTATCAATTTATTGAATAAAAACATTTTTCAATTAGGAACTCTTTCGTTAATTTTCGAAAGGCTTTGTATGATTTTTGTTCTTTGGTTTCTGTAGATAACTTATTAAATATTTTGACCCCCCACCTATTGGGCGCTGTACTGCAAAGCGTAAGATTATTCTTCTGACTACGCAGTTTGGACGCGTTTCTTGTATTAACGTTATGTTTATCTTTGTTTGTAAAGAACTTAAATTTGTTTTTAATGATATGACATGCTGCCTCCTATAGGTACATGTATGGAAGGGTTCAAATATTTAATTCTATAAAGTTAGGTTTACATGATACATTTGAGTTTATTCATGTAATTATCATAATAATTATTTTTTGTGCTAAGAACGGCCTTTTTGAGATTGGAGATGATCCCCAAACTAAAATACCATGTGCTAGAACAGATGCCACTTCCGCATAGTATATTTGCATTAAAACTGTTTTTCCTATTAGATCTCTCAACCTTCTTATTAAGTATGCTTTTCCATTTAGTTTTTTAATAAAGCGTCCATCATTACATCCCATTTAAGATGTTCTTCAATGCATACACCTAGAAACTTTATGTACTTGGCTCATTTCAATTTTGTTCAATCTTGTTGGTTTGGAAACTAATATAAGTAGTTTTCTATAAGATTAAATACAAGTTATTGACAGCAAACCATATGTGCATTCTGATAAGATATTCTGTGCTGTGTGCTTCGTTTCTTCTATAGAAGAACCTGAAATAGTCACACTAATATCGTCAGCGTACATAGTGCAGAAATCGAATCCGATATATTATATAAGGTCTGTAAATGTAAATGGAGAAAAGTATTGGAGCTAAAATTGTTCCCTGTGGCAGACCAACAGATATGTATGTTATTTTTGAGGTAACCTTTCCAACTTTTACATATTGATTCCGGTTAGATATATATATATATATATATATATATATATATATATATATATATATATATATATAATAAACGGCAGAATAGCATATATAAGAATAGAAAACAAGCAAGCCAACTTAACGATAGTCAACGTATATGCGCCCACGGAAGAAACAAAAGAAGACACTAAACAGGAATTCTATGACAAGCTCGAAGAAATTTGCCAGGAAAGGAAATACCCAGAAACGATATTCTAATTATAATCGGCGACTTTAATGGGAAAATCGGGAAAGAAGAACAAAACCGAGAGGTTACAGGAAAAGAAACAATACACGACGTTGTATTGTTTCTTGTGTACGACGTTGTATTGTTTCTATGACAAGACGTTAGATCGTACAGAGAAGCCAAAGCGGGCAGAGACCATGTGCTGGTAATAGCAAAGATGTAAGAAATTATAATCCGGAATAACAAAAAGGCAGAAAGAGAAAGGAAATGGAACCTAAAGAAGCTATATAATGAAAAGACAGGAAAGGAATATAGTTCTGCAATTGAGTACAAACTCGCGGACGAAAAAACAACAACGATAGAAGAAGACTGGAGCAGAATAAAGAACATCATAATAGAAACGACAGAGCAGATAATAGGTTGGGAAAAAAACAAATCGACAAAACAATGGTTCGACGAAGAGTGCCAGGAGAAAAGCTCAACAAAAAATCAAAAAAGGAAGATATGGATAAATACACAAAAAGAAGAAGACCTTCAAGAATATGGATTAGCACAACACGAAGCAAAGAAACACTACAAACAGAAAAAAAGAAGCTGGTTAGACAAAAAACTACAGCAAATAGAAGCAAGGACAGCAGGAAGTTATACGAATATATCAAACGACAGAACGACAAAAGAAAGCCTGCCACTAAAATCAGGATACAGGAATGGGAAGAACAATTCACGAAAATATACCAGGAAACACAAACAGATGGTGATGTAGAAGTAACCAGTACGGAAGACGAAGAACCACCTAACTACGAAGAACTCACGCAAACGATAAAAAAGCTAAAACTACACAAAACAGCAGGAGCTGTAAGGAGATGAAATAAATAACGAACTGATAACAAAGGGAGGAGCAGTGCTAACCCAGAGAATACATAGCCTAATAAACAAAATATGGAAGGAAGAAAAAAATCCCATGGAATGGAAGAACGGACAAATAGCACCAATATACAAGAACGGAGACACAACGCAATGTGTGAATTACAGACCTATAATGTTACTAAACACAACCTACAAGATACTAACAGAACTGATAAGGAATAGACTAACACAGCACACGGAATCCAAGATAGACCCATACCAGAACGGGTTCAGAAGAGGAAAATCGACAATAGACGCCATTCACGTATTGACACAAATCATAGAAAAAATCTACGAATTCGGAATGGAACTACATATCCTATTTATAGGCTTCAAACAAGCGTTTGACAGCGTAAAAAGACAACAACTAATAAAAGAAATGGAAGAAATGAGAATACCGAACAAGCTGATAAACCTAACAAAAATGACTATGAACAACTCAACAGCAGAGGTTATCACAGGAGACGGCAAAACAAATAAGGTGAGCATAGAAAAAGGAGTAAGACAGGGAGACGGACTATCAACAATACTTTTTAACATCGCGCTAGAAGGCATAATAAGTAAAGTAGGAAACAACAAATCATTAATGCAAAACGAAACACAAATAATTGGTTACGCAGATGAGCTTGCACTGATAGCAACAAGCAAAAAGAACCTTGACAAAACTATAGTAAGAATCATCAAAGAGGCACGTTTAAGAGGATTGACTCAGGATGATCAATCAAGGAGGATTGATCAATGAAAAGAAAACAAAATACATGCATATTGCACGTACGCAAGAAGAGGACCAACAAACACAGATGCAAATAGCACAAAACACATTCCAACAGGTAAACAGCTACAAATACCTAGGAGTCCCAGTAAACGGAAGCAACGACAGAAGTATCGAAATTAGCAAAAGAATAAAGGCAGGAAAAATGGTTTTCTGGAAATACCATAAGTTACTCAAGGACAAAAACCTCAGCACAAGCACGAAAATAAAAATCTACAAAAGCATTAGAGCAGTAATAATATACGCAGCAGAGACAATGTGCCTGACCAAGAGAAACGAAGAAAGAATAAGAATACTGGAAAGAAGAACACTGGGCCCAAAGAAAACACAAGGGCAAGAACACAGATCACTAAGAAATGAAGAAATAAAAAATATCCTAGAAGAGGAAAACATAGTGAAATTCATAAAAGCACGAAGGCTCAGCTGGTATGGCCATATTCAAAGAACAACCCAAGACTCCATAACGAAGAGAATCTCAAACTGGAAACCACCACTCAGTAGACCAAGAGGAAGGCCGAAAATAAGATGGCAGGACCAAATACACGAAGATATGAGAATAATGGAAGTCACAGAATGGAAGAAGAAGGTGAAAGACAGGAAAGAATGGAAGAAAATAGTACAAGAAACATAAACACACAGGAAGCTATGAATAGCAAATATATATATATATATATATATATATATATATATATATATATATATATATATATATATATATATATTTATATATATGATTGGAACCAATGCTCTGCTTTTCCTCTTATTCCAGTAATACTAAGCGTTTCATTCAATTTCGATTGAGTAACACAGTCAACCTGCCTTTGTCAGGCTTTTGACAAGTCACAGAAGATGCCAACAGAACATCTTCCTGTATCTACATCATTCATTATTTTGGTATAAAATTCCTATATTGCTGTTGATGTTGATTTGTGTTTACAAAAACCTTTCTGCTGTCGAGGTATTATTTTGTATTTGGCAAGTAATGCCGATAATCTGGATTCCATACAATATTCCAATATTTTAGCGAGGGAAATCATTGCTACTAGTCTATAGTTGTTTAAAGGGGTTTTATATCGCGTTTTGTGTATTGGTCGAATCATGGTTGTTTTTAGAACATCGGGAAAAATATCAGTTCTTAACGAAGAATTTACAATGTCTGTCAATGGTGCAATTAGTTATGTAGCAAATTCTGTAAATATATTGCGCGGCATGTCATCCGGTCCAGCCGATTTTTTATTTCTTAATTTGTGAATAATAGCCATAACTTCAGTACATGTAAACTCTTGAATATATATACTATTGATTAATGTAGGAATATGGGAATTTGAAATGTGTTTGGATATTTTTAGTTACCTGAGCTGGGGCACTTTTAAAGAAATTATTAAAGCTTGTTGCTACCTTTGCTTCGTTACATTTGGTCTTGTTACCTTCCATTAAAGTTATGGTGGGTTTCTCTATATATTTATTAGATAATTTCTTAACTGTGTGCCACAGATATTTTTGCTCATTGGTTGCATTGAGTTTTCTTCCATTAATGAAGTTTCGTTTAGTCAGGTTTATCAGTTTTTTATATTTTATCTTTTTCAAAAATATATTTTGTTGCTAATATCGCGAAATATTTGTGTAGAAAATATAAATTTTTAATTTACTGCTAGATCTTCTATTTTTTTTAATTATACACGTTTTATGTGTGGTTTATGAATTCCTTCGTTTTTTTTTTATTGCAATCTTCTACGGACATACTGCTCTCCCATGTTTCTTCCGATAATACTTTTTTTTTAATTGAAGTAAAGTTTCTAATCATTTGTAGTGTAGTATAGTGCTGCTTTATTGGATAGTGTTGAGTAATAATCTGTGGCCCGATAATGTTGTGTCTAGAACGGAAGTACTAGACTAGTCTTAGCTACCTAGGTTTTCCTGTCTTCTTCTTTAGTCATGGCTGTCTAATAAAAGTTTCTGGCTTTAGTCATGGCTGTGTAATCTAGTCTCTCTAGTCCTGTCTATGTAGTCTTGATGTTTATTTTGTCTATCTAGTTTTGTCTGTCTAGTCTTGTCAGTCTAGCCTTTTCTGCCTAGTCTTGAATATGTAATCTTGTCTGCATTGTCCTGTCTAACTAGTCTTGACTGCCTACCCTTATCTGTCTAGTGTTGTCTCCCTAGTCTTACCTTGTCTATCTAGTGTTGTCTGTCTGGTCTAATCTTGTCTACCTTATTTAGTCTTGTCTAGTTTTTCTGATCTTGTCTGGTCTAGTCTGGTCTTGTCTGGTCTTGTCTGGTCTTGTCTGGTTTTGTATGGAATTGCCTGGTCTTGCCTGGTCTTGTATGGTCTTGTCTGGTCTTGTCTGGTCTTGTCTGATTTTTCTGGTCTTGTCTGGTCTTGTCTGGTCTTGTGGTCTTGTCTGGTCTTGTCTGGTCTTGTCTGGTCTTATCTGGTCTTGTCTGGTCTGGTCTGGTCTTGTCTGGTCTTGTCTGGTCTTGTCTGGTCTTGTCCGGTCCTGTCTGGTCTTGTCTGGTCTTGTCTGGTCTTGTTTGGTCTTGTCTGGTCTTGTCCGGTCTTGTCTGGTCTTGTCTGGTCTTGCCTGGTCTTGTCTGGTCTTGTTTGGTCTTGTCTGGTCTTGCCTGGTCTTGTCTGGTCTTGACTGGTCTTGTCTGGTCTTGTCTCGTATTGTCCGGTCTTGACTGGTCTTGTCCGGTCTTGTCTGGTCTTGTCTGGTCTTGTCTGGTCTTGTCTGGTCTTGTCTGGTCTTGTCTGGTCTTGTCTGGTCTTGTCTGGTCTTGTCTGGTCTTGTCTGGTCTTGTCTGGTCTTGTCTGGTCTTGTCTGGTCTTGTCTGGTCTGGTCTGGTCTTGTCTGGTCTTTTCTGGTCTTGTCTGGTCTTGTCTGGTCTTGTCTGGTCTTGTCTGGTCTTGTCTGGTCTTGTCTGGTCTTGTATGGTCTTGTCTGGTCTTGCCTGGTCTTGTCTGGTCTTGTCTGGTCCTGTCTGTTTCTGTCTGGTCTTGTCTGGTCTTGTCTGGTCTTGTCTGGTCTTGTCTGGTCTTGTCTAGTCTTTTCTGGTCTTGTCTGGTCTTGTTTGGTCTTGTCTGGTCTTGTCAGGTCTTGTCTGGTCTTGTCTGGTCTTGTCTGGTCTTGTCTGGTCTTGTCTGGTCTTGTCTGGTCTTGTCTGGTCTTGTCTGGTCTTGTCTGGTCTTGTCTGGTCTTGTCTGGTCTTCTCTGGTCTTGTCTGGTCTTATCTGGTTTTGTCTGGTCTTGTCTGGTCTTGTCTGGTCTTGTCTGGTCTTGTATCGTCTTGTCTGGTATTGTCTGGTCTTGTCTGGTCTTGTCTGGTCTTGTCTGGTCTAGTCTGGTCTTGTCTGGTCTTGTCTGGTCTTGTAAAGTCTTGTCTGGTCTTGTAAAGTCTTGTCCAGTCTTGTCTAGTCTTGTCTAGGCTTGACTACTCTTGTCTAGTCTTACCGAGCCTTGTCTAGTTTTTTCTAGGCTTGTATGTCTTGTCTGTCTAGACTTGTTAGGCTTGTCTAGTCTTTTCTAGTCTTGTCTGTCTAGTTTTGCCTGTCTAGTCTTGTATGCCTAGGCTTGTCTGTCTAGTCTTGTTTGTCTAGTTTTGTCTGTAAGGTCCTGTCTGTCTAGTGTTGTCTGTCTAGTCTTGTTTGTCTAGTCAAATTCAAATTAAATTTATTTTGCTAATTAAGCTATACAAAAAATACATGCTAAAAGAAATATGTCAACAATAGTCTTGTCTGTCTAGTTTTATCTCTCTGGTTTTGTCTGTCTAGTCTTGTCTGCCTAGTTTTATCTGTCTAGTCTTTTCTGTATAGTCTTGTATGTCTAGTCCTTTCCGTCCTTTTTTGTCCGTCTAGTCTTGTTCGTATACTTTAGTCCGTCTAGTCTTGTCTTGTCTCTCCGGTCCTTCCTGTCAAGTCTTGTATGTCTTTTTTCTTTGTTTTTCTAACCATTTGTATCTAGCCTTGCCTGTTTTATATTGTCTCTCTAGTTTTGTTATGGTACTTGTAGCCTTGTATATCTAGTTCGATTGAATTATCATGTGTGGCTCTGTGCATATATACAATCTATATAATCTTGTCTGTAGGGTCCTATCTGCATTTCTAGCTTTGCGTGTCTATAATTTTCTATGTAATCTTGTTTATATAGTTCATTGTGAGGTCTTGAGTGCATTTTGCTTTCTTCTGTATTCTGATTTCTCTCTAGTTCTAGTTGTCTAATGTTAGTTGTTCGTTTAGTTCTCTTTAATATAGATTAATGGTGTAAATTATTAAATGTAACAGCAGGTTTGACACATTTGCATGCGGAAAATGGAAAAAGTCTCTTTAAACTCGTAAAGTCTTGTCTGGTCTTGTAAAGTCTTGTCCAGTCTTGTCTAGTCTTGTCTAGGCTTGACTACTCTTGTCTAGTCTTACCGAGCCTTGTCTAGTTTTTTCTAGGCTTGTATGTCTTGTCTGTCTAGACTTGTTAGGCTTGTCTAGTCTTTTCTAGTCTTGTCTGTCTAGTTTTGCCTGTCTAGCATAAAATACGGCAAAGATGGAAAAACAACGCAACGAAATCCGTTAAAAAATAAATGAGTATTGTGCCTCCCGGAACTAATGCCTCCCTCTGGTTATCCCGTATTTTTTCCTCTTCACCAGTGCTGCTGCTAAAAAATCGCAAATCCCGTAACATACTCAATGCGATTTGCATCGCAATAAATGGACCGAGCACTTATTAACCGACTCGTCCTCTTCGGAACTGTGATGATATCGGTCGCAACTTCTCCCGCGGGAAGACTGAGGATAGTTTCAGGGATTTCATCCGCAGGCATGCGACGCGCATACAAGTTCGTCGAGGACTTATCGGTATTATAAAGTGGGCCGTCGCAGACGCCGAACTTTTCAACTGTCTACACTAGTTCCACGGAAACTAGTTCATTAAATAACAATTTAAAACCATTCGTCGACTCAATACCCCATTAATTAATAACTAACGGCGAAACTTCATTTCTATATTCACTACTATAATTCAATTATGTGTATACGACGGATAAGCCACTTTTACTTACAATTAGTCAATTAATTTTTAATTATTCCTGTTTAAAATCAGCTAGGTGACCAAATGACATTAGTTTGTCAAGTTGTCTGCTTAGACTTACATGATTAGTCTGTCTAGTCTTGTCTGTCTAATATGGCTGGTCTTGCCTGCCTAGTCTTGTCTCTCTAGCCGTGTCTGTCTAGTCTTGTTTGTCTAGTCTTGTCTGTCTAGCGTTGTCTGTCTAGTCTTGTCTGTCACGTTTGTCTAGTCTTGTCTGTCTAGCTTGTTCAGCCCAGTTTTCTCTGGTTTGTCTTAGGAATTATCCTTTTAACATCTTTTTGACATATTAGATATTTACATTAAAAGGTGCCGTTTGTTATAGTGTGTTTTTTGTAGATTTTTTTTGCTTTAGTTACTGTTACAGAATGTCATCTTTTTTTTGTCAAAATAGCGTCGGTGAATGTTGCGTAATGCGAAAGATTGGGTGCGAGTGGGGCACCGAGAAACGTTGTGATTTACTTTATGCCGGCGCGGCGTCGGCGTCGCTTGCAAATGCGCCCGGGCCGTTCCGGAAACTGATACCCCTGATTATACTCGGCCACGTGCCAGCCGCAACTGTCGTACAACTCCGGGCATCCTTTGTTTAATTACTTAGACAAACACACACCGACTAGTGCCGGTGTGCTTGTGAAATATTGTTCCACTTTACCACCCCCGCACAGACCCACCAACCGCTTTATAATTACTAACTTGTTTTCTAGTCATATCCATTTCCGGTTAATTTATATATTTATTTGCAATACCGCAATTTACATCAAACTCGCCACGGTTGGTGTTACTTGATGTAATCGGTTATGACGTTAGTACCCATTTTCCAATATTACCATCAACTAGGTTAAATCAAATTAAATAGTTGTACAGAAAAAAAAGTACAGAATTTAATTAAGATTAGTTTTTCTACAGACAATGATTAGACAGACAACTATATACATCAGACTAGACTTAATTTAATAGAACAGACAAGACTAAATAGATAGATAAGCATCTAATAAGGGTAGACGGAAAAGAATAGACAGATAAGTCTAGACATATAAGATTAGATAGATAAGACTAAAGAGACAGGGCTGAACAGACAATGTTTGAACATACAATGAACAGAATGTCAATACTAGACATGTGTAAATAAAAAATAGTAGAGAAACAAATAATTTGTTTAATGTGAAATTAATGTATAGATAGAACTAATTTGCATTTAGCCAATAGAAATATTGTTTTTACTGAAACATTAATAAAGTTATTTAGGCGGTAACATCGGTGACCCTAATCACAAACTTCAGGCTAATTTGCACACATTATTCAAGGATCAAATTATCCCAAAATTATTTATTCATTATTACCATTTTCCTAGCCCGTAAATTGGATGTCAGTGGGCAAAAAGGGCTAGAACGACAAGACTTCGAATGGATGACTTGGTAGCAACAATGGAAATAAGCAATTTAATTCTTGACTGTCTAGTCTGGCATGTCCAGCCGTTGTCAGTCAAGTCTTGTCTGTCTAACCTCTCTGCTTAGTCTTGTTTTTTGACTATTTTACATTTAGTCTTGTTTTTGGTATGTGTAGTACTGTATGTCATGAATAGGACTGGTTTGTTTTAAACTTCTTATTTCGCCTTTTAGAAGTTTTTGTGGTTTGCATTGATGTTCTTCAAGCTTTCTTATTGGAAAAGCAGTTACAACCCTTGACAATTGTCAATTCATGCCGAAGCTAAACCAAAGCACAAAAAAGAAATTTGCCGATAATGAAAATATGATAGAATTGCATTACCGCTTATAATTGCCATTCTTGCTTGCAATTACCTTTTAGAGCAACTGTTAATTATTATATCGCATTGTGTTTTTCTATTAACCTTCGACAACGCTCAAATTGACAACAATCAATTGTTTTGTTGATCTAATTAGAAAATTAAGAAATGTAGAAATTTTCTTTATTTTTATATTAAATGCATAAAGGCAGTAAAGTCATTTCAGATTAAGATTTACTTGAGTGTTTTGGCTATGAATGTTTATTACAAGTTGTTAAGTACTTTTTATTGGTTTATATTAGTTTACAACAAGATCTTACAAACATTTTGGGGAAAGATTATAATTTGAATAAGGACTAGTTAAGATATAGAACTTTAAAAATAATTTTTAGTCAAGTTTGTTGTACATAAGATATATAGTTCAGATACGACACTCGAACCTTAAATGTACTACTAGATTGCACAGGTTAGGTTTATCCTCTCTAGAAATATTAAGATTTTAATTTTTATTAAGAAAAAGTGTTAGAATCTGTAAGTAAATCATAAATCTTTAAGGTTTTACCTAGATTATTATTCCTTTAAGACATTTCTCTCCAGGAATATGATTTATTCGCAAAAACTGAAAGCGTAAATCCACCGACCGGCAGGACGAGTACAACAAAAACCCATTTACTGGAAAATCTGTGGAATCTTCCGCTGATAAATTTCTCTAATTAGTCGAAATGAGTTACTCCCGTCTGGGCCTACATGGTACAGGACGAAAGCCTGGAACAAACTTTTATAAATCGACCCTCACTCAATGTTATCTCGTACCGTTAATCAAGGTGAGTAACAATTTGTTCTTGAGTTAATTAGTTCTGACCAGACAGGATTTACTAAGCACGAAAAAACAATGAACACTATGGTCAAAAAAACCGTGGAACTGGACAGACAAAGATAATATGGCTAAATAAGTATGTCCGAAAGATAAGACGACATCATAATCCGTCTATAAAGACAACATTTGAAATGCAGACTAATGCGATATAGTCTAGTCAACACAAAGTACGCGTAGTTTAAATAACCAAAAAGAAACTCCGATTGAATGTGAAAACAGTCCAGAAACTTTCATTTGAGGGTTGCGTTTAGATGATGGAATATAAATAATATTGAGCCGGTCCATATTTCAGTGTCGGATTGCACTCTGATTTCCAGCACATAACAAATTGTTTACTTGTGTTTGGATGACGCTGTTGAATTGAGACGTCGCGGCGCGTCGTGCGGTCAGCGTCTGCATCGTCCGGACGACTCATCACTTACCCCATATCTAAATTAACTTACCCAAGCAGGAAAAGAACATATATATATATATATATATATATATATATATATATATATATATATATATATATATATATATATATATATATATATATATATATATATTTGAAGATAGTTTTTAATGACTGGCTATTATTTTTAGTATTAACCTCACGTTAGTAAGTATTTTTATAAAACCTGTCTAAAGACCATGTGAGAACTAATAAATAAATTTTTGTAGCTGTCTTGATAAAGGGAATAAACATTCCCGAAAGCTCGAGTAAATAACAAAGAGTTTCTTTTGCCCAACCAAAAGTTTTGACTGCATCCTCATCAAACTTATATACATATTTTCACTTCTAAAAATATACAACGTTTATATATATATATATATATATATATATATATATATATATATATATCACCGGTCGTTTCAACAAGAAATTTACTTAAAAATTAGATTGATAGCCATAAATTTATTTCGTATTCAAGGGTTGATTTAATTTAGGCAGTGCTATGTTATTTGTATTTAGTCTGCATATTAAACAGTTACATTTAAAATAGACTGCTAGTTGCATAACACATACACACTCACACTGACGCTACCACACTAGAGAGTAAATAAGTCGTGACCGGATTACGTAATGCCCGCTGTGAAACGCCCTAATCCCGTTATCCTTCGTTTCGTAAGGGACAATTTCTTTACGACATCCGTCCATTTTCGTTACTTCTGTTTCATAAAACTCTCACACACTTTACATAAATATCAACATGAAAAACGACATCCATCCAGGCACTTCATACACACCGCCCTATCCAAAAATAAAAAATATATTTACCCTTCTCCACTAGCAGGAAACATGCTATAAATCTTATCACAATGAAAAATTATTAAAGCACACACTGGATTAAACATTGAACAAGTATAAACATACACTGCTCTGTCCAGTCTTGCTTGCCTAGTCTAATGTCTGATATTGTATGTTTCATCTAGTCTGTTTTGTATTGTTCGCCTTGTCTGTCAAATTTTGTCTAGTATTATCTGCCTAATCTCGTCTATATACACCTGAATAGTCTTGTCTGCTTAGATTTGACATGTTTGTCTATCTAGTATTGGCTGCCTAGTAATTTCTGTTTAATAACTTTCCGTCTTTCATGTATGCTTCATGTCTCTTATTACTACTTTCTGTTCATTATTTAATTTTTTTTGATAATTTATTTTTATTATTCTTTGTTTCTCTGTGAAACGCGACAGCTGCAGAGAATCCTTTTGCATATTAGTAAAAAGAAAATACGTCTACGTTTAACGTTTTGGAATTTGCTTAATTCTTCTTTCGCTAAATTTTTAGCAGACATTACTGAAATAATAAAATATTTGCAGAATTTCGTTTATAAAAAAACACACGCGAATAAAGAATGTTTAAAATGTGTTCTGTTATAGAAAGCGTATTCCTTTGAATAGTTTTTTAATTTTCAGAATGTACAATATTTTGTTATAGTAAGTCATAGCCCTATAAATCTACTGAACTCGAACACCTTTCAAATCATTGTTAAATCTCCTATTAAAGATCTGTGCAGCTTCTATTTACGAAAAAAAAGAGGTGAAAGAGGTTCCAATCTCAATTACTTTAAGGATTTTGGTATGCAGTTTGCAGTTCTCTATGATTAAGCAGTAGGTTATAAGATATCGCTTTTCTTGTAGATAAATACGCTATAGTATTTGAGAAAGGTGACATATGTTTCATCTGCTAAAGCATCAAGCTTGCACCGCACCCATCATCTTACTCGTGTCTTAGGGTTTTGAAATATTTTGTTGATGATTGATGTTTGCAGTGTTCCTTTAGGTTTGCTTTTAGAACTCTATGATTATTTCTATTAACAATATATTTACAATAGTAAAATAAGAAACTAGAAATTGTATAAATCAGAAAAGAAAGGAAAAGGGATGAAGCTAACAAAATGAATCTATGTAATTGAATGCTTTAAAGCATTTCAAGAAAGTTTTTATAATAAATATAAATACTTTTATATAAATACTTTTTAAAGTTTTAAAAAAAATTTTATATAAAGCATGAATAAATTTATAATAACTGAATTATTAGAAAATAGAATTTCCATTTTCCTATCTCAATCAAATTCCATTAAATTTAAATGTAAAAGCAACTAAAATCAAAATGTGTAATAATTTGTAAGACGGCAAATATTTTGGGTAGACCGACTCGTAGTAAACACAGGCAGCAAAAAGTTAGTAAATTAGAATTCATTTGTGGACACAATGGAGCTTGGTGCAGTCGCGGGACAAGTAGCAAATACATCAGACGCTCAACGGCAAACGGGTTGGGAAATGGAAAATGTCATATTAAAATGAAAAGCGTTTATATCGAAGGCATTAAGTGCCATTGTGCGGGATAGAAACACAATGTAGCCATGCAAAAAACAGATTGAAATTCACGGCATTAGACTGTCACTTAAGGTAATAGATGGTGCGCCTGGATGACGCCGCGTCATAAACGTGACGTTACAATACGTCGCGCCCGGACCGGCCTGATTCACCATCCTAATGGATTCCTGTTTGATACGACACTTTTGCTCCCACACCACAAACTACATCTATATAACAATGCGTCTCCTCTCTACACAAACACCTCTTTTTTGTCGGTACATACACAGAAACACAACTACTTTCAAAACTATTCATTGGTATCACGTTCTATAATAATCACATTATTAATTTCGTTTGTCAATTTTTTTCTAAAATACTCGCAATATTATATCCATTTTGCATAATTCTGAAAACGCTTTGAAGATTCCATAATATAATTTTGCACAAAATTAATTAACATAATTATTAGATTCATTAGACATACTAAACTTACTGGTAGTACAAATCTAATTTTTTAATTGTTCCCTTTTAGAATTCATTGCATAACAATTTTTTTATAATTTGTGCGCAATTGTCTAAATTAAATATTTTCAAGCTTGGTCTCAATTAAATTTTCAGTTAATTACTCCATTTCCAGTATTCAGTTAATCCTGGAACTAACTTACTTTAATATATTATCAAGTTTCAAATAAGACCAGTATTTCATACTTCAACTACATTTTACAATAAATTTCTAGTCATGATGTAAAATGATCAAAAAGAAAACTGAGGAGGAATCGAACAACTTCTTTTTTTGAATTATTATTAAAATATTGAAAGTGCACGCAAATATTTTGATTGAATATTCTGGAAACTATGAATAAACAATCAAAATCCCAATATTCAAACTCACTACAAAGTACCAACTTATTACAGCGGAACACAGCTTGAATATATAAATATAGGTGTCTTTATAAAATTAAATTAGAGTAAAATAAAATACAAAAAATAGCAAACACTGAAGTCACCTGTACGATGAATCTATTAAACAGTAAGCAATTGATTCAAATTATAATATTTTAAGAACCTACTTTTCTGAATCAGTATATTGTCTAATTCCTTTTTTTCATTTTCTTTTTCTCTGTCGATATTCTTTTTTACGCTGAGCTTGTGATTTTACTATTGCCTCTCTACAATGAATATAAATTTAGTAAAAAAAAAATAGCAAACACTGTAATCACATGTACGATAAATCTAATACAACAGGAAACAATTGCTTAAAATTTTAATATTTTAAGAAATTACTTTTCTGAATCAGTGTTTTGTAAAATTATTTTTTTTTCTTTTCTGTTTTCTTGTTTCTCTGTCGATACTCTTTTGACGCTGAGCTTGTGATTTCACTAATGTCTCTCTATAATGTAAATGTCATAGTGATATTGTGAAATCAGTTAGATTGTGTAAGACTGAGTTAGGTTTTACGAGTTGAATAATCTGCCTACAGTTCGTTAATTCTATTTCAAATACTTGATACGCCTAGCTAGTTCCTGAAACCATCTTAAATATTTTTCTTTATCTATTTCTTTATTAATAGGTCGGAAAATTAACACACGTAACTTTATACTATTAGAAGACGGCACTTAGGCATTTCTGGAAAAGTCGAATCGGCAAGTAAGATAGTGTAAATCCCAGCTATACTAGTTTCTCATAAAATTTCACGAGCTGAACTTGCACGAGATTTCATGAGCTACACGAATTGGATGAACTACTCGAACTGCCGACAGATCATGCAATGGCTGAGTTCTAAACAATCTGACTGATTTCACTATATGACTACGACATATATAAATACTGTAAATATCAATCACTCAAATTACATGTACGATAAACATGTTTAAACAGTTAGCAATTGCTTCAAATTTTACAGTTTTATTTTTATAAACTTTCTTTCTTTCAGTATTTTATATCCTTTCTTGACTTTTCATTTCTCAAATTCTAATTAAAATATTGAGTATAATATAAACAATAAAACTCTCCTATGATTTAAATCAACAAAAAAGAAAAATACGTTTGAACATTTTTTAAACCTGTTCTTGTTTAGTTTTAAGGTTATAAACAGGCCACGCTCGTCTGTCACTTTGCAAAAGATAGAGAGAGGACGCATTATAGAAAGAGAAAGAGCGCGGTATAATTCTATATACAGTGAGAGGAAGAGAAAAATGAGAGAGAGCGCTGTATAGAAATATACACTGACAAAAAGAGAAAGGCGCGTAACGCACAGCGTACGTAACATAACGTTTTCTGCCGAATCGCTCCTACCGCCACCTCCCTAAAGGAACTTCGTTCCAAAAACTAGACATACAAGACTAGATAGACAAGAGAAGGCAGACAAGGATAGGCGTATAATTGTAAGCAGACAGGAGTAGACAAATAATTCTCGACAGACAATTCCTCTTCTTCTTCTCACGCCGCCTCCTTCCGAAGCTTGTTGATCCAATTGACCATTGCCGTTCTTGACACGAATACGCGGAATATCAGTGGTCGCACAGTTGAAGTAAAGGCGTAGATCGTTCAGCAATGAGTTCTGTCGTCTGCCAATCGACCTATTTCCCTGTATTTTCCCCTCCGAAATTAATAAGTTCGTAACGCTTGCCTCTCATGATGTGCCCCAGGTATTCTGCCTATCTTCTCATCATAATATGAAGTAGATGTTTTGAATTTTTCAACAGGTAAGTTCATCAGCGTTAGTCACTCTTTGTACCTGTGATATTTTAGGTATCAGCCCGTACTGGTGCATTTCAAAGGCTTCATCTTTCGCCTTCACGAGTACAGCTTTCGGCTTCACGCAGAAACACCGGAAACGCGTAGCATCTCAACTTGCGGACCCTCATCTCAAATTTCTAGTCAGACAATACTAAATATTCAGACAAGGCTAGATAGACAACACTAGACCGATAAAGCTGGACGACAAACAAACTAGACAAACAACACAATACACGCGAGATATGTCTTATACTCTTGTCTGCCTGCGCATGTCTGTTCAGCCGTTTGGTATCTTGACCGTCTATCTTGACCTAATTGTTAAAAATTTTCTTGCCGAATTTTGTTGTAGTTTTGACGAACTAATTCTGCCGGTCTTATTCATTGTGTTTATTGCAGTGATATTATGTAATTAGTGTAATCGTGGTTGTAATAGTAATAGAATTAGAGTAAATTGTTGAGTTTTATCGCATGTGGGCAGAAGAAGTGGGTTTATTATAAGGGATTTTATTATGAGGGTCGGCGAACGGACACGGGGAGCATTAACAGAGTGAACCGCACCACTTTTTGAACGTAGCCAGGGTGAGGTTGTCTGGGAAATGTGCCGCAGCCTGGCCGAGAGCCAACCAGAGCTAATTTATTTACGAGGAAAAGGAGAACGGCTCGCCGCATCCGAATATTTCACCTACAATCTTCATTTATTAAAATTACCTCTCAAGAACATGATGGAAAAATAAAAATAGGACGCGTAAGGTTGGGGTGAAACGTGATGGAGTGGTATTGTGTGTTCCATGATTTCCATTATTTCCTTGTGTTTTGAAGGCTGATGACTTTCGTCTTGCTCTAGGGGTATCACCAAATTTACACACTAATAAAGTCATAAAACATTCTGGTAGGGTCACAGAAGGAGAAATTTATATATATGGATCCGGGTGAAATCCAGTTGCTTTTGTGTTTAAAGCTCGCACACAATGCTTTGTGTGCGTGTCTACCGGGCTAGTTTATTCCAGTTGTAATTCTGTCCTTAATTCCAAACCCATTATGTTCCTTTTGCGTTGTTTATATTGAAAAGGACCCGCCGAGATAATTGAACGACCAATTGTCCACGTTTTTCATTATCGTTTTCTTATCATTTTCATTCTCTTATAAAATATTTATATTATACACCGCATTGTCCGCACAAAGTTTCATTTAATCGAGCCCAATAAATGTTAGATTCACAGCCCAAACGTCCAGTCTTAATTTATTTTCCCATTTTCTAATAGAAATTCGAAACTATTTTCGTATAAAATTTTACCAGAAAAAATAGTGATTAAAAATTATATAATTGTTATTGGCACAACGAAACGAGGTTATATGGGGAAGAAAATAAAAACAAGCAGCTAAAGTCGTACTCGTAAGTCAATGTATTAAACTAGACAAACAATATTAGACTGCTAGGACAAGACATTAAAGTTGACAGACAAGAATAAGAAGTATAGACCAGAATAAAATAAAGTAAAAAGCTTGACAGACAAGAATAGATATAAAAGGCTTAACAGAAAAGACTAGGCGCTTATGAATGGACAGATAAAGCTAGACGAGCCTTAATTTCTTTAAATTCACACCTAGTTTAAATTTGAAAAAACTTAACTTAACTCATAATAACAGAGAGCTTGAATATTATGGCATACAATATTTTTGAATATGCATAACTTAGCCCTCAACTTGAACCTTGAATAGTTAATAAAACTTTCATAAATTTAAAATTCACAAGAAAGGAATTAAGGAAACTATACAGTTATGTTCTTTAATTCACTAATAACATAAATAAATATAATTATTAGTACGGTGTGGCTCCTGCATTTTACTGTTAAGAGAGACCACGAGGTCTCAAGCTTTTGGCTTCATCAGGATGGACTTATCATATAATCTCAAATTGAATCAAAATTAAATGTAAACTAGTAACTTACTCACTATGTCGTATTCTTAAATTAAATTATCTTTTTTATATAGCCAAGATATGAGGTCTTCTCGGACCTGCGCGGTGCTATACGGGCGAGTAATATAAAAAATAGGAAAACAAATACTATGTGAATTTTCATATTACAAAGTTTAAAAAAACTTCAACGTTAGCCTGTCTGTTATTCGGCAATTGTGGAACAGGTACCAAGATACAGGTCAATATACCAGGCGCGGTGGGCAAGGTCACAAAAGAAAAACAACTCAAAATCAAGACTGATTTCGAGTCTTCGCAATAGATTTTTTACGACGAAAGAGCTCTTAATTTGCCTCAGAACGACCAGACAATTAGGAATAGGCTGAGGGAATCAAATCTGAGAGCAAGGCGATCCGTCCGAAAACCCTCTTCGGCTGCAAAAAAGGTTTTCGACTTTAAAGATTTGTTGTTTTACTAAAAATAAATATTTGTATACAAATATTCTTAGGGTCAATGTTAAATAAACCATGCAAATGTATTCATTGTATCACGGAAATGATTTATCAATTCAATGTAAAACCAAGTTTTACACGGGCATGGCTGTTTCAGGAACTTTCTCCATAGCATCGGTAGGGCCACGAATTGCCTTTATATTTATTGTGGATTCACAGACAGCGCAAGGGATGCCGTTTTTGAGTGTGACAGGTGGATACCCGAAAGGGATAAATGGAAAAATAAGAGCGGAAAAACACTAGACCAATCAACAATGATTGAACAAATGATCTCGTCGGAGGACTTATGTGCAGATACATCAAGGATGATCTAAGACATCATGACAATAAAAATGCTAGACGAGCTGAAAGGGATAGAAGCTGAAAGTATGAAAAATATAAGTACCGGAACCCCCAATCACTGGAAGGAGGAATGTAAGCGCAACATCTCGAAAGTAATGCCAAAAGCGGTCCCAATATGCTTTTGATATGCAGAGGCTATTCTTGTTAAGTTAACCGTCAGTTGCTTACTACGTCCTCAACAACAAAAAAAGTGTAAGGATTACCGGTCGCAACCATCCTATTCATTCATTGTAACCGTTATTAAGAAAAAAATGGGCTTCACTCAAGAAATGCGAGTTACTATATTTTGGGTAAATTGGGATGTAGTCTTTCTTCATATTTTGGGGCTGTCGGCTTTGTAGCTTGTGAAACTGATGCTTACCATCTTTCACAGAGTATTGGTAAGCACGGACAACTAAAACAAAACTTTTACGTTGACTGGTTCAAGATATATCCCGGTTTTTGCGATAAAAACATTTTTTAATGCAACAGCAGAGGTATTCTGTCACATGACAAGAAATCTGCGTGCCTGCTGTCCCAACATTACTAATTTCATTTACAAAAAATTAAAAACAGTGCAATTTTGTGCAATTTTGGCAAAATATTCTAAGTTTTTTAAACATTTTAACAAAATAAGATAAAGTGGCAAGGTATTAAGTTTTTGCCTAGTATACCAGGTGAAAAACAATTAAGCACAAAAATCAAGAATGTGGAGATTCTGCAATTACTCCCATATTTTAATTTTAAATGCGGTATTATTTCTAATGACATATTCCTCGATGTTTCCACTAACCGCATAATAATTTTCATCAACTTCAATTTAGTCTCAAACTTAAAAATAAAAAACGGAGATAGGCAAAACTATACTGTCGAAACACCTAAATCATTGATTTAGACTAGGATATATTTGGTACTAGAAATGCACTGAATACAACATACCTCTTCGTCTTGATTTCATCGACTGCCACAAAGCGTTTCACTAGATAGCAAAATAGGCATATCATGACAGCTACGGAAGATAATAAGGATAGACACGTGATATTTTAACCTCATAAAATACATATACCAAAATGCAACATCTCGGGTAATAATTGACGAGGATTGAATGACAGATAGAATCCAAATCAAGATAGGCGTTCGTCAAGGAGATACGATCTCTCCAAAATTGTTCACTCTGGCCATGGATTTGTAAAAATGTATTTTAAAAGCTGCCCTGGGAAAGCAAAGTTATAAACATAGATGAAGTTTACCAAAATCATCTACGCTTTGCCGACGACATCGTCCGGATAACTAGGGATCCCAATTAACTATAACATAGGATGACCCAACTTCAAGAAGCTACCATGCAAGTAGGTCTAAAGATGAATTTAAATAAGACCAAAAGTATGATTAACGACAACCTACATATAACTAGTGATAGCCATCTCTTTAACACCAGAAAGGAAAACTAGAGTGCCGAAATTACTAGAGGAGATCATCTGAGCTGGGCAGCATACTGGAAGCTGGGACATATCCTTTAAAGTAGTATAGTATTTATCAACCTTAAGAGAAGGGAATACGATGCTTGTGTTTTACCTGTAGCCCACGGCCTAGATACCGCAAGTTTAACATCACAAAGAGCAATGGAAAGATTCAAGCTCGTAGAACGTAAATAAGAGTGCGGGCGAAAGTTAAAGATATTGTTGTGGGTGTAGCGGATCTGAAGTGGCGATGGGTTGGACATATAGCATGACAAAAACCTGACCAGTGGGCAATACGCATGGTGAAGTAGCGACAAATATATTAATAAGGGGAGTGTTCGAAGCAACGTTGGCTTGACGACATCAAACAAATTACGGGCAGAAACTGGTACTAAGTAGCCCAAAATAAAGACATATAGAATAGTCTGAGACATATAGAATAGTCCCATTCCTTCCAGGAATGGGTAAAGAAAGGCTGAAGAAGAAGATCTTTGTTAGTTCGCCATATGCAGACATTAAATTTAGTAAACTTATTCCGCAGTGCATTCACTACTTACGTACTAACTATCAAAAAAATCGGTAAACTAGATTTAAAGTTATGATTAAAAACTACACATAGACAAGATTAAATTGTATAGAACTATTTTGTTGATTCACTTAAATATCTTAGAATTAAACTTTATATCCTAAATTAAATTATACTACACGTCTCGTTCTCGATGATAATTTGTAGTAATGCTCGTCATTGTTTACATTTCACACTTCTTAGAGTTTGAAATTTGGCGCCTAGGCTGGTGTGGACGGCACACGGCCGGCCCTGTACCGTCATATTTGTTCATTGTCTTTGACGTTTCACACGTACTGAGTACTCTAAGTGTAAAAAATTACCAAATCTAATAATAATACAATATAGTATAAAAGGTTTATAGTGCCAGGAGATAAGAAGAAGAGAAAATCATGTTCACGATCACGAAAAAAGATAGGAAGAAACAAAAAACGGATGGAAGACTGGAAAAAATTGAAAAACAGATCGATAACCTCAAAAAAGTCGTTTGTAAACTGGCAGAATTAAATAACAGCACTGATAAAAATCAGAATGGAAATTTAGGTATCACATAAAAATTATTTAGTCTCCTTACGAGACAATTAAAAAATGATTAATTGTGAACTCATTCACACTTAAATATGTTTTTTCTTTTTTCTTTGTACAAAAGCAACATGTACAAAAAACAGTCTATATGAAAAACTGTCCATACGACAAACTATCTATATGACAAACTGTTTATACGACAAACTGTCCATACGACAAACTGTCTGTATAACAATGATATATGAGTTTCCACACGAAACCAGTATCACATAAAAAGTATTTAGTCTCCATATTAAACATTTACTTAAAAAATGATTAAGTGTGGTGAATCATTCACAATTAAGTATGTTTTGGTACAAAAAACTGTCTTTATGACAAACCGTCTATATGACAAACTGTCTATATGACAAACTGTTTATACGACAAACTGTCCATACGACAAACTATCTGTAGAAGATAAAAGATATATGAGTTTCGATATGAAACCAGTATCACATACATAGTATTTAGTCTCTATGCAGGACACTTACTTAAAAAATGCCTATGTGTGGATTCATTCGCACTAAAGTATGGTTTTTTGTACAAAACCAACATGTACAAAAACTGTCTATATGACAAACTGTTTATACGACATACTGTCTATACGACAAACTGTATGTACAGCAAAAAATATATATGAGTTTCCATATGAAACCGGTATCACATAAAACATATTTAAGCTCCATATGAGATACTTAAGAAATCTTTAAGTATGGTTATTCATTCACACTTAGGTATGCCTTTGTACAGAAATAACATGTACAATGGGCTGTCTATACGACAAACTGTTTATATGAAAAATTGCCTATATGACAAACTGTCAATACGAAAAACTGTCCAAACGACAAACTGTTAATTAGATGATGTTACAAAAATACATACATATTATATATATATATATATATATATATATATATATATATATATATATATATATATATATATATATATACATATTATAAAATAATTTCTTTTTTTAGAAGAAAATCTGGATAAAATGTTGATTCAGGTAATCTCATCCAACAATCTCCACAAGCAAGAAATAGCTCTTACTGAAGACGTAGAAGCAACTAATGCTAGGAGAGCATTGTGACTCTAAAAAGGAAATTCCAATAAAAACAAAACCTCAATGAAAGAGGTACAATACGACAGAAGTATCGAGTCGGTCATCAAATCACCAGCAGCCCCTAAGGAAGTAGTTGAGGTGAAGGAGTCAGCAGGTTGTCTTAAATACTTTACGCAAAACTGGGAATAAATTACCTAGGATAAATTTATCCTAGATTGTCTGAAGGGTTATAAAACACCTTTCAGAGAAATCCATATCAAACAAAAGCACTAACAGACCAAAATTGGGCTAAAAATGGTATTATAAAAAGTAAGCACGAAATAAATAAGCTCTTAGCTAAAAATGTAATAGAGCCTTGTCAAAATGAAGATAATGAATTCATTTCCTTTTTCTTCTTAGTTGACAAGCCAGATGGCTCCAGTAGATTTATTATTAATTTAAAAGTATAAAATGAGATGTCATGGTTTGAATCAAATTAATAATAGAAATAAAAGTAGGAGATTGTCACAACTATATCTTCAATTCTGCCAGTAGCTGGTGTTTAGTGAACTTAATATGTTCCATTTTTAAAATGGATAGATAGTATCGATAAATGTGTTTAGATTTTTTAAATTAATAGAAATGCAAGTAGGAGATTATCACTACGATATCTTCAAATCTGTCAGTAGCTGGAATTACACGGACATCTTCTGTTACTCTTTGGCACACCCCGCTAAAGCTGCGAGGTGTGAACTGTTCGCTGCGTCACAGCAAGTAACGGGAACGGTCAAGACCGATTTTTGTCAGGGGCTGAAGGGCAGTATATACTTCTTATCTTGGACTCTAACGTAGTAGTTACACAAATTCTAATTTTATTTTCTTTACTCTTTCATAGTATCTGTTGGCCTTCAGCCCCTGACAAAAATCGGTCTTGGCCGTTCCCATTACTTGCTTTGACGCAGCAAACGGCTCACACCACGCAGCTTTAGCGGGGTGTGCCTAAGAGTAACAGAAGATGTCCGTGTAATTCCAGCTACTGGCAGATTTGAAGATATCGTAGTGATAATCTCCAACTTGCATTTCTATTAATCTAAAAAATCTAAACACATTTATCGATACTATCTATCCATTTTAAAAATGGAACATATTATGTAAACTAAACACTTAATATCTATTGGATCATATACGTGTTCGATAGATCTAAAAGATATATACTACGTTATTTATATTTTAAAAATTTTAATTTAAGAGACAGCTCTTCCAGTTTTCATGCCTTCCCCTTGGTTTATGCACAAGTCCTTTTGTTTATACAAAAATTATGAAAATAATTATGAAAAAAATTAGACAACTAGGTACTTTAATTGTGGGAAATTCGTATGAATCCTGTATTTGATTTGATTTACGCGTCATACATCCCGTCAGTTATGAATAAAGAGGCTGATTTAGCATCGAGAATCACTAATATAGATACCGAATGGGAGCTATGTAAAAAGTCATTTGAAAAAATCAATAAAGCTTGTAATTTTCTCATTTGACCTTTTTACATCAAGGTTGAATCGAAAATGCCCTAGATTTTGTTCTCGCCTCCCAGATCCAAACGCGATGACAGAAGATGTATTTACTATTAAGTGAACCAATGAAAAATCTCTGTTATTTCTTACTTTCGCACTGACCCTTAGAACTTACGAAAAATAATAACCGATAAAGCTGAGCGAACAGTCGTGGTACCATTGTGGTCAAACCAGCCCTGGTACCCGCTCTTTAAATCACTACTTACCGAACCGCCTTTACTTTTTAAACCTCACAAAATTTTATTATTGTCTCCTTCCAAGCAATAAATACATGCACTGGGCACACAAACTTTCATTGGTTACAGGAAATTGTCCGCAAAGCGTTCCTAAGTAAAGGAATAAATTAAGCATCAACAGAAATCATGATTAAGGCCATAACACCATCAACACTCAAACAATACCAAGGTACCTTAAAGCTTTGGCTAAAATTTTCTACATCAAACAATATTCCAATATTTAACGCAATGACAGTAAATATACTATATTACGTTTTCTAATGGAAAGTTGGAAGTTTAGTTAGCTCCGTTCGAAAACAGAGCAAGCGATGGGACTTTGAACTGCAACAAATCAGCTATATCACTCCTCCACTCAAGATCTCGGTAAGGATAAACTGTTGTCCCGATTCTTCAGGGCAATGTTTGAGGAACGACTACAAGGATTAAATATACAAGCACCGGGGACACAACACCATTCTTGAAGGACTTGGCCTGATCAAATAAGCTAAAAGTAGCTAAAAGCAGCTAAAGGTGCAGCAGAAAAAGTATCAACGATGCTTATTTTATCTACAGCACAGCAAACTTTCGCACTAATTAATATAAAGGACATATTCATGGACAAATGGAAAATAACAATAAAAATACTAGACCTTAAAAAATGTCCACGCCAGGATGAAATAAGCCAGAGCTTATACTACCTTTTTTATAAAGACAAACTTGGGCTATGTGTCGCTACAGCTGTAATTCACTACTTGAATAAGACAAAAGACCTAAGAAATGAGCGAAACATCAAAATTACTCATATCAGACATCAAGCCATACAAAAACGTAACTTATCAAATGATTGGTCACTGGGAAAAATCCTTGCTGTCTAAAGCAGGCATTGATACAAACCACTTCACAGCACAGAGTACAAAATATGCTGCAGTATCAGTGGCTGGTTTTGGAAGTGGATATAGACGCAACCAGACGTACTGTTGGTTGGATTCGACGATACATTCGCAAAATCGGTATTATCTTACGCACTGTAACTCTTTTCTTTATGATTTCCAGTCATGTAACATGACAAATGAATGAGTTTTCCTATACGCTAAAAGTCTACAAATTACCATCGAGAACGAGACGTGTAGTATAATTTAGCGATCAAACGAGCCCACCGAAGGCGGACGAATTTCGATCGTGATTATACGAAACGTCTCGTTCGAAGATGATCAATCTCCGTCCCTACATGTACCCGTTAATAAACATACCCTAGATCATCTTGCAGGGAAAACTCAACTACAAAAATCGCTAAAATAATTACTGTACAGGGCCGGCCGTGCGCCGTCCACACCAGCCTAGGCGCCAAATTTCAAACTCTTAAAAGTGGGAAATGTAAGCAATGACGAGAATTACTACAAATTATCATCTTCGAACGAGACAATAATCACGATCGAACTTCGCCCGCCTTCAGCTGGCTCGTTTGATCGCTGAATTATTTTCCAGTTTTGTCAATACACATATTCCTAATTTTACTAAAATCGGCCGCCTTGTTTCACAGTTAATACAAAAAAAATAGACACAGACAAGATAAAACTGTCAAAACCAATAAAGAAATCGTCGATTTAAACTTCTATGTTATAGGTAGTTTACAGTGTTGCATTCCTCAGCGTTGCACTTAGTCCTCCACCACTTATATATAAATATATCAAATTTTATCAAAGCCAATCAAATAATTTCAAAATTATGACTAAAAACATGACAAGACAAAACTGTTGAAGGAATTAATTGTGGAGTCAGACTTTAATATCTAAGGTAGTATTATTAAGGGTACACCAAGCTACCCCTATTATTAAGTAAGTTATTTTAAATTTCGTACACTAAAATACTCAATGTTTTCATTACAATTCGAACAAAACTAAATTTCTTCGAAATCGTCTAGTTTTAAAGTTACGGCTATAAACATAGGCATAGACAAAACAAAATTGTCAAGTCTTATCTAAGTTTGTTTGCATATTCTTTCATGCATTGAAGGGTTTTTTATCCCATAATCTACCTCGGATCCTCCTCTAATCTATTTCGGACACTGACTTTGAAATTTTTTTAAGCTACTATAATTATTAATTTATAGATAATCATTGTCATTATCTTATTATCTCCAGTTCATACTTTTAGAAAATAACTTGTAAAATTATCTATTATTAATAGGTTAATTCATAAATCATTTGTTATCAAGACCTTTTTATAGAGTTATTAAGATAAATTTATTTATCATAATGAACAACTTTTTTGACGTTTATTCATAATTTATTCTAAAAAGAGTTTTATTGTCCAAGTTTTATTGTTATAAATTACTTTTACTACTTGTAATTTACTACTTGTAATAGTGATAAATCTGTAGTCCAAATCAATCAAGTCCTAGCCAGCAAAAATATCTCGTACTTAATCTTCTTCTTCTGGCGCTACAGCCCAATTTGATCCTTGGCCTCCCCTAGTTTCCTCCTTCATTCCTCCCTTTCCCGGGCCACATTCTTCCATCATCCTAGTTTAAGGATTCGTCTGGCGTCCTGGTCTATTTCATCCTCTCATCTTTTTCTTGGTCTTTCTATTGGCCTCTTCCCCTTCATTCGGCCGTTCAGGATTCTTTTGGGCATTCTACCATCTGGCATTCTTATAATGTGGCCTGCCCACCGGAGACGCTGCAGTTCCACGAATATCGACATCGTTGGTCTTAAAGGGCCTATTATTCTTCCTTGTTCTATCGCCTCATATATTCTTCGTTTTCCCGTACTGGTCCAAGGATTCCTCTTAATATTTTCCTATTGAACAAGTAGATTTTTGCTTCCTTCTTTACGGTGAGGATCCACACTTCACAGGATTATTGTTTTGTACACCTTAATTTTTGTTTCCCTGTTTGTCACATTGAGTTGAGTACATTCCCCAATGAGAAATACGCTTTATTTGCCTTCATCACTCTAACTCTAATTTCCGCCTCTTGCAAGCCTTTGCTATTGATGTTTGCGCCCAGATACAAGTCGTTCACTTGTTCCAAGTTGTCTTGAGTTTGTATTCTTGGTGTACCCGTTCTACTTTGCACTAGCATCTTTGTTTTGTCGATGTTGATTTGGAGGCCGATTGTTTGGGCTGCTGATTTTAGTGCTATATAAGCTTCCTCTGTGGCGCGTTTTGTGTGTCCCATTATGTCAATATCATCAGCCTATACTGTGAGTTGTACGAATTTGTTTATTAACGAGTTGTCTCTCCCTATTCCAGTCTTATTACATGCTTCAGGGCAAAGTTGAACAGCGTCGGTGCCAACCCATGGTCTTGTTTCAGCCCTTGTCCATATGTAAAGTTTTACGATAAATTTCCCTGCACCCGCACCTTTGCCGTGCATTCTGGTATGCCCAGCTTTTATGGTATGCCAAGTTCTGTCAGTATCACGTAAAGCCCGCCTCTGTTTATGGAGTCGTATGCTTGTTTAAAATCGAGGAACACATCGCATACGTCGACATTGTGTTCCCAGGCTTTGCTGAGAGTACGTTTCACGTTGTGTATTTGCTCTACTGTCGATCTTGCAGGTCTAAAACCTGCTTGGTATTCTCCTATTATGTTTGAGCCAAAATGCTTAAGTCTGTTGTTAATTATGGTCGTGTATATTTTGTATCCGTTGCACACAAGTTATATTCCTTTGTGGTTTGAGCATGTCATCCTATCGCCATTCTTGTACTCTCGTTCCATTCTTGTGGCATCTGTTGCTTCTTCCATATTTCCATTAGAAGATGGTGTAGGTAGCGTGCTACCTTTTCGCCGCCCTGTTTCAGCATTTTGCTTTGTATTTCGTCGATGTCTGGAGATTTGTTAGCCTTTAGCGTGTTGATTACTGTTACAACTACTTCTATAGTTGGTACCATCGTGTGTTCGCTGTCTTCCTGCAATGGCAGTAGCTCTGCTTGTCTTAAATGTGTTACTGGAGCTATAGTTTGCGATCTACTATCCGCAGTGCTCCGATTTAGCAACTTTTTAAAATACTTTTTCTTGGTCTCCTCTATCTCGCGTTTGTCACTTATGATTTTTCCCGTCTCGTCTCTGCATAAATGTTTGGTGTTTAAAACCTTCTCTTCTCTCTTTCGGGTATTTGTACGCATATCTAGCATTTTTTTATGGGCGTTGTTTCTTTGTTCAACGCTTTCTCTACATTCATCGTTATACCACCAAATACCTACCAAGTCCTCTTTTGCTTATTGTGTCTAATTCCTGGTACTTCCTGTGCCGAGTTTTTCACTATGTTCTTACCTTCCTCTACATTTATATTTGTTATTTTTTCATCTATGCCCGTTTCAAGTTTGTGCTTATTTGCTTCTATTCGTAACGCCACGATATTTAGCCTCTCTGGTCTCTTAGACTTAGCGCGTGCTTGCTTTCTGATTCTACATCGATATTTAATGCGTACTAGTGAGTGGTCTGAGTCACAACAGGCCCCTCTCTGTGTTCTAGTGTCTAGTATATTGGTGGCGAATCGCCTGTTAATTAACACATGGTCAATTTGATTTTTTTTTTGTTGCCATCTTGGGAGCTTGTGGAAACAGAGTTGAGCTGATTACCATGATTCTGCCCGTTGCGAAATCTATTAATAGCGCTCTATTGTTGTTGGGTAATTCATGCAGACAATGCTTTCCAATTGTTTCTTTATACTCTATTTCTATTCCGATTTTGACGTTCATATCCTCTAAAATAATTTTAACGTCACTAGATGGCATATAGTCATAAACTCTTGCTAGCTCATAATAGAAACATGAGAGAAACGTTGCATTCGTGTGACGTGTATGGATTCATAGTTTACATATTCTTTCATTGACAGGTTGGAAGTCAATGATTACTGGTTTCATAGCTTTGTTCATGATGAATGCTACTCCCAGTTCTTTGTTCCCATCTGTTATTCCACTATAACATTCCGTATATGATTTGTAGTCACTGATACCTTTGCCTACCATCTGGTCCCTTCGACGGCTATAATTGCTAGGTCGTATTTGTTGATTTCTGCTACGGGCGCTCGTTGTCCTCCTGGTTTATTGAGAGTTCGTAGATTTCAGGTTCCAAAAGAAAATTTCTTGTCCGTTTACTGATGTCTTTGTTTTAGGTTATGGTTAGTTCTCTTCCAAGGCGCCGTTAAGGGTTTCGTAGTGTTTTTATTTTTCCAGGGGCGGTTTACTGGCCCACCGCCCAACCCTCCTCTTTCACCCGGGCTTTGGACCGGCTGCCTCGGAGGATTAGCTACTCAATCCACTAATCCTCCTCAGCAGGCAGAGTTACTTAAACTCATCTGAATAAATTTGGACAACCAAATTGGACAAAGAAAAAGAATAAGGCACAGCAATTTGAATATTACCTTGCTCCTAATTCTAAATCTCTGTACGACGTACGTGACGAACTACATCAAAATTAAAAAAAAATTTCACCACCTGATTTATTTGGAATATTTTTTGATGCTGTATTGAATGCAAGATGCAAGTATTGAAACTTATCTTTAATCCATCGAATTTGTATACGCAACAATATAATTTAGAAACTATGGTGACTGAAGTTGAGCTAAAAAGGTTGTTTAGTATACTATTGAAATCAGGATATCATACACTTCCAGCTATGTCTGATTATTGGTCCAAAATTCCAACCCTTGGACTACCCATTGTAAAGCAATGTATAGCGAGAACATTCATAAATATTGAACGTAGCTTACATAATGATAAAAATAATGCTAATGATTATAGACCTGACAATTTAACTTTTATCAGGTAAGCATATCCTTGTTAAATAAGAGGAAAGAAAAGTGCGACGATACCAGTTAATGGGAAGCCTACTTTTTACATGTGTCAAGAATGTAATAAGCATATGCACTTCAAATGCTTTGATGATTATCATAAATAAGTAGTAATTTATATTACTTTTAAAGTTTTTTATATATTTTCTTATTTTTATTATTGTTCATGTAAGGAGTTATATGTTTTTCCATAAAAAAAGTGTATTTTCAATAAATTTATCAAAGAAACAATAAACTTATAGCTGTAGTCTCACCTTAACTGACTAACTATGTTCGACAATTGATTGACTAACAGTTTTCTCAAAATCAACGAATGAATTTTTTTTTTCTTAAATTAGCCTTCTTTTATGATTAAATAGTTTATAACAACCAGAATTTTTTTTTGCTTTATTAGATAATGGCTTGAACATAGGAATTAAATAAAAGAACATTGTATGTCAACAACTACAAAGAAAAACGCCCCGCATGGTATAACAATGTATTATTATCCCAAGTACCTATACAAAACCAAATTGTTAAGTCTTATGATAGGTTGTTTGAATATCCTTCAATGCATTGAAAAGTTTTTCTTTAATTGAACATTGATTAACTTTATAAGACTTAAATAAAAGAACATTTTATGTTATATGGCAAAGAAAAACGCCCCGCGTGTTATAACACTATATCCTTATTCCAAGTAAAATTGCAATATTAGTAAAAAAATAAATATAAAATTGTTTGGCTATTTATTAATAATTTAAAAACTTTTATTCCGATGAATGACACATTGGAATGAAAATCTGCCGAATCTGCATCGGAGTATTTAATAGGTAAATCTCTAGTTTCGTCAAACTCCATTCAATGTTTAATCCAGGTGGGATTAAGGGTTTGTATATATTATTATTAATACCGTAGTGGCTGTCAATTAGTAGTATAAATAGATGAACGTTAGGCAACATTTGTAATTATTTCGAAAGGGCTTTAATCTGTCTATATTTAATTCATTTCACTTCAATTACGTCCACAAACGGTTCACTTCAACATTTCAACTTATTTTCAGTTAAATTGAATGAAATTGACTGAATTTTAATCATTTTTACTTATAAGGTTTAAACTTAAAATTCGTCATATAAAGTTTTTTTTTTCTCTTTATTGTTTAATAACTACAATTTGTTATGTAACATAACAATAAATAATTTTCTTGGTTATGTTGAAAGCTGTAACAGTGTTGGTGCGTAGAGAGTTTATCCTATGATAGGATCTGCTCTATGTGTCTCCAATTATGTTTGATTGTATAGTTTATACATTACGAAAACGTTTTCGTAGGTTTGTACTTGTAGTGATTTGTACTTTCAGTCTGCTTGCGCTGGTTGTTCTGTCCAGTGGAGGCGCTACTAGCGCGTTTGGGTGGCTGTCAAGTCTCATCTCGTAATTTGTTCACAAATTTTGGGCTGCAGTTTTGACCGTATCTATGTTGAGGTCAAAATTATATCGAAATTTTATGTAGACGAGCGTTCGTGACGTACTATGGAGCATTAGTTATGGTCCTGAGAGTTGTTGCTTGGAAGCGTTGAAATATCGCGATGTTCAAGTTGCTGATCCTACCCCAGAGCTGGCTACCATATGTCCAGATTGGTTTAAGTAAGGCCTAGTATTCAATAATTTTATTGTGTTTATATTTATAAATATAAATTCAATATTTTTATTGTGATAGTTTTGACCTTCTTCCTGAGAGCCAATACATTTTTTTAGTCGTAGGTCCAGTTCCTTTCGTTTCTTTTTAATGTGTCTTCACCATGTCAGCCTGCGATCAAGGTACAAACTCAGATATTTGACTTCATCGACTCGTGAATAAAAGCTCAAATTGTCTTTTCAAAATTCAAATTCATACTTTCTGTTAAGATCCAACAATTGTATTTCGTTGTGGTCTTGAAACCATCTTTATTTTAAGGCCGGCAATTCATCACAATTATATCGAAACAATCGTTAAGTGAAATCATTCCCAAAAAATGTGAAGCTATCTTCAAAGTTCTGAAGAATGAATACTTTAAGGTAAGTAATAATGCTATTTTCTATTAAAAATTTATATTTATATGAACCTTAAAAGTTACATCAGTGTTTTACTAAACTGAGGCTAAGCAGAATGGAAATGCATGCTATATACTTCAGTTTGGTTGAAATCTGAACAAGTAGTTTGCAGCGGTACAGGGGACAACGACTTGATGTGCGTGTGTCAGTTGATCTTGTTTACCTTGCTGTGGGATGGTGCGTGAAACTGTAGTTGACCTGGGACATAGTTTTGTGGCATAGGCTGTGACTGCTGCGAGAAGGAGTGGTATTGTCCAACTTGTATTTGAACTTGTATTTGGAAGAGAGAGTATGGGGCAATCGCAATTATTAAGACATATTCTATTGGCGCCAATTTCGTCCATTCACAAAACCAAAATAATCTTTGAATTGAAATTGAATTGAAAATTTCTGGTAAACGTACCCAACTCCGCTTCCAATAAAACATTAGTTTCGGAAATTAGTTTCTGAGCGATAGTGTTTTGTGAACTAAGGACGTCTCTGAGTTTATTAGTCATATGCTTTCCAAACACCTGAAAAGCATCCTCTGCCTGTAGCGACTCCAGTTTATCTCCTACCAACTTTCTTCTCCTACGAGTCAAAGAGTGCGATCTTGAAGTAGTACGGGACAATGTTAAAATATATATCTCTTTGTAGATATATAATATATTAATACTAATATACGTTGCTCTTTATAGAGATATAATATATAAATAATAATATATTAAATAAACAAAGAAACTGAGGAACAAAATGAATCGGAAAACGGAGCTACCGTCCATATCTCGTCTCGTCGATCTCGTCTCGCCGACTCGTCTGCACAGTTAATGGATATCTATGCTCTTTAGCTCATTGTCAGTTATCGCTGCGACTGTACCGTCTCCGCGCAGTTCTCAGAACTGCGCAGTTTTCCTGTCTACATGGAAAGAACTGCGCAGACAAAAGGTTGTGCAAAACAGACATCTGGACCGGGCATCTGGACCGGCTTTAAAGGCTATTATTAATATATTATATCTCTTGCATTATACGAAAGTTTCCGATGCATTTGGCGTATCAAATCCAAGGAATATAGTGACAGGGATAAAAAGGGGCAGGCTTGTTATGATAGTTTAGTGAAAAAATTCAAAGAAATTGAGGCAACCGCAAACAGAGAAACAGTTGTAAAAAAAAATAATTCTTTGAGAAGTGTTTACCGTAAAGAATTGGCAAAAGTTAGTAAATCTAGTCGGTCTGGGGCTGGAGAAGACGAAATCTACAAGTTATCTCTGTGGTATTTTGATTTGTTATATTTTCCTTATCAGGAGACACCAAGGCAGTCTAGGAATACCATGGCTGAAAATGAAGAGTCTGTAGTTGAAGAAGCACTTCCGCGACCATTTTGAACGGCGGATACTTGTGAGACATTCCAATTTTGTTTTTCTTAACTAGACAGCATGCCAAATTTGACTAGAGGAGTACCTCCTCCATGACGATGTCACTAAATCCTTGCGAAATATAAATATACATTTAACCTAACCTAACCTAACCTAACCTACATTGGACGTACCAATAGAAAAATATCGGCTAGGATTCAAGAACATGTAGTTTCAGTCAGACACAGAGACAAAGTTTCATCGGCTCTTGTCCAATACACAAACACCGGTCACTGGATGGACTAGAAATTCAAGGACTCTTGCACAGATTAGCCACGAAATGTCACGAGTATACAGAAAAGCCATAGAGATAGAAAAACGAGACTACTTCATGAACACGAGAGACGATTCCTTGAGACTGCCCCCAGCATGGCGACCGATCATATCCACCCTCAAAATGATATCCCAGACACCCGAGAATCATGTACGAGTACAGTCTGTCAGTCTCTCAGTATGCGTCTAACGGTTGACCCGCACGGACGCATATGTCTCTTGAATATGGCGAATGTTAGTTCGCCGAAACGTCGAGAATCCGGTTCTTTTCAGAACCAACCCTCAACATCAACGCGGAATCCCCGAGAAAACAAAACAACACAGGTATCTATCCGCGAAAACCACAAATTGAACATGAACATGGTGGTTGTTTATCGTTCGATAAATGTTCCAGTGAACGATTCTAAGGCGGTTAATTCAGGGTTGCCAGTAGATTCGATCGGCACTTGAATTGAATATTTTTGGAAAAAAAAATTGTACGCTTCGATGACAATTAATTTATTTTTATAACTAAATACACTTATAACGACGCGCATTGCCGAAGTTGGAGTATTGCTAGTAGCTTCGTTCTGAGAAAGTTACATACGAACTTGTTGTATTTGTATATTGTTCAAAGCAGGAAAACTCAATCCCTCCTCCTAATTATCTGCCCTTATTGATACTAAAAATTCCAACCCGAAATGCACTTGTTATTACATTAAAAAAATTCAATCTACTTGGATCAATCCACAACAAATATTGGTTGTTGGGCCTAAAAACACTATTTGCAGCTGTTGGGTTTTGCAACACTACCCGCCTTGAAGGGTTATAGGTAACTATATTTATCATCCTAAATATATATATATATATATATATGTATATATATATATATAAATATATATATATATATATATATATATATATATATATATATATATATATATATATATAAATGTTTATAAACTATGTAAATTACACACGATCACAACTAATACTAGTTGTTGTGTCTTACCGCCGGTCCAGGCGCTCCTTGCACAACCTTTCGTATGGGCAGTCTTAAGACGGAATGAAAACGTTGCAATTTGTAGAGCGTCCACACGGTGCAGATATATATATATATATATATATATATATATATATAAATATATATATATATATTTATATATATATATTTATATATATATATATATATATATATATATATATATATATATATATATATATATATATATATATATTTAGGATGATAAATATAGTTACCTATAACCCTTCAAGGCGGGTAGTGTTGCAAAACCCAACAGCTGCAAATAGTGTTTTTAGGCCCAACAACCAATATTTGTTGTGGATTGATCCAAGTAGATTGAATTTTTTTTAATGTAATAACAATTCCATTTCGGGTTGGAATTTTTAGTATCAATAAGGGCAGATAATTAGGAGGAGGGATTGAGTTTTCCTGCTTTGAACAATATACAAATACAACAAGTTCGTATGTAACTTTCTCAGAACAAAGCTACTAGCAATACTCCAACTTCGGCAATGCGCGTCGTTATAAGTGTATTTAGTTATAAAAATAAATTAATTGTCATCGAAGCGTACAATTTTTATTTCCAAAAATATTCAATTCAAGTGCCGATCGAATCTACTGGCAACCCTGAATTAACCGCCTTAGAATCGTTCACTGGAACATTTATCGAACGATAAACAACCACCTCGACTTAACACTTTCATAGTTCAATTTCGTCTTTGTCACTGTTTCAATTTAACTAAAATGAACATGGAAACTTGACATAATTTTAATCACCTTCACTTCACAAGCCAAAGTAACTTCAAATTGAAAGTTTAATATATGCTTTAAAATTCAAATACTTACTCTATACCTAATTTCAATTTTGTCAATCTCTCTGTTATTTTTATTTATTTTAAGGTTTTTCATCTAAAAAAACAACAGTTCTGTAGAACGATTTAAACTATAGAAAATTCAATATTAAAATTTCATAGTTTTTTTTTAATTTCTAGAAAAATCTTTTTATTTATTTTAAAGATTTTTTTATTTTCTTCAACATTTTCTCAACTAGTTGGATTAACCTATAATAAGACGTTCTTCAACTTTCTTTCCCTAAAAATAAATACATTAGATTTTCACCAGACCTAACGTAAGTCCTCGTTTTCATTACTAAATGAACTCGCAATCTCCATCAAAAAAATAAAAGCCCTTGGAGAGAGGGAAGAAACTCTTAATTTTAATTAAAACCCCCTGTAAAGATGATTTCCACCTTAACGATTTATCTCCATCTCCATATTTTTCAGCCTGCTAATAACGAATGATTGATAGCTCGCTCATCCAGCCCCATTTTACTACGATAATCTCAAATTTAATTTTATACATTTTTTCCCTTTTCGCGTGCAAAAAACAACACCATCTGCGTCCTGGTTCACTTGGCCCATGTCCCTTGGGTCCACATAAACGGTATTAAAACGTGATTTTTAAACACTCCAATAATTACGGAGAGCGTGCGCTCACGGCTAGACCGCCCCCGTTTCTTGCGCTACCCCGCACGGTCTCTCTTTTTTCCCGCCGCCGTCCGGAAATTAACTTAAAAGCTTCGGTGATAATTAATTTGTGCTTAATTTTAACGAACTGTTTCCTCCGTCTAATGATGTACTTAATAGAAACCCCCTCCATCCCTACGAAACCACCGCCAGAATGAAACGGAGGAAATTTTATTTTGCAACAGTTTCAATTACATTCTTTCGGCATTTAATTTTTTTATTGAGAAGGTAAATTCATTAAGAGTTAAACAAATAAAGACACAAATCTAGATTGAAAAGTCCAAATAAATATAATTGACTACACATAACAGTTTTCATAAAGAAGTGAAGTCAAAAAAATAAACAAACAGACAAATCAAAACAGCAACGACTCTACAGACGTCACTAGACAGACAAGATTACAGAGAGAAGACTGACTAGACAGACAAGGCTAGAGAGATAGGACTAGGCAGACAAGGCTAGAGAGATAGGACTAGACAGACAGGACTATAGAGACAAGACTACAACCAAGCCTAGAGAGAGAGACACGACCAGGCGGACATAACTAAATAGAGTAAACTAGACAGACAAAACTAGATAAACAAGATTGGATGAACAAGATTAGACAAATAAGATAAGACTGAAAAGAATAGACAGACGAGACGCAAAATTAGACAAAACCAAAGAAGACTAGACAAGACCAGACAAGACTAAACGCGGCCAGACAATACGTGACCAGACGAGATCAGAGAAGACCAGACGAAACGAGACGAGACCAGAAGAGACCAGGGGGGACAAGACGAGACCAGACGAGACCAGACGAGACCAGACGAGACCAGACGAGAGCACACGAGACCAAACGAGACCAGACGAGACCAGATGAGACCAGACGAGACCGGACCAGACCAGACAAGACGAGACGAAACCAGGCGAGACCAGAAGAGACCAGACGAGACCATACGATGCCATACGAGACCAGGCGAGACGAGACAAGACGAGACCAGGCAAGACCAGACTAGACCAGAGGAAAGCAGGCAAAACCAGACTAGACCAGACAAGACCAGACCAGACGAGACCAAACAATACCAGACATTACCAGATAAGAACAGCCATTACCAGACAAGATCAGATAAAGTGTGAGAAGCCTAGAAAAGACTGGTCAAAACTGGACAAGACTAAACAAGACTGGACAAGACTGGAAAAGACGGGTCCATACTGGATAAGACTGGACAATGCTGGACAAGGCTGGACATGACTGGCAAGACTGGACAAGACTGGACTAGTCTAGACAAGTCTGGACAAGACTGGACAAGACTGGACAAGACTGGACAAGACTGGACAAGACTGGACAAGGCTGGACAAGACTAGACAAGACTAGACAAGACTGGACAAGACTAGACAAGACTGGACAAGACTGGACAAGACTGGACAAGACTGAAAATGACTGGACAAGACTGGACAATACTGGACAAGACTGGACAAGACTGGACAAGACTGGACAAGACTGGACAAGACTGGACAAGACTGGACAAGACTGTACAAGACTGGACAAGACTGGACAAGACTGGACAAGACTCGACAAGACTGGACAAGACTGGACAAGACTGGACAAGACTGGACAAGACTGGACAAGACTGGACAAGACTGGACAAGAATGGACAAGACTGGACAAGACTAAAGAAGACTAGACAAGACTAGACAAGACTAGATAAGACTAGACAAGACTAGACAAGACTAGACAAGACTAGACAAGACTAGACAAGACTAGACAAGACTAGACAAGACTAGGCAAGACTAGACAAGACCAGACAAGACTAGACAAGACTAGACAAGACTAGACAAGACTAGACAAGACTAGACAAGACTAGACAAGACTAGACAAGACTAGACAAGACTAGACAAAACTAGACAAGACTAGACAAGACTAGACAAGACTAGACAAGACTAGACAAGACTAGACAAGACTAGACAAGACTAGACAAGACTAGACAAGACTAGACAAGACTAGACAAGACTAGACAAGACTAGACAAGACTAGACAAGACTAGACAAGACTAGACAAGACTAGACAAGACTAGACAAGACTAGACAAGACTAGACAAGACTAGACAAGACTAGACAAGACTAGACAAGACTAGACAAGACTAGACAAGACTAGACAAGACTAGACAAGACTAGACAAGACTAGACAAGACTAGACAAGACTAGACAAGACTAGACAAGACTAGACAAGACTAGACAAGACTAGACAAGACTAGACAAGACTAGACAAGACTAGACAAGACTAGACAAGACTAGACAAGACTAGACAAGACTAGACAAGACTAGACAAGACTAGACAAGACTAGACAAGACTAGACAAGACTAGACAAGACTAGACAAGACTAGACAAGACTAGACAAGACTAGACAAGACTAGACAAGACTAGACAAGACTAGACAAGACTAGACAAGACTAGACAAGACTAGACAAGACTAGACAAGACTAGACAAGACTAGACAAGACTAGACAAGACTAGACAAGACTAGACAAGACTAGACAAGACTAGACAAGACTAGACAAGACTAGACAAGACTAGACAAGACTAGACAAGACTAGACAAGACTAGACAAGACTAGACAAGACTAGACAAGACTAGACAAGACTAGACAAGACTAGACAAGACTAGACAAGACTAGACAAGACTAGACAAGACTAGACAAGACTAGACAAGACTAGACAAGACTAGACAAGACTAGACAAGACTAGACAAGACTAGACAAGACTAGACAAGACTAGACAAGACTAGACAAGACTAGACAAGACTAGACAAGACTAGACAAGACTAGACAAGACTAGACAAGACTAGACAAGACTAGACAAGACTAGACAAGACTAGACAAGACTAGACAAGACTAGACAAGACTAGACAAGACTAGACAAGACTAGACAAGACTAGACAAGACTAGACAAGACTAGACAGACAAGACTAGACAAGACTAGACAAGACTAGACAAGACTAGACAAGACTAGACAAGACTAGACAAGACTAGACAAGACTAGACAAGACTAGACAAGACTAGACAAGACTAGACAAGACTAGACAAGACTAGACAAGACTAGACAAGACTAGACAAGACTAGACAAGACTAGACAAGACTAGACAAGACTAGACAAGACTAGACAAGACTAGACAAGACTAGACAAGACTAGACAAGACTAGACAAGACTAGACAAGACTAGACAAGACTAGACAAGACTAGACAAGACTAGACAAGACTAGACAAGACTAGACAAGACTAGACAAGACTAGACAAGACTAGACAAGACTAGACAAGACTAGACAAGACTAGACAAGACTAGACAAGACTAGACAAGACTAGACAAGACTAGACAAGACTAGACAAGACTAGACAAGACTAGACAAGACTAGACAAGACTAGACAAGACTAGACAAGACTAGACAAGACTAGACAAGACTAGACAAGACTAGACAAGACTAGACAAGACTAGACAAGACTAGACAAGACTAGACAAGACTAGACAAGACTAGACAAGACTAGACAAGACTAGACAAGACTAGACAAGACTAGACAAGACTAGACAAGACTAGACAAGACTAGACAAGACTAGACAAGACTAGACAAGACTAGACAAGACTAGACAAGACTAGACAAGACTAGACAAGACTAGACAAGACTAGACAAGACTAGACAAGACTAGACAAGACTAGACAAGACTAGACAAGACTAGACAAGACTAGACAAGACTAGACAAGACTAGACAAGACTAGACAAGACTAGACAAGACTAGACAAGACTAGACAAGACTAGACAAGACTAGACAAGACTAGACAAGACTAGACAAGACTAGACAAGACTAGACAAGACTAGACAAGACTAGACAAGACTAGACAAGACTAGACAAGACTAGACAAGACTAGACAAGACTAGACAAGACTAGACAAGACTAGACAAGACTAGACAAGACTAGACAAGACTAGACAAGACTAGACAAGACTAGACAAGACTAGACAAGACTAGACAAGACTAGACAAGACTAGACAAGACTAGACAAGACTAGACAAGACTAGACAAGACTAGACAAGACTAGACAAGACTAGACAAGACTAGACAAGACTAGACAAGACTAGACAAGACTAGACAAGACTAGACAAGACTAGACAAGACTAGACAAGACTAGACAAGACTAGACAAGACTAGACAAGACAAGACTAGACTAGACAAGACTAGACAAGACTAGACAAGACTAGACAAGACTAGACAAGACTAGACAAGACTAGACAAGACTAGACAAGACTAGACAAGACTAGACAAGACTAGACAAGACTAGACAAGACTAGACAAGACTAGACAAGACTAGACAAGACTAGACAAGACTAGACAAGACTAGACAAGACTAGACAAGACTAGACAAGACTAGACAAGACTAGACAAGACTAAGACTAGACAAGACTAGACAAGACTAGACAAGACTAGACAAGACTAGACAAGACTAGACAAGACTAGACAAGACCTAGACAAGACTAGACAAGACTAGACAAGACTAGACAAGACTAGACAAGACTAGACAAGACTAGACAAGACTAGACAAGACTAGACAAGACTAGACAAGACTAGACAAGACTAGACAAGACTAGACAAGACTAGACAAGACTAGACAAGACTAGACAAGACTAGACAAGACTAGACAAGACTAGACAAGACTAGACAAGACTAGACAAGACTAGACAAGACTAGACAAGACTAGACAAGACTAGACAAGACTAGACAAGACTAGACAAGACTAGACAAGACTAGACAAGACTAGACAAGACTAGACAAGACTAGACAAGACTAGACAAGACTAGACAAGACTAGACAAGACTAGACAAGACTAGACAAGACTAGACAAGACTAGACAAGACTAGACAAGACTAGACAAGACTAGACAAGACTAGACAAGACTAGACAAGACTAGACAAGACTAGACAAGACTAGACAAGACTAGACAAGACTAGACAAGACTAGACAAGACTAGACAAGACTAGACAAGACTAGACAAGACTAGACAAGACTAGACAAGACTAGACAAGACTAGACAAGACTAGACAAGACTAGACAAGACTAGACAAGACTAGACAAGACTAGACAAGACTAGACAAGACTAGACAAGACTAGACAAGACTAGACAAGACTAGACAAGACTAGACAAGACTAGACAAGACTAGACAAGACTAGACAAGACTAGACAAGACTAGACAAGACTAGACAAGACTAGACAAGACTAGACAAGACTAGACAAGACTAGACAAGACTAGACAAGACTAGACAAGACTAGACAAGACTAGACAAGACTAGACAAGACTAGACAAGACTAGACAAGACTAGACAAGACTAGACACAAGACTAGACAAGACTAGACAAGACTAGACAAGACTAGACAAGACTAGACAAGACTAGACAAGACTAGACAAGACTAGACAAGACTAGACAAGACTAGACAAGACTAGACAAGACTAGACAAGACTAGACAAGACTAGACAAGACTAGACAAGACTAGACAAGACTAGACAAGACTAGACAAGACTAGACAAGACTAGACAAGACTAGACAAGACTAGACAAGACTAGACAAGACTAGACAAGACTAGACAAGACTAGACAAGACTAGACAAGACTAGACAAGACTAGACAAGACTAGACAAGACTAGACAAGACTAGACAAGACTAGACAAGACTAGACAAGACTAGACAAGACTAGACAAGACTAGACAAGACTAGACAAGACTAGACAAGACTAGACAAGACTAGACAAGACTAGACAAGACTAGACAAGACTAGACAAGACTAGACAAGACTAGACAAGACTAGACAAGACTAGACAAGACTAGACAAGACTAGACAAGACTAGACAAGACTAGACAAGACTAGACAAGACTAGACAAGACTAGACAAGACTAGACAAGACTAGACAAGACTAGACAAGACTAGACAAGACTAGACAAGACTAGACAAGACTAGACAAGACTAGACAAGACTAGACACCTCCTCGGTGGTGTAGTTGACAACATACCCGCCTTTCAATGCGGGAGACCCGGGTTCGATTCCTGGTCGGGGAGACAACAACTAGGGCGGTTTTTCAATAAACCGTCCGGGCTGCCCACCCTGAATGAATGCAGAATATGCGATACCAGGGTGGCGCATACTAAAGCCAAGGTGGAATAGGGGGTTTAGTGAAAGCTTCCCCCGAACCACTTTTAAGAAAGACAAGACTAGACAAGACTAGACAAGACTAGACAAGACTAGACAAGACTAGACAAGACTAGACAAGACTAGACAAGACTAGACAAGACTAGACAAGACTAGACAAGACTAGACAAGACTAGACAAGACTAGACAAGACTAGACAAGACTAGACAAGACTAGACAAGACTAGACAAGACTAGACAAGACTAGACAAGACTAGACAAGACTAGACAAGACTAGACAAGACTAGACAAGACTAGACAAGACTAGACAAGACTAGACAAGACTAGACAAGACTAGACAAGACTAGACAAGACTAGACAAGACTAGACAAGACTAGACAAGACTAGACAAGACTAGACAAGACTAGACAAGACTAGACAAGACTAGACAAGACTAGACAAGACTAGACAAGACTAGACAAGACTAGACAAGACTAGACAAGACTAGACAAGACTAGACAAGACTAGACAAGACTAGACAAGACTAGACAAGACTAGACAAGACTAGACAAGACTAGACAAGACTAGACAAGACTAGACAAGACTAGACAAGACTAGACAAGACTAGACAAGACTAGACAAGACTAGACAAGACTAGACAAGACTAGACAAGACTAGACAAGACTAGACAAGACTAGACAAGACTAGACAAGACTAGACAAGACTAGACAAGACTAGACAAGACTAGACAAGACTAGACAAGACTAGACAAGACTAGACAAGACTAGACAAGACTAGACAAGACTAGACAAGACTAGACAAGACTAGACACATTAGACTAAAGAGTCTAGACACATTAGACTAAAGAGAGACAAAACGACAAATATATGACAATACTAGACAAGACTAGACAAGACTAGACAAGACTAGACACATTAGACTAAAGAGTCTAGACACATTAGACTAAAGAGAGACAAAACGACAAATATATGACAATATATGCAAGTAAAATAATATGCGGACGAAACTAGACAGATTATTTAATCTCGTATCTCGTATTTACGAGAGATTAGACAAACACGCATAGGATTGAAATTCTAGTAAGAAATGTCCAGACTGATGAGTCTCGACTGAAAAGGTGACTTAATACCTAAACAGAAATTGCTAATCTGTCTAATCAGGCAGTAGTGGAGAAAGGAGTGCATAAGTAAGGACAAGCTAATCGATTTAGTCTTTGTCGTTGGGCAAACTAATCGGTTTCTCTGATTCTGAATCATTTGATTTAGTCATTTTTCTCTTTCATTCGCCAAATATTTTTATAGGTTCAATATATGTTTTTTAAATAATTAGTAGAAATAAATAGGATGTCTGCCCATCATGATATATACTGAGAATATTTATTTACATTAGAGTGCGGAAACATTGGTTTTATAATGCAACAGCTCGTTTGGGGAACGAGCCCGAATGTCGAGTTCCCCATTTGCAAAATCATTGTAAAATCATTTCCGCACGAAATTTGTATTTCGTTAAGATTTTTTGGTCGCCAATTATTATTTGAGAAACAAATAGATTTTGTGTAATTACAATATTGGAAATTATTTAAGTTTTTAATGTTGGTACTCACAAACTTTGACATTTTTATTAATTCAAATTTATTATGTACATAATATGTTATTTTTCCAAATATCAGACGCACAGTAAAATTAAAAAAAAAAAACTCTCTTATTTTCTACATTATCGTGACAAATATGGTGTAATGTAGCGTTTTTTAAATTAGATTTTATTAATAAAATGAAATAATAAAATGAAAGAAGCTTGGAAAATAATAAACCAATATCTGGGTAAATGCTCTCAAACAAAACGAATTTCCATAATAATAAATAAAAACAAAATAGTGAAACAAAATGAAGTCGCAGAAGAATTTGCTAACTACTTCTCCGAAATTCCTCGTCAAAATATTAAACGTGTTTATCCATCACAATCCTGGCAATGCACTAAAGCAAATACTGCATTGTCAACATCCTTCTTCATGCCGCCTATAGTCGTAGCTGATATACAAAATATTATTTACAAAATCTCTTCAAATGACTCTGCAGGCATTGACGGATTTTCAGTTAACACCATATTACGTATTTTCACAGCTATCGAACAACCGCTAGTGCATCTTTATAATAAATCCATAGACGAAGGAGTCTATCCATCAGTTTTAAAAGTCGCATTCATTGTGCCACTACATAAAAAAGCAAACCCTCAGAATGTAAACCACTATAGACCAATCTCGTTAATATCTTCATTCTCAAAAATTTTTGAGCGCCTCATATTTGATCGCATGATGATATTTTTAAATAAATATGAACTGTTATTAGAATGTCAGCATGGATTTCGACCAAATAAATCGGTTGAAACTGCTGCCACCAGTTTCGTTAAATTTGGCATACAAAATCTGGATGAAGGAAACCATGTTGTTGGACTATTCTTTGATCTAGCCAAAGCATTCGATACTATCAATATTGATTTTATAGTTGACAAGATGGAATGTTACGGCTTTCGAGGCACCTTTTTAAAGCTTCTACGATCATTTTTGACAGATCGAAAATTAATTGTGAGATTAAACAACTACATTTCTAACACAAAGGATATCGGAATCGGTGTGCCACAGGGATCTGTCTTGGGACCACTTTTATTTTTACTATTTATTAATGATCTACCGAGTTACATAGACGCCAAGACCATCATGTTTGCTGATGATACATCAATTGCTGTTACTGCAAACAGCATCGATGAATTGAAAATACAGGTGGAAATTATTATCAATCAATTCAGTAAATGGTGCCAAAAGAACCGGCTTATTGTGAATCATGACAAAACCGTCTGCTTATATTTTAGCAAAAGAAAAACCATGGACAGGAACTTTTTCATTCTAATAAATAATCAACGCTACGAACTGTCACCTACTACCAAATTTCTTGGAGTACAAATTGATAGCAAACTTACATGGTCTTATCACATTGATATGGTTTGCAAGAAACTATCATGAGCTTATTTTATAATCATGAAAAAATTGATGGATACCATGCTATTGTATATTCACATCTTGCATTTAATGTTCTGCTTTGGGGAATCTCAAGTAACGCTAAAAGGTGCTTCATTTTACAAAAAAGAATAATTCGGCTTATTTTTAATTTAAAGTCTAGGCAGAGCTGCAGAAGTTCATTCAAAGCCAATAATTTATTAACCCTACCATCGATATTTATCTACAAATGCCCGTGCTACACTAAGAACAATATACATAATTATAGCACTGCATCTAGTTCGCACACATATCAAACAAGTCATGGAATGCAATTAAGACCTCTACAGCATAAGTCAGCATTGTTTGAAAAATCTTTTTTTTTGTATTGGCACTAAATTATTTAATTATCTAAGTGATGACATTAAATGTAAGCCACAAAAGCAATTTAAATGTAAAATTAAAACTTGACTTGAAACTAGAATTAAAAAATGACTGAGGGAGCATTCTACTCAATTGATGAATTCCTGCAACACTAATAATATTCTGCAAATTGTATGCGTCTTAATATAATTTTAATTTGTAAATTTTAATCAATTTTGTTCTTTGACTATCACATCCACATCATGGTTTGTATGTATATGTATTTTTCTATTTATTATGTCTGTGTATATATATGTATGTATGATTCTGTGGGAAATGTGAATAAATTATTATTATTATTATTATTGTCTTATACTAAGTTTATTTTGTGAGTGAGAAAGGTTAAAATTTACTGGTCACTTTACCGCATCGTAGCCGTACTTTGCAACTTTGTATGTAAAAATCTAGTATCGCTGGACGTATACACGCTGTCAAAGCTAGCTTTACTATCAGGAGGCCAAAAATAATTTTGAGCTCTCGTGCGTAAAAATACGTGCGGAAAAATCAGCGTTTTAACTCTTAAAAAAATCGTGTCGAATGCGCCGGTTAAAGAGGGCTACCCACAATACAGCAATCCTTCGACCTGAACAGTCCGCTTGAGGGCCACTCGCCAGATGGACTGACGAAAAACCCACCAAACGTTCAGGCGATTCTGAAAATATCATCATGGCTTCCACTGACGACGACGTCTTGTCGTCTCTGTTTTCTCTTTAAAGTCCTTTTTACATACAATATTTGTTGGACCATATAATCAACTTATATCTTTTTCAGAAATTGTTGCAGCTTGGCCCCCGTTTTATTCGCCAATTATTCGCGAACACAAAACAAAAACAAGTTTCCGCATATTGGCGCAAACGTCGGGAATTTATAAAGATGTTTTTTGTTGACGGTAATGCGGTGGCCCTAATGAAAACGGTGGCGGTCGGAACCCGCGTAAGCGTAACCTGAAAAAGTCCGATTGCGGTTTTAATTAACGCATGTAGGGTATAAAATAAATATATTCGTCGGGGTTCAAACCTATCGAATAGTTCTTTATAGCATATTAGCGGGATCTTTTTATTGGCGAAGTTTTCCAGCCTATTGTGACCAAATACCAATTGCAAAGTGGATAATAGTACCAAGAAATTATCTATTATTATTTGCCTCATTTTTTTCTGTAATGTCGTTTATCTAGTCTTCAACATCATTCTTCTTCATCTAGTACTGTGACTTTAATATACCTAGCCTAGTCTCTGGAGTCTTGACTTCAAAACAATGCTCAGATTAAATTAATTACTGCCCAAATCATATATTTGGCACATTGATTTTAATAGTTAATATTAGATATATCTATAGAATCTATACTTCTAGAACGTAATTATTCTAAATACAAAAGTAATTGCAAATGATAAATGATGAAATAAATTGAAATAAACCGATTTCGAATATACTAGATATTTGCACTAGACATGATCTTACATAGGGACAATTCCCACATAGCTCGTTGAAATTGTAAAATTGCTAATTATTGATTGTATGCATTGATTCTGGATAAATTGGACTCATTAAATATTAAAGCAAAATAGATATTTTTAAATTTGGAAATTCTTAAAATCTATTACTAAAATATCGATAGTTCTAGATATTATTATTTTAGATATCTATATAAATTTTATAGATTCTAATAGCTGTCTCAATTTCTACACTTCGATTTTTTATGCGTAGTGAAACTTTGAAATTCTAGATAATTCAGATTTGAAATAGAAAATTGTTGTGAAAAAAAGTAATTTTGGAGCTGAATAGACTTTTAGTCTAATTTGTATAGTTTCAACTGTCTTTAACAACAAGTCTTCTCAGATTAGTTTTAACTCCCTAAACGTAGGCATTCAAATATTTAGCAGCCTTGTTTGTCTTGCATTTACTGGTTCTCCTCTTTTATTTAGCTTTGTTTTTCTCTATCTAAAGGTGTAGGGCCTAGTCTTATCTTGTTAGACTGATCTGTCTATACCTCTTTATAAAGGACATCGTATATAGGTTTTTCTGTCTAGTCCGCTGTATCTAGTTTTGTCTCTCTAGTCTATTTACTCCTTCTTTCTAGTCTTATCTGGGCAGTGCTGTCTCTCTAATATTGTCTGTTTTGTTTTGTCTCTCTAAATTTCTATTGTTTTAGTTTTGATTATCTAGTTTTATCAGACCGCTCTCTCTTTCTCCCTCTGTATATATTTGTTGTGAATTTTCTGTTTGGTCTGGTCTGTTTAGACAGTACGCCTAGATTCGCTTTTTCGAGCACCTTATCCTACTAATTTTGAATGTTTAAGTTTATTTGTATTGTTTAGACCAGTGGTGCGCAAACCGTGGGTCGCGACCCCTCGGGGGAGAGAAATTTTGTGGGTCGCCTAATTCAAAGAAATTTATTTACCAATAAAATAGTGAAATTAAATTCTACGAAATTATATAAAAATAGAACCATATCGAAATTATATAAAAATAGAACGAAAACAATTTTCAGTTTTAATACCTAATCAGAGCCGTAGCAATGCTTTTGTTCTGTTCTACATACCGAAGTTAGATGGCTCTCACACGGCAAAATATTGCATTGTATTTTCGAGGTTTACATTGAGAAACGAGGTCTACATTTTTTTTTGATAGAAGCACGCCCAGTCATTAATGAAAATTAGCTCGGAAAACTCAGTTACATGGTTGACATTTTCAAAAAACTTGACGATTTGAATTTGAATTAGTCTACAGGGAGAAAGTACAAACATTTTGATATTGCTGAGTGAAATTGAAGCTTTTAGAAAGAAGCTGAAACTTTGACAAGAAGAATTTAAAAAAACTTACTTACATATGCTATTCGCAAGACTATTTCAAGTATTCTTTTTACAATGTTTACAATATTGGAATAATCCTTTCACTTTCACATAAATGACATGGCATTCGCCATCTCTTTTTTGGAGGAAATCTCTTTTTTGGAGGAAATGCTCAGCAGGACTTTCTGGCATAGAATAAATATATTTCTTCAAACCCTTGCTTCGCAAAATTTGATTCTGTCGTCGTTGTAAATGCTGTAAAGTAAGTCACTAACAATAACTACTTCCGGTTTCCTCTTATTTTCCGTGATCGCATCACAATGATGCAATGTAGATAATAATTTAACTGAGTTTCCCCTTTTTTTGGACATGTATGACACTAACAGATTTTTTTGTTGATCCTAAAATTGTTGAATTGTTCTCAAGAACGTCTCGCCTAAAAATTTTGGGGATCAATACCTTATTTTTACGTACCATTCCCGTAATAGTGAGACCAGGACACTTCAAATTCAGAGCCAATTGTTTGGTTGTAAAAATTGTCGCACGCTATATTTCTATTTGTACCTTAACATGGAGTGCATAAATCTTATACGATATTTTCACCAAGGTTGGTGGCACTTTGATTTCCATCTTTTCCTAAATATGGAATTCTTTTTAGTGGGTATACTGTTTCATAATCGTTTAGCCAAAATATTTTTATTCCATATTCTCCTGGTTTTGACTTTTCAGGAATGGACATTTTCCGTCAAAACTAAACAATTGCTCATCTACAGTCAGATTACATGATGGCATATAGAATTTTCCAAAATTATTATTCATTTGATCCCACAGTTCTCTAATATGTGCAATTTCATCCCTTACACACCGTTGGTGACCTTGATTCTTTATCATCAAATCAAATAAATTTACAAATTTCGTGATATCTGTTCTTATAGTTGCTCGAATAATTGGTGGTCTGTATTTTGTTACTACATGGACGGTCAATACTCACATTTCAAGATTTCAGATGCCCAGCAGTAAACAGTATCCAATAAATGCACAGATCTCGATCATATCTACTGGTTTCCACGGTATTTTGTATTTTTTTTTCTCTGTGAACTCTAACAGCCTCTTTTTTGGTCATCTCTGTCATCCATAATATATTGTCTGGAAAAAGTATGCACATGAATGACAACCATCCACAGAATCTACAATTGTAGTGCCTGGTAAAATTACTTTGTTGACCTCTAATAATATTATGTCCTGGAGTCCTTCCATAAGTTTGAAGAGAGCAGTGCCATACCATATCTGCCAATATAATTATTTTAATCCTATTTCCGAAAGCCTTCATATATTTCCCCAATCTTTATAATACAAATTGCTTCTTAATTAGTAGGTGATTAATCTATTATTGGAAGGGCTTATCTTGTTTTTAATTTAATTCGTGGAGTGATGACATGCTGTCGCTCCAGGCCGCTGCGGCTGGAAGAAGGAGTCTAGCGGAGTTTTTTGTTAAAATACTTTCTTACTGCTTTCATATCTACTTTCTATATACTATTTACTACTACTTTCTACTACTTTCATATCTTGGCATAGCAATAGGAGATTATTATAACTAACCGGCGTTTCCTCGAAATATGATTCTAACAATAATTAGTTAAAAGTGGCCCCGGCCGCTCCGGCCGGTAGAATGACCTAAAGGTTTAAAACAGTGTCAAGAAGTCATCAAATTCGTCTTCACACTAATTATTAATATATATATATATATATATATATATATATATATATATATATTTAAATATATTTTGTTGAGTTAGAAGATTTTGATTTTTGATCAAATTAAACATTAGTGTTCGTATCTTATCTTCATAGATTATAATTTCTAGGAAATTGTTTTATATCGTTAACAAATTTAACATCATTGCGTATAGAACGTATAAATAATCTTTCTTTAACAAACTTTCTTAAAAACAACTACTTCACTGGCTAATACTAGACTTACTAGACTAGACTAATATCTGCGCGTAGATGCGATTCATTATCTAAAGTTTTATGGTAACTTTTATAGCATTTTTTATGGCTTCTAAGTTTGCTGTGCTCTTTAAAAAGGCTGTATTTTAATTAATGAAGACACCAAAACTCCTTTAAAACACCCTGTAAACGAAAATTCCAGAAATAATTTAACTTTGCGCACCACTGGTTTAGACTATTGAGTTTTTGATATGTAGATTTGTTATACAGTTCAAGCACAGTCTTTCTAGTCGAGGGTAAATATCAATTGTACTAGATAATTTTAAATTCGGTTAGATAAGTCGAACATAAATTGCGTATTAAGTATCGTGATTAAGAATTATATACTAATTGTTGATCTCTAAGTATACTAAATAAGCATTTTACAGGGTAATCCATACATCCGTTTTACTAGGTAGTTTCTACTTCAGAGAAATAATTTCTAATGAACTGATTGTGAAGTTACTTGTTTAAACTGCTTTTCAATTGCAAAAATTGTAATTTTAAAATAGTAACACTGGTCAGCTATCATCCACAGACAATTGACAGTTCACCGAAAATAAATAGCGCCGGTGCAAGGTCTTAAAGATTTCGTGCATAAAAAGTAAGTTTTAGAGTTAATTATATTGGTCTTCTGATATCTACGCGTACAACAGTAACAGCAATATTATTATACTATAAATGTATGAATATATTCAATATAAAAGGCCTGTATTAATTAATTATATGGACAATTAAAATATTTTAATTGATAAAATTAGACTGTTTCTTGCTTTAGAAAGTAAAGTCATCGGAAAAAGCGAAACCAAAAAGTCCAGCAGCATCTACAATAGAGGAAGCTGTTTGTGAAATAATGCCAGTAGTAAGGCCAGTCTATAAATAAAACTGCCTATTCCCTTAATGTTTCAAGAGCTTACTTAGCTAAAATAATCTAGAACGTAAAATCTTGACAGCCCTTTCACGTCCTGTGTATGGCCCCTTCAAAATCAGGTATAGGATTGCTATCAATAAGTGGATGTTGTTAAATCTCTGCAAACAGTGACCATTTACCAAGTGGGACAGTTTTTCAAAGATGCGTATCTATCAGATTTCAGCCCTCACAATATTATACATGGTTTTCTCAAAACGAGTATTTATACCTTAAATTCGAACATATTTGGAGAAGAAGAGTTTCTATCATAATTTGTGACTGATAGATCTGATCCATCTGCTGAAGTCTATTCCGATAAGGAAAGTGCATAATAACAATTCAACTGAAAATGAAAAGAATCTGCCTCCTCGGCCTTCGCCTGCTGTGCATCTTCACTGTCAATTTTAAAACCTTCAGAGCAACTAACTTTATCATAAGATAGTTTTAGACCTCCTGCGCCGACTGCTACGGCACCAATAATATCAGTAGCAACCACATCAAGGCAACCAGTTATATAATCGCAAATGATTAGACCGTTTTTAGAGGTTCAGAAAAAATACAGTTCACAAAAGTAGGAAAATATTATATGCCACTGTAACCGACCCTCCCGAGAAAAACAAGATAGAAGAAAAAGACCCACATTCAAGGCAAAATAGAAAGAAAGGCAAAATAGAAAGAATGTAAAGAAAATGACTATAAAAAAATCTATACCAGTGTTTACTAAGAAATCTTAAACAGATTCAGATTCTCTATCAGATTGTAACGATAATATAGTATTGTTACAAGTAAAAAATAAGAATATAAAGACAAGAGGAAGAGAACAGGTTAACTGTGTAGTATGCAATGATAATTACAGTAACAGCAATCAAGAGTGGTTCCAGTGCAAAATTTGTTCCGGTTGGACACGTCAATCCTGTGACGTAAGAGGGAGATGTTTTTAAGTTTTTGAATTCGGAAACTTTATAATCTCAAATTTATTATCTCAAACAACTGATTTAGTAACAATTTCATAGATTTCAAGTAAATATATTATTCAGAGTGTGCGTTATAAAATCATTTTATATAATAATAAATATTTTCAATGATATCTTTTGCTAATTTACAGTTCAAGGCCCTGTACTATGAACTTGGCTCTTTCAAAACATTTGTTGGCTCTTTCAATACTTATGTGCAGGGCAACCAAAAATATGCAAATGCATATATTTTCCCATTCTACTTATAAAAGTGGTTAATATATTGATATTCATTAATCTGCTTTTTGACGGAAATCTCAAGGCGCGTATTAAATACGGCAGTGCTAGACAAGGCAAATCATAGCACTATTGCAAGAATGATGATTCAATAAAAATTCTGGGTGAAAGTTTCAATCGAGATTCGATTTTACTCTTTATATCAGATGCCGCTCTATACATGGAAAAAGCAGCTCAGGCCATACAAACCAAAAACTTTTTAGCCGTGATACATCTGACTTGCCTTGCACAGGGACTTCATGAGTTCAGAGTTTGTGAACAAATTCGAGGAATTTATACTAACGTCGGTCGTCTAATAGCCAATGTAAAAAAGTATTTTTGAAATCACCGTCAAGGGTAACGATTTTTAATGATTTGGCACCTGGCACTTCCTCCGCAACCAATAACTACTAGATGGGAAACATGGATTGATGCCGCAGTGTACTATGCCACCAACTTCGAAATAATTGTGAAAGCGTTCAATGTACTGGACGAAGAAGAGGCCGTATCAATCAAAAGAGCTACTAAATTAGGGTGAAATAAAATTTTATTTCATTTCCATTGCCTTAAATTATGGATTCCTTACCCCATCAATAAATTCGCGTAAAAAGTCTGGACTGCTTGCTAAACAGATTGAGGTAAAAGAACGTCCTCAGCATGTAATTAATGGCGTTTACGGCGAAGCAGCTAACTTACTGAAAAAAATAACTTTGTGAAGAAAATTGTGCGTCTATAACTTCGGTTGATGTGGAACGAAGTTTTTCAATGTACAAAAATGTCCTACGATCAAACAGGAATAGATTTTTTAGAGAACTTAAATGAAATGTTTGCAATTCATTGTAATAAATATTAAAAATATTGCAATTAAAAAAAAATAATATTATTTTGAAGTTTAGCTGTATTTTTTTTAACTTGATATTTTCGTACCTAGAATTTATTATTTTTTTCTATATTTTATTTCAGTTTTAAGAGCTTATATTTTTAATTTTATAGAGCATTTCTTCATTTTTATAGAGCATATTTTTATCTTTATAGAGCATACTTTCATTTTTACAGAGCATATTTTAACAGCTTAAAGCTCTTTTTTAAGAGCATATTTTTGGTTGCCCTACTTATGTGCCATGAAAGAGCCGAATCTTATTCTTTTTAAATGGTTAGATGCCTAAGTAACAACAATTTACTTGTGCATCTAACCTTTTGGAGATTGTTTTATCACATGACCTACATAAAAAATACCTACATAAAGAAATACCGGATCAAATTTTGCATTACTTATCTGATATTTTTGCAATACTTTTGACTGGTTTTACTGTAACAGAACTTTCTACGGTTTGTTATGTATATACGCGGACGCGGATGCTCTATCCGCGTCCGCAATGTTTAGAAGGCGGGAATATGAAAGTTTCGAGCACATTGTTATTTATGTTTGTTATTTTTACAGGTATACGTCAAAACCTATTATATTTTGCCAACATTTTTCAATTTATAGGACATTAAACCCAGATGTTAAATTAGCGTTAATGAATTTCACATTTGTCTTATGGCACAAATGCGGTCGACACTCGCTCCCGGGATCGAAACCTGAACTTCCAGATTTGTTAGTTAACATTATAACTCTTTAAACTACGAGGCCAACTTAGCTACCAATACTCGCACGTACAAAACTTTAGGCAACTATTTTGTATTAAAACAGCTGATGAGCAAATGAGTACTTCTAGTATAAAGTCTAGAGCGCAAGGACTTATATATATATATATATATATATATATATATATATATATATATATATATATATATATATATATATATATATATATATATATATATATATATATAGGACTCTACAAGCAATCCACTCTGTTCTTCAGGAGTTCCCTAACAAATAGACAACAGATAGTACAAGCAGGCGGTAGTTTATCTGAACCTGGCTTTACTGTTTGTGATGTTCCCCAGGGATCGCTTCGGCCCTGATGACGTTCACTTTTGTCGAGTTACTTGTTTTTTCTCATGCCTTCCTCTGCGCCCTGCTCTGCTGGGCCTATCCGCCTCCTCCTGAAGGCGTAGTGTCTTCAGGATGTTTACGACTAGTTCGCAGCCAGCATTCCATTGCTCCTCCGAGTGCATCAATGACGCACCGTATCCAGCGGCAGTAATTCGTGCGCCAGAAATACACTCCCATCTATGTCTCTCCTGCTGGAATCTGGGGCATTCCAGTAGGACGTGTTCTGCAGTCTCCGAGATTCCTGGGCACTAGGGACAGTCGTGTGTTACTGCTGCCCCTATTCGGTGAAAACACTCACGGAAGCCACCATGTCCCGTGAGTATTTGGGTGAGGTGATAATTCACATCCGTACATTCTACAGATCCACCGATCGATGGACGGGATCAAGCGAAAGGTCCAGCGACCGTTACTTGATGTGTTCCATCTTTCCTGCCACTGCGTAAGGATGATCGCCCTCTCGGTCTGTGCTCGATCGTTGTCGGCTTCCGTCTGTTGGGGATCGTCCAGGGCCGGCCCCTTCTTCTTTGTATATTGTCGCATGCGCTCTTTAGCAAGCAGGTCTATTGGCGGCAGGCCAGCGATGACCTGTGCTGCATCTGCGGACACAGTCCGGTAGGTGCATGCGATTCTCAGTGCACTCGTCCTGTGTGCGAGGGCTATCAGTCTTAGGTATGCGGGAACCTCCGTCATTTCTGCCCAGGTTGGCGCCGCATACAGCAAGATCGAGGTGCTAACGCAGGCGAGCACCTTTATCCTGGCACCACGCGGACCTCCAATGTTGGGCAGTATCCTCGAGATAGCTGCGGCAGTTGTAGCGGATTTGTTTCCTGCGTATCTGAGGTGCTCCTTGAAGTTGAGCCTCTGTTCCTTCGCCCCCACTAATACACTTCAAGCAGAAAAAGACATTATGGCGACTTAAGTTCTATGATTAAATTTTCCAAACACTAATTAAACATCAATCCATCAAAATCTCAATTCATAATCTTCGCCGGAAAACAGAGTCATCAAATCAAAGATAGCATGGAAATATGGGTACGTAGCAGAAGAAAAGCTAGCAATAAAAGAAGGCCAGGAGTCTCGGTGTTATTTTAGATGCGGATAAAAATTGTCATCATATGTATCGAAAACGGTCAAAACAGCCTTCTTTTGGGTAAAGGTACTGTGCTCTGCAAGAAGTTTCCTTACGGAACACCTTAGAAAAAAGCTAGTGGAAAGTTACATCCTTTCACATTTCACTTATGCAGGCACAGTATATAGTAGATATATCGGATTCGAAAATAAACAGCGTATACAAAGGCTTTAAAATAAATGCAAACTGTTTGTACATGGCCTGAAGTCCAGAATCAGAATACCAGATATAATAAAAACATTATGGAAAACGATGGAACAGGTACCATATGTTGCTTCAAGAATATCATAATGAACAAAGCGCCAGCATACCTGTATATTAAAATAACATTCAGAACAGACGTGCATACTCTAAATTTTCGCAGCAAAGGCCTACTAACAACACCACTTCATAAAAAACAACTCTTAAAATCCTCTTTAACATATCAAATAACAAAAAGGTCAATGGGCTAAACGACATTCTACGACTAGCGGGCATTAAAGCGCTTAAAAGATGCTAAAGAAAGTAAACCCAATATGCTAATCAACTCTATCAACAACTTTTTTTTTCTTGACTTCAGATTCAAAGCTGGAATATATGCAAATTTGTTGTACATGTCACGGAAAGCTAAATATATTAAACTAATATTATACGAATGGAACACAAACAAATAACTTTTTTTCAATCACTCTGGGCTCGTGGAAGACTAGGACATTATAATCTTATAATGCCTAAACGAGACCTTTTGTTCATTATTTTTTAAATATAATGTATATCTTATATCTATTGTATTATATTTATAAGGAACAATAACTGCTTTGAAATGAAATGAAACGAAAAAGCAATTTATGTTTTTATCTTTAATATTGAAATAATATCTACTAATAGATAATTATTATAGTCATTGAAATAAATAATTCGTAGTTTCATTTGATAATTATTTGGCAATTATACAATGTACTAGAATTTGAACTTGAATTATTTTAGCCCTAGTTTTAAGTAGATAATGATATGTGCATTATCTACTTAGATAATGCATAAGATATGCATAGATAGATCGCTTAAATTTAGCACTCTCAATTTATTCAACTCTTAATTCTAGTCGAGAATATTCGACGAACATATACACGTACAAGTATTTTTCTCCTGGAAAAGCGGCAATTATTTTTGCAGCTTAGTCTACATAATCAAAGTTGTATTGCTACGTGCTAAATATTACATTATCCTGATTAATCTTTAATTTTATAAAATATTAATATAATAAATAGTAAATTTTAGCATCAATGGAATTTGAACATCAAATTATAATTACAATATTAAATATTAGTTCTATTTCGTTCAATTGTATCCGAACTATTCCAGGAAGAAAATCTAACTAAACTTGCAAGGAAATTAATTCAAGTTTTGAATCAAGCTTTGATTAAAACATGGATTTAAACATAAAATTAAATCGTGACTCAAATAATAAACGTAATGTTAAACAAGACGTGAAGCTTAACAACAACATAAAAACTATCCAATCCACGACTGAATCCGCGATTTAATTATTGCCTTTTCAGACGAATCCAATTTACCCCATTGAATTTAGAAACTCGCATTGTCACTAGCATTTCGGGTCTCACCAAAATATTAACCGGCAAAGGGACAAAAACCTCGTCAAATCTCCAGCCTGAACAATCAAAGGATCTTCGGTTCGAGGGCAAAGCCACACAAATTGACACAGTCTAGTCCCTCTGCCAACACTCGAGCCTCGGCTGAATGAGGTCACAAGACTTATGTAATTATTACGCTAATATATCTCGTGTTTACAGGCGAAACTAGTGAAGACGGGCCTATCTATTACTGTTATTCCATTAATCTCACCATTGTGCCGAACGCGATACCGTCGACGGGTTACGTAATTACGACGATTGTCTGCCGGAGTCGAGCATTTCATACAGATTATGCATTTTATCCCATATATAAATGAATACAATGTCTTAATTTACAAGATTTTCGTCAAGAAGCTTTCATAAACACACAACATTTCGCAAAACCCTTATATACATAAAATTAAGATTACTTTAAAACCAGATAAGACCAAAAAAAAACAAGACAGGACCAGACTGTTCTTGTATGGTCTACATGACCAGACAAGAACAAACCCGACCAGACAAGACCAGAGAAGAAGAGAAATGACCAGAGGAGATCAGAGAAGAGGAGAGAAGACCAGACAAGACCAGACAAGGCCAGACAAGACCAGCCATACCCATACAACTCCAGACAAGAACAAACCAGACTATGCAAGACCAGAAAAGACCAGGCAAGCCCAAACAAGACCAGATAAGATCTGACAAAATCAGACAGGGCCTGACAAGACCTACTCTAGAGCAGACAAGACAAGACAAGGCCAGAAAATACCAGAAAAGACGAGACAAGATCTGACAGGACTAGACTGAATCGTATTATGGTGAAAAAATGAGACTGTACAAAGAAGATCATGTTGCCAAGTACATCTGAAGCTCTTAAACGTGACTTTGAGTGTGGGTCAAGCCATCTGAGAGGGTTCATATCTCAAAAGCTATCAATTTAGTGTATTACTAGATAGACGGTAAGAGGAGTTCGTTAAAGTTTACTGACCGTATTCGCTCGATAATGAGAGCTAAATTAAGCACATCTTTATACCTTAACAATTATAGATTTTATTGGAGAAGGAATTTTGAAATTCTATTCGAAAGTACATCCTTTTTTACGTGTCGTTCATTATACGGCATTATTCTCTCTTATAATCCTGTTTAAATATGTCTTTTCCTTCTAGGTTTTTTCCTTTTAGTTCTAGGTAGTTGCTTCTCAGTTCTGAAATTAGATGCGTTATCTAGAATTGTATAATTTTAACTAGTCTTATTTTAGCAGCCAACTTGCTCCACCTATGTTTAGTATTAGTTAATCTCATCTGGTCTTATCTGGTCTTGCCTGGTATTACTTGGTCATGCCTGGCCTTCTCTTATCTGTACTTGCGTGGTTTTGTCTGGTCTTGCCTGGTCTTGTCCGCTCTTTTCTGGTCTTATCTGTTCTTCCCTGGTCTTACCTGCTCTTGTCTGGTCTGTCCGGTCTTGTTTTAGTTTTCCTTTTTTTTCATTCTTAGCCTTCTTAGACTCAACTTTTCCTAGGGTATTCTTATGCATTAATATTAGTCATTTAAATATATAGTTGATCAGAACATTTTAATAAATTAATTGTTTTTTTTGTCAATTCATCGGTTTAAATGACCTTTTCAATGTGTTTCGTCAAATAAAGTCGTCGTGTTTATTATTTTAGTCGAGGGTATTAAGCAAATGAAGATGTTCGTTTATTGGTTTGGTTGGAGGTGAAGAGTGGCGGCAGATAGAAGAGCAGAAGAAATCACAGACGCGAGCGCGCGCACAAATGGAAATACCGTCGACGAAAATGCGCCTCCGGTGAAATTAACAGATACTTTAGCCAAGAGCCCGGGCTGTTGCCTGGGCGTCATTAAACTCTCGGTTTTATGTGTTGTTCAGTTGTAATCACTGCACGATAATTCCGCACAACACACTTATATCCGCGTACAGACGGCGAGATTGCGACGAATCTTCGCGCTGGATGCGACAATCCGCCTCTAAACACTACAATGCGAGATTTACATTTTCGCGAAAAGTCGCAAAATTTACATAATAAAAACGTGTTGTGCGGAAACGACATACAATATCTGTAATCTTCTAACTCATTACTTTTACAGCTAAATTTATCTGACCTAATACCATGCGTGTTCTATGTTACCAACAGCTTCCCATAAAGCACATTTACCAACACCGGCCCCGTAAATGCTCAACTATTAACTAAAGATTAATAAACAATATTTTATGAAAAATATTTCAACAGTTATTCTCCGATTTCCCTTTCAGGAAACATTTTAAAGCATAATACCTAGGTCATTTTCAAGAATCTACTTGAAAATTATCTATCTAGTCTTGTCTGTCCAGTCTTGTCTGTCTAGTCTTGTCTGTCTAGTCTTGTCTGTCTAGACTTGTCTGTCTAGACTTGTCTGTCTAGTCTTGTCTGTCTAGTCTTGTCTGTCTAGTCTTGTCTGTCTAGTCTTGTCTGTCTAGTCTTGTCTGTCTAGTCTTGTCTGTCTAGTCTTGTCTGTCTAGTCTTGTCTGTCTAGTCTTGTCTGTCTAGTCTTGTCTGTCTAGTCTTGTCTGTCTAGTCTTGTCTGTCTAGTCTTGTCTGTCTAGTCTTGTCTGTCTAGTCTTGTCCGTCTAGTCTTGTCCGTCTAGTCTTGTCCGTCTAGTCTTGTCTGTCTAGTCTTGTCTGTCTAGTCTTGTCTGTCTAGTCTTGTCTGTCTAGTCTTGTCTGTCTAGTCTTGTCTGTCTAGTCTTGTCTGTCTAGTCTTGTCTGTCTAGTCTTGTCTGTCTAGTCGTGTCTGTCTAGTCTTGTCTGTCTAGTCTTGTCTGTCTAGTCTTGTCTGTCTAGTCTTGTCTGTCTAGTCTTGTCTGTCTAGTCTTGTCTGTCTAGTCTTGTCTGTCTAGTCTTGTCTGTCTAGTCTTGTCTGTCTAGTCTTGTCTGTCTAGTCTTGTCTGTCTAGTCTTGTCTGTCTAGTCTCGTCTGTCTAGTCTTGTCTGTCTAGTCTTGTCTGTCTAGTCTTGTCTGTCTAGTCTTGTCTGTCTAGTCTTGTCTGTCTAGTCTTGTCTGTCTAGTCTTGTCTGTCAAGTCTTGTCTGTCTAGTCTTGTCTGTCTAGTCTTGTCTCTCTAGTCTTGTCTGTCTAGTCTTGTCTGTCTAGTCTTGTCTGTCTAGTCTTGTCTGTCTAGTCTTGTCTGTCTAGTCTTGTCTGTCTAGTCTTGTCTGTCTAGTCTTGTCTGTCTAGTCTTGTCTGTCTAGTCTTGTCTGTCTAGTCTTGTCTGTCTAGTCTTGTCTGTCTAGTCTTGTCTGTCTAGTCTTGTCTGTCTAGTCTTGTCTGTCTAGTCTTGTCTGTCTAGTCTTGTCTGTCTAGTCTTGTCTGTCTAGTCTTGTCTGACTAGTCTTGTCTGTCTAGTCTTGTCTGTCTAGTCTTGTCTGTCTAGTCTTGTCTGTCTAGTCTTGTCTGTCTAGTCTGTCTAGTCTTGTCTGTCTAGTCTTGTCTGCCTAGTCTTGTCTGTCTAGTCTTGTCTGTCTATTCTTGTCTGTCTAGTCTTGTCTGTCTAGTCTTGTCTGTCTAGTCTTGTCTGTCTAGTCTTGTCTGTCTAGTCTTGTCTGTCTAGTCTTGTCTGTCTAGTCTTGTCTGTCTAGTCTTGTCTGTCTAGTCTTGTCTGTCTAGTCTTGTCTGTCTAGTCTTGTCTGTCTAGTCTTGTCTGTCTAGTCTTGTCTGTCTAGTCTGTCTAGTCTGGTCTGTCTAGTCTTGTCTGCCTAGTCTTGTCTGTCTAGTCTTGTCTGTCTAGTCTTGTCTGTCTAGTCTTGTCTGTCTAGTCTTGTCTGTCCAGTCTTGTCTGTCTAGTCTTGTCTGTCTAGTCTTGTCTGTCTAGTCTTGTCTGTCTAGTCTTGTCTGTCTAGTCTTGTCTGTCTAGTCTTGTCTGTCTAGTCTTGTCTGTCTAGTCTTGTCTGTCTAGTCTTGTCTGTCTAGTCTTGTCTGTCTAGTCTTGTCTGTCTAGTCTTGTCTGTCTAGTCTTGTCTGTCTAGTCTTGTCTGTCTAGTCTTGTCTGTCTAGTCTTGTCTGTCTAGTCTTGTCTGTCTAGTCTTGTCTGTCTAGTCTTGTCTGTCTAGTCTTGTCCGTCTAGTCTTGTCCGTCTAGTCTTGTCCGTCTAGTCTTGTCTGTCTAGTCTTGTCTGTCTAGTCTTGTCTGTCTAGTCTTGTCTGTCTAGTCTTGTCTGTCTAGTCTTGTCTGTCTAGTCTTGTCTGTCTAGTCTTGTCTGTCTAGTCGTGTCTGTCTAGTCTTGTCTGTCTAGTCTTGTCTGTCTAGTCTTGTCTGTCTAGTCTTGTCTGTCTAGTCTTGTCTGTCTAGTCTTGTCTGTCTAGTCTTGTCTGTCTAGTCTTGTCTGTCTAGTCTTGTCTGTCTAGTCTTGTCTGTCTAGTCTTGTCTGTCTAGTCTTGTCTGTCTAGTCTCGTCTGTCTAGTCTTGTCTGTCTAGTCTTGTCTGTCTAGTCTTGTCTGTCTAGTCTTTTCTGTCTAGTCTTGTCTGTCTAGTCTTGTCTGTCTAGTCTTGTCTGTCTAGTCTTGTCTGTCTAGTCTTGTCTGTCTAGTCTTGTCTCTCTAGTCTTGTCTCTCTAGTCTTGTCTGTCTAGTCTTGTCTGTCTAGTCTTGTCTGTCTAGTCTTGTCTGTCTAGTCTTGTCTGTCTAGTCTTGTCTGTCTAGTCTTGTCTGTCTAGTCTTGTCTGTCTAGTCTTGTCTGTCTAGTCTTGTCTGTCTAGTCTTGTCTGTCTAGTCTTGTCTGTCTAGCCTTGTCTGTCTAGTCTTGTCTGTCTAGTCTTGTCTGTCTAGTCTTGTCTGTCTAGTCTTGTCTGTCTAGTCTTGTCTGTCTAGTCTTGTCTGTCTAGTCTTGTCTGTCTAGTCTTGTCTGTCTAGTCTTGTCTGTCTAGTCTTGTCTGTCTAGTCTTGTCTGTCTAGTCTTGTCTGTCTAGTCTTGTCTGTCTAGTCTTGTCTGTCTAGTCTTGTCTGTCTAGTCTTGTCTGTCTAGTCTTGTCTGTCTAGTCTTGTCTGTCTAGTCTTGTCTGTCTAGTCTTGTCTGTCTAGTCTTGTCTGTCTAGTCTTGTCTGTCTAGTCTTGTCTGTCTAGTCTTGTCTGTCTAGTCTGTCTAGTCTTGTCTGTCTAGTCTTGTCTGCCTAGTCTTGTGTGTCTAGTCTTGTCTGTCTATTCTTGTCTGTCTAGTCTTGTCTGTCTAGTCTTGTCTGTCTAGTCTTGTCTGTCTAGTCTTGTCTGTCTAGTCTTGTCTGTCTAGTCTGTCTAGTCTGGTCTGTCTAGTCTTGTCTGCCTAGTCTTGTCTGTCTAGTCTTGTCTGTCTAGTCTTGTCTGTCTAGTCTTGTCTGTCTAGTCTTGTCTGTCTAGTCTTGTCTGTCTAGTCTTGTCTGTCTAGTCTTGTCTGTCTAGTCTTGTCTGTCTAGTCTTGTCTGTCTAGTCTTGTCTGTCTAGTCTTGTCTGTCTAGTCTTGTCTGTCTAGTCTTGTCTGTCTAGGTCTTGTCTGTCTAGTCTTGTCTGTCTAGTCTTGTCTGTCTAGTCTTGTCTGTCTAGTCTTGTCTGTCTAGTCTTGTCTGTCTAGTCTTGTCTGTCTAGTCTGTCTAGTCTTGTCTGTCTAGTCTTGTCTGCCTAGTCTTGTCTGTCTAGTCTTGTCTGTCTATTCTTGTCTGTCTAGTCTTGTCTGTCTAGTCTTGTCTGTCTAGTCTTGTCTGTCTAGTCTTGTCTGTCTAGTCTTGTCTGTCTAGTCTTGTCCGTCTAGTCTTGTCCGTCTAGTCTTGTCTGTCTAGTCTTGTCTGTCTAGTCTTGTCTGTCTAGTCTTGTCTGTCTAGTCTTGTCTGTCTAGTCTTGTCTGTCTAGTCTTGTCTGTCTAGTCTTGTCTGTCTAGTCTTGTCCGTCTAGTCTTGTCCGTCTAGTCTTGTCTGTCTAGTCTTGTCTGTCTAGTCTTGTCTGTCTAGTCTTGTCTGTCTAGTCTTGTCTGTCTAGTCTTGTCTGTCTAGTCTTGTCTGTCTAGTCTTGTCTGTCTAGTCTTGTCTGTCTAGTCTTGTCTGTCTAGTCTTGTCTGTCTAGTCTTGTCTGTCTAGTCTTGTCTGTCTAGTCTTGTCTGTCTAGTCTTGTCTGTCTAGTCTTGTCTGTCTAGTCTGTCTAGTCTTGTCTGTCTAGTCTTGTCTGCCTAGTCTTGTCTGTCTAGTCTTGTCTGTCTATTCTTGTCTGTCTAGTCTTGTCTGTCTAGTCTTGTCTGTCTAGTCTTGTCTGTCTAGTCTTGTCTGTCTAGTCTTGTCTGTCTAGTCTTGTCTGTCTAGTCTTGTCTGTCTAGTCTTGTCTGTCTAGTCTGTCTAGTCTGGTCTGTCTAGTCTTGTCTGCCTAGTCTTGTCTGTCTAGTCTTGTCTGTCTAGTCTTGTCTGTCTAGTCTTGTCTGTCTAGTCTTGTCTGTCTAGTCTTGTCTGTCTAGTCTTGTCTGTCTAGTCTTGTCTGTCTAGTCTTGTCTGTCTAGTCTTGTCTGTCTAGTCTTGTCTGTCTAGTCTTGTCTGTCTAGTCTTGTCTGTCTAGTCTTGTCTGTCTAGTCTTGTCTGTCTAGTCTTGTCTGTCTAGTCTTGTCTGTCTAGTCTGTCTAGTCTTGTCTGTCTAGTCTGTCTAGTCTTGTCTGTCTAGTCTTGTCTGCCTAGTCTTGTCTGTCTAGTCTTGTCTGTCTATTCTTGTCTGTCTAGTCTTGTCTGTCTAGTCTTGTCTGTCTAGTCTTGTCTGTCTAGTCTTGTCTGTCTAGTCTTGTCCGTCTAGTCTTGTCCGTCTAGTCTTGTCTGTCTAGTCTTGTCTGTCTAGTCTTGTCTGTCTAGTCTTGTCTGTCTAGTCTTGTCTGTCTAGTCTTGTCTGTCTAGTCTTGTCTGTCTAGTCTTGTCTGTCTAGTCTTGTCTGTCTAGTCTTGTCCGTCTAGTCTTGTCTGTCTAGTCTTGTCTGTCTAGTCTTGTCTGTCTAGTCTTGTCTGTCTAGTCTTGTCTGTCTAGTCTTGTCTGTCTAGTCTTGTCTGTCTAGTCTTGTCTGTCTAGTCTTGTCTGTCTAGTCTTGTCTGTCTAGTCTTGTCTGTCTAGTCTTGTCTGTCTAGTCTTGTCTGTCTAGTCTTGTCTGTCTAGTCTTGTCTGTCTAGTCTTGTCTGTCTAGTCTGTCTAGTCTTGTCTGTCTAGTCTTGTCTGCCTAGTCTTGTCTGTCTATTCTTGTCTGTCTAGTCTTGTCTGTCTAGTCTTGTCTGTCTAGTCTTGTCTGTCTAGTCTTGTCTGTCTAGTCTTGTCCGTCTAGTCTTGTCCGTCTAGTCTTGTCTGTCTAGTCTTGTCTGTCTAGTCTTGCCTGTCTAGTCTTGTCTGTCTAGTCTTGTCTGTCTAGTCTTGTCTGTCTAGTCTTGTCTGTCTAGTCTTGTCTGTCTAGTCTTGTCTGTCTAGTCTTGTCCGTCTAGTCTTGTCCGTCTAGTCTTGTCTGTCTAGTCTTGTCTGTCTAGTCTTGTCTGTCTAGTCTTGTCTGTCTAGTCTTGTCTGTCTAGTCTTGTCTGTCTAGTCTTGTCTGTCTAGTCTTGTCTGTCTAGTCTTGTCTGTCTAGTCTTGTCTGTCTAGTCGTGTCTGTCTAGTCTTGTCTGTCTAGTCTTGTCTGTCTAGTCTTGTCTGTCTAGTCTTGTCTGTCTAGTCTTGTCTGTCTAGTCTTGTCTGTCTAGTCTTGTCTGTCTAGTCTTGTCTGTCTAGTCTTGTCTGTCTAGTCTTGTCTGTCTAGTCTTGTCTGTCTAGTCTTGTCTGTCTAGTCTTGTCTGTCTAGTCTGTCTAGTCTTGTCTGTCTAGTCTTGTCTGCTTCTTGTCTAGTCTTGTCTGTCTAGTCTTGTCTGTCTAGTCTTGTCTGTCTAGTCTTGTCTGTCTAGTCTTGTCTGTCTAGTCTTGTCTGTCTAGTCTTGTCTAGTCTAGTCTTGTCTGTCTAGTCTTGTCTGTCTAGTCTTGTCTGTCTAGTCTTGTCTGTCTAGTCTTGTCTGTCTAGTCTAGTCTTGTCTGTCTAGTCTTGTCTTGTCTGTCTAGTCTTGTCTGTCTAGTCTTGTCTGTCTAGTCTTGTCTGTCTAGTCTTGTCTGTCTAGTCTTGTCTGTCTAGTCTTGTCTGTCTAGTCTTGTCTGTCTAGTCTTGTCTGTCTAGTCTTGTCTGTCTAGTCTTGTCTGTCTAGTCTTGTCTGTCTAGTCTTGTCTGTCTAGTCTTGTCTGTCTAGTCTTGTCTGTCTAGTCTTGTCTGTCTAGTCTTGTCTGTCTAGTCTTGTCTGTCTAGTCTTGTCTGTCTAGTCTTGTCTGTCTAGTCTTGTCTGTCTAGTCTTGTCTGTCTAGTCTTGTCTGTCTAGTCTTGTCTGTCTAGTCTTGTCTGTCTAGTCTTGTCTGTCTAGTCTTGTCTGTCTAGTCTTGTCTGTCTAGTCTTGTCTGTCTAGTCTTGTCTGTCTAGTCTTGTCTGTCTAGTCTTGTCTGTCTAGTCTTGTCTGTCTAGTCTTGTCTGTCTAGTCTTGTCTGTCTAGTCTTGTCTGTCTAGTCTTGTCTGTCTAGTCTTGTCTGTCTAGTCTTGTCTGTCTAGTCTTGTCTGTCTAGTCTTGTCTGTCTAGTCTTGTCTGTCTAGTCTTGTCTGTCTAGTCTTGTCTGTCTAGTAGTCTTGTCTGTCTAGTCTTGTCTGTCTAGTCTTGTCTGTCTAGTCTTGTCTGTCTAGTCTTGTCTGTCTAGTCTTGTCTGTCTAGTCTTGTCTGTCTAGTCTTGTCTGTCTAGTCTTGTCTGTCTAGTCTTGTCTGTCTAGTCTTGTCTGTCTAGTCTTGTCTGTCTAGTCTTGTCTGTCTAGTCTTGTCTGTCTAGTCTTGTCTGTCTAGTCTTGTCTGTCTAGTCTTGTCTGTCTAGTCTTGTCTGTCTAGTCTTGTCTGTCTAGTCTTGTCTGTCTAGTCTTGTCTGTCTAGTCTTGTCTGTCTAGTCTTGTCTGTCTAGTCTTGTCTGTCTAGTCTTGTCTGTCTAGTCTTGTCTGTCTAGTCTTGTCTGTCTAGTCTTGTCTGTCTAGTCTTGTCTGTCTAGTCTTGTCTGTCTAGTCTTGTCTGTCTAGTCTTGTCTGTCTAGTCTTGTCTGTCTAGTCTTGTCTGTCTAGTCTTGTCTGTCTAGTCTTGTCTGTCTAGTCTTGTCTGTCTAGTCTTGTCTGTCTAGTCTTGTCTGTCTAGTCTTGTCTGTCTAGTCTTGTCTGTCTAGTCTTGTCTGTCTAGTCTTGTCTGTCTAGTCTTGTCTGTCTAGTCTTGTCTGTCTAGTCTTGTCTGTCTAGTCTTGTCTGTCTAGTCTTGTCTGTCTAGTCTTGTCTGTCTAGTCTTGTCTGTCTAGTCTTGTCTGTCTAGTCTTGTCTGTCTAGTCTTGTCTGTCTAGTCTTGTCTGTCTAGTCTTGTCTGTCTAGTCTTGTCTGTCTAGTCTTGTCTGTCTAGTCTTGTCTGTCTAGTCTTGTCTGTCTAGTCTTGTCTGTCTAGTCTTGTCTGTCTAGTCTTGTCTGTCTAGTCTTGTCTGTCTAGTCTTGTCTGTCTAGTCTTGTCTGTCTAGTCTTGTCTGTCTAGTCTTGTCTGTCTAGTCTTGTCTGTCTAGTCTTGTCTGTCTAGTCTTGTCTGTCTAGTCTTGTCTGTCTAGTCTTGTCTGTCTAGTCTTGTCTGTCTAGTCTTGTCTGTCTAGTCTTGTCTGTCTAGTCTTGTCTGTCTAGTCTTGTCTGTCTAGTCTTGTCTGTCTAGTCTTGTCTGTCTAGTCTTGTCTGTCTAGTCTTGTCTGTCTAGTCTTGTCTGTCTAGTCTTGTCTGTCTAGTCTTGTCTGTCTAGTCTTGTCTGTCTAGTCTTGTCTGTCTAGTCTTGTCTGTCTAGTCTTGTCTGTCTAGTCTTGTCTGTCTAGTCTTGTCTGTCTAGTCTTGTCTGTCTAGTCTTGTCTGTCTAGTCTTGTCTGTCTAGTCTTGTCTGTCTAGTCTTGTCTGTCTAGTCTTGTCTGTCTAGTCTTGTCTGTCTAGTCTTGTCTGTCTAGTCTTGTCTGTCTAGTCTTGTCTGTCTAGTCTTGTCTGTCTAGTCTTGTCTGTCTAGTCTTGTCTGTCTAGTCTTGTCTGTCTAGTCTTGTCTGTCTAGTCTTGTCTGTCTAGTCTTGTCTGTCTAGTCTTGTCTGTCTAGTCTTGTCTGTCTAGTCTTGTCTGTCTAGTCTTGTCTGTCTAGTCTTGTCTGTCTAGTCTTGTCTGTCTAGTCTTGTCTGTCTAGTCTTGTCTGTCTAGTCTTGTCTGTCTAGTCTTGTCTGTCTAGTCTTGTCTGTCTAGTCTTGTCTGTCTAGTCTTGTCTGTCTAGTCTTGTCTGTCTAGTCTTGTCTGTCTAGTCTTGTCTGTCTAGTCTTGTCTGTCTAGTCTTGTCTGTCTAGTCTTGTCTGTCTAGTCTTGTCTGTCTAGTCTTGTCTGTCTAGTCTTGTCTGTCTAGTCTTGTCTGTCTAGTCTTGTCTGTCTAGTCTTGTCTGTCTAGTCTTGTCTGTCTAGTCTTGTCTGTCTAGTCTTGTCTGTCTAGTCTTGTCTGTCTAGTCTTGTCTGTCTAGTCTTGTCTGTCTAGTCTTGTCTGTCTAGTCTTGTCTGTCTAGTCTTGTCTGTCTAGTCTTGTCTGTCTAGTCTTGTCTGTCTAGTCTTGTCTGTCTAGTCTTGTCTGTCTAGTCTTGTCTGTCTAGTCTTGTCTGTCTAGTCTTGTCTGTCTAGTCTTGTCTGTCTAGTCTTGTCTGTCTAGTCTTGTCTGTCTAGTCTTGTCTGTCTAGTCTTGTCTGTCTAGTCTTGTCTGTCTAGTCTTGTCTGTCTAGTCTTGTCTGTCTAGTCTTGTCTGTCTAGTCTTGTCTGTCTAGTCTTGTCTGTCTAGTCTTGTCTGTCTAGTCTTGTCTGTCTAGTCTTGTCTGTCTAGTCTTGTCTGTCTAGTCTTGTCTGTCTAGTCTTGTCTGTCTAGTCCTTGTCTGTCTAGTCTTGTCTGTCTAGTCTTGTCTGTCTAGTCCTTGTCTGTCTAGTCTTGTCTGTCTAGTCTTGTCTGTCTAGTCTTGTCTGTCTAGTCTTGTCTGTCTAGTCTTGTCTGTCTAGTCTTGTCTGTCTAGTCTTGTCTGTCTAGTCTTGTCTGTCTAGTCTTGTCTGTCTAGTCTTGTCTGTCTAGTCTTGTCTGTCTAGTCTTGTCTGTCATAGTCTTGTCTTTCTAGTTCTTTGTCT
>OX155892.1:59196657-59229157 GCA_944588485.1 Phosphuga atrata
AGGCGACAACTAGGGCGGTTTTCATTAACCGTCCGGGCTGCCCACCCTGAATGAATGCAATATATGCGATACCGGGGTGGCGCATACTAAAAGCCAAGGTGGAATAGGGGATTTGGTAAGACTTGTCTGTCTAGTCTTGTCTGTCCAGTCTTGTCTGTCTAGTCTTGTCTGTCTAGTCTTGTCTGTCTAGTCTTGTCTGTCTAGTCTTGTTTGTCTAGTCTTGTCTGTCTAGTCTTGTCTGTCTAATCTTGTCTGTCTAGTCTTGCCTGTCTAGTCTTGTCTGTCTAGTCTTGTCTGTCTAGTCTTGTCTGTCTAGTCTTGTCTGTCTAGTCTTGTCTGTCTAGTCTTGTCTGTCTAGTCTTGTCTGTCTAGTCTTGCCTGTCTAGTCTTGCCTGTCTAGTCTTGCCTGTCTAGTCTTGTCTGTCTAGTCTTGTCTGTCTAGTCTTGTCTGTCTAGCCTTGTCTGTCTAGCCTTTTCTGTCTACTCTTGTCTGTCTAGTCTGTCTGTGTAGTCTTGTCTGTCTAGTCTTGTCTGTCTAGTCTTGTCTGTCTAGTCTTGTCTGTCTAGTCTTGTCTGTCTAGTCTTGTCTGTCTAGTCTTGTCTGTCTAGTCTTGCCTGTCTAGTCTTGTCTGTCTAGTCTTGTCTGTCCTGTCTTGTCTGTCTAGTCTTGTCTGTCTAGTCTTGTCTGTCTAGTCTTGTCTGTCTAGTCTTGTCTGTCTAGTCTTGTCTGTCTAGTCTTGTCTGTCTAGTCTTGTCTGTCTAGTCTTGGTCTGTCTAGTCTTGTCTGTCTAGTCTTGTCTGTCTAGTCTTGTCTGTCTAGTCTTGTCTGTCTAGTCTTGTCTGTCTAGTCTTGTCTGTCTAGTCTTGTCTGTCTAGTCTTGTCTGTCTAGTCTTGTCTGTCTAGTCTTGTCTGTCTAGTCTTGTCTGTCTAGTCTTGTCTGTCTAGTCTTGTCTGTCTAGTCTTGTCTGTCTAGTCTTGTCTGTCTAGTCTTGTCTGTCTAGTCTTGTCTGTCTAGTCTTGTCGTCTAGTCTTGTCTGTCTAGTCTTGTCTGTCTAGTCTTGTCTGTCTAGTCTTGTCTGTCTAGTCTTGTCTGTCTAGTCTTGTCTGTCTAGTCTTGTCTGTCTAGTCTTGTCTGTCTAGTCTTGTCTGTCTAGTCTTGTCTGTCTAGTCTTGTCTGTCTAGTCTTGTCTGTCTAGTCTTGTCTGTCTAGTCTTGTCTGTCTAGTCTTGTCTGTCTAGTCTTGTCTGTCTAGTCTTGTCTGTCTAGTCTTGTCTGTCTAGTCTTGTCTGTCTAGTCTTGTCTGTCTAGTCTTGTCTGTCTAGTCTTGTCTGTCTAGTCTTGTCTGTCTAGTCTTGTCTGTCTAGTCTTGTCTGTCTAGTCTTGTCTGTCTAGTCTTGTCTGTCTAGTCTTGTCTGTCTAGTCTTGTCTGTCTAGTCTTGTCTGTCTAGTCTTGTCTGTCTAGTCTTGTCTGTCTAGTCTTGTCTGTCTAGTCTTGTCTGTCTAGTCTTGTCTGTCTAGTCTTGTCTGTCTAGTCTTGTCTGTCTAGTCTTGTCTGTCTAGTCTTGTCTGTCTAGTCTTGTCTGTCTAGTCTTGTCTGTCTAGTCTTGTCTGTCTAGTCTTGTCTGTCTAGTCTTGTCTGTCTAGTCTTGTCTGTCTAGTCTTGTCTGTCTAGTCTTGTCTGTCTAGTCTTGTCTGTCTAGTCTTGTCTGTCTAGTCTTGTCTGTCTAGTCTTGTCTGTCTAGTCTGTTGTCAGTCTTGTCTGTCTAGTCTTGTCTGTCTAGTCTTGTCTGTCTAGTCTTGTCTGTCTAGTCTTGTCTGTCTAGTCTTGTCTGTCTAGTCTTGTCTGTCTAGTCTTGTCTGTCTAGTCTTGTCTGTCTAGTCTTGTCTGTCTAGTCTTGTCTGTCTAGTCTTGTCTGTCTAGTCTTGTCTGTCTAGTCTTGTCTGTCTAGTCTTGTCTGTCTAGTCTTGTCTGTCTAGTCTTGTCTGTCTAGTCTTGTCTGTCTAGTCTTGTCTGTCTAGTCTTGTCTGTCTAGTCTTGTCTGTCTAGTCTTGTCTGTCTAGTCTTGTCTGTCTAGTCTTGTCTGTCTAGTCTTGTCTGTCTAGTCTTGTCTGTCTAGTCTTGTCTGTCTAGTCTTGTCTGTCTAGTCTTGTCTGTCTAGTCTTGTCTGTCTAGTCTTGTCTGTCTAGTCTTGTCTGTCTAGTCTTGTCTGTCTAGTCTTGTCTGTCTAGTCTTGTCTGTCTAGTCTTGTCTGTCTAGTCTTGTCTGTCTAGTCTTGTCTGTCTAGTCTTGTCTGTCTAGTCTTGTCTGTCTAGTCTTGTCTGTCTAGTCTTGTCTGTCTAGTCTTGTCTGTCTAGTCTTGTCTGTCTAGTCTTGTCTGTCTAGTCTTGTCTGTCTAGTCTTGTCTGTCTAGTCTTGTCTGTCTAGTCTTGTCTGTCTAGTCTTGTCTGTCTAGTCTTGTCTGTCTAGTCTTGTCTGTCTAGTCTTGTCTGTCTAGTCTTGTCTGTCTAGTCTTGTCTGTCTAGTCTTGTCTGTCTAGTCTTGTCTGTCTAGTCTTGTCTGTCTAGTCTTGTCTGTCTAGTCTTGTCTGTCTAGTCTTGTCTGTCTAGTCTTGTCTGTCTAGTCTTGTCTGTCTAGTCTTGTCTGTCTAGTCTTGTCTGTCTAGTCTTGTCTGTCTAGTCTTGTCTGTCTAGTCTTGTCTGTCTAGTCTTGTCTGTCTAGTCTTGTCTGTCTAGTCTTGTCTGTCTAGTCTTGTCTGTCTAGTCTTGTCTGTCTAGTCTTGTCTGTCTAGTCTTGTCTGTCTAGTCTTGTCTGTCTAGTCTTGTCTGTCTAGTCTTGTCTGTCTAGTCTTGTCTGTCTAGTCTTGTCTGTCTAGTCTTGTCTGTCTAGTCTTGTCTGTCTAGTCTTGTCTGTCTAGTCTTGTCTGTCTAGTCTTGTCTGTCTAGTCTTGTCTGTCTAGTCTTGTCTGTCTAGTCTTGTCTGTCTAGTCTTGTCTGTCTAGTCTTGTCTGTCTAGTCTTGTCTGTCTAGTCTTGTCTGTCTAGTCTTGTCTGTCTAGTCTTGTCTGTCTAGTCTTGTCTGTCTAGTCTTGTCTGTCTAGTCTTGTCTGTCTAGTCTTGTCTGTCTAGTCTTGTCTGTCTAGTCTTGTCTGTCTAGTCTTGTCTGTCTAGTCTTGTCTGTCTAGTCTTGTCTGTCTAGTCTTGTCTGTCTAGTCTTGTCTGTCTAGTCTTGTCTGTCTAGTCTTGTCTGTCTAGTCTTGTCTGTCTAGTCTTGTCTGTCTAGTCTTGTCTGTCTAGTCTTGTCTGTCTAGTCTTGTCTGTCTAGTCTTGTCTGTCTAGTCTTGTCTGTCTAGTCTTGTCTGTCTAGTCTTGTCTGTCTAGTCTTGTCTGTCTAGTCTTGTCTGTCTAGTCTTGTCTGTCTAGTCTTGTCTGTCTAGTCTTGTCTGTCTAGTCTTGTCTGTCTAGTCTTGTCTGTCTAGTCTTGTCTGTCTAGTCTTGTCTGTCTAGTCTTGTCTGTCTAGTCTTGTCTGTCTAGTCTTGTCTGTCTAGTCTTGTCTGTCTAGTCTTGTCTGTCTAGTCTTGTCTGTCTAGTCTTGTCTGTCTAGTCTTGTCTGTCTAGTCTTGTCTGTCTAGTCTTGTCTGTCTAGTCTTGTCTGTCTAGTCTTGTCTGTCTAGTCTTGTCTGTCTAGTCTTGTCTGTCTAGTCTTGTCTGTCTAGTCTTGTCTGTCTAGTCTTGTCTGTCTAGTCTTGTCTGTCTAGTCTTGTCTGTCTAGTCTTGTCTGTCTAGTCTTGTCTGTCTAGTCTTGTCTGTCTAGTCTTGTCTGTCTAGTCTTGTCTGTCTAGTCTTGTCTGTCTAGTCTTGTCTGTCTAGTCTTGTCTGTCTAGTCTTGTCTGTCTAGTCTTGTCTGTCTAGTCTTGTCTGTCTAGTCTTGTCTGTCTAGTCTTGTCTGTCTAGTCTTGTCTGTCTAGTCTTGTCTGTCTAGTCTTGTCTGTCTAGTCTTGTCTGTCTAGTCTTGTCTGTCTAGTCTTGTCTGTCTAGTCTTGTTGTCTGTCTCTAGTCTTGTCTGTCTAGTCTTGTCTGTCTAGTCTTGTCTGTCTAGTCTTGTCTGTCTAGTCTTGTCTGTCTAGTCTTGTCTGTCTAGTCTTGTCTGTCTAGTCTTGTCTGTCTAGTCTTGTCTGTCTAGTCTTGTCTGTCTAGTCTTGTCTGTCTAGTCTTGTCTGTCTAGTCTTGTCTGTCTAGTCTTGTCTGTCTAGTCTTGTCTGTCTAGTCTTGTCTGTCTAGTCTTGTCTGTCTAGTCTTGTCTGTCTAGTCTTGTCTGTCTAGTCTTGTCTGTCTAGTCTTGTCTGTCTAGTCTTGTCTGTCTAGTCTTGTCTGTCTAGTCTTGTCTGTCTAGTCTTGTCTGTCTAGTCTTGTCTGTCTAGTCTTGTCTGTCTAGTCTTGTCTGTCTAGTCTTGTCTGTCTAGTCTTGTCTGTCTAGTCTTGTCTGTCTAGTCTTGTCTGTCTAGTCTTGTCTGTCTAGTCTTGTCTGTCTAGTCTTGTCTGTCTAGTCTTGTCTGTCTAGTCTTGTCTGTCTAGTCTTGTCTGTCTAGTCTTGTCTGTCTAGTCTTGTCTGTCTAGTCTTGTCTGTCTAGTCTTGTCTGTCTAGTCTTGTCTGTCTAGTCTTGTCTGTCTAGTCTTGTCTGTCTAGTCTTGTCTGTCTAGTCTTGTCTGTCTAGTCTTGTCTGTCTAGTCTTGTCTGTCTAGTCTTGTCTGTCTAGTCTTGTCTGTCTAGTCTTGTCTGTCTAGTCTTGTCTGTCTAGTCTTGTCTGTCTAGTCTTGTCTGTCTAGTCTTGTCTGTCTAGTCTTGTCTGTCTAGTCTTGTCTGTCTAGTCTTGTCTGTCTAGTCTTGTCTGTCTAGTCTTGTCTGTCTAGTCTTGTCTGTCTAGTCTTGTCTGTCTAGTCTTGTCTGTCTAGTCTTGTCTGTCTAGTCTTGTCTGTCTAGTCTTGTCTGTCTAGTCTTGTCTGTCTAGTCTTGTCTGTCTAGTCTTGTCTGTCTAGTCTTGTCTGTCTAGTCTTGTCTGTCTAGTCTTGTCTGTCTAGTCTTGTCTGTCTAGTCTTGTCTGTCTAGTCTTGTCTGTCTAGTCTTGTCTGTCTAGTCTTGTCTGTCTAGTCTTGTCTGTCTAGTCTTGTCTGTCTAGTCTTGTCTGTCTAGTCTTGTCTGTCTAGTCTTGTCTGTCTAGTCTTGTCTGTCTAGTCTTGTCTGTCTAGTCTTGTCTGTCTAGTCTTGTCTGTCTAGTCTTGTCTGTCTAGTCTTGTCTGTCTAGTCTTGTCTGTCTAGTCTTGTCTGTCTAGTCTTGTCTGTCTAGTCTTGTCTGTCTAGTCTTGTCTGTCTAGTCTTGTCTGTCTAGTCTTGTCTGTCTAGTCTTGTCTGTCTAGTCTTGTCTGTCTAGTCTTGTCTGTCTAGTCTTGTCTGTCTAGTCTTGTCTGTCTAGTCTTGTCTGTCTAGTCTTGTCTGTCTAGTCTTGTCTGTCTAGTCTTGTCTGTCTAGTCTTGTCTGTCTAGTCTTGTCTGTCTAGTCTTGTCTGTCTAGTCTTGTCTGTCTAGTCTTGTCTGTCTAGTCTTGTCTGTCTAGTCTTGTCTGTCTAGTCTTGTCTGTCTAGTCTTGTCTGTCTAGTCTTGTCTGTCTAGTCTTGTCTGTCTAGTCTTGTCTGTCTAGTCTTGTCTGTCTAGTCTTGTCTGTCTAGTCTTGTCTGTCTAGTCTTGTCTGTCTAGTCTTGTCTGTCTAGTCTTGTCTGTCTAGTCTTGTCTGTCTAGTCTTGTCTGTCTAGTCTTGTCTGTCTAGTCTTGTCTGTCTAGTCTTGTCTGTCTAGTCTTGTCTGTCTAGTCTTGTCTGTCTAGTCTTGTCTGTCTAGTCTTGTCTGTCTAGTCTTGTCTGTCTAGTCTTGTCTGTCTAGTCTTGTCTGTCTAGTCTTGTCTGTCTAGTCTTGTCTGTCTAGTCTTGTCTGTCTAGTCTTGTCTGTCTAGTCTTGTCTGTCTAGTCTTGTCTGTCTAGTCTTGTCTGTCTAGTCTTGTCTGTCTAGTCTTGTCTGTCTAGTCTTGTCTGTCTAGTCTTGTCTGTCTAGTCTTGTCTGTCTAGTCTTGTCTGTCTAGTCTTGTCTGTCTAGTCTTGTCTGTCTAGTCTTGTCTGTCTAGTCTTGTCTGTCTAGTCTTGTCTGTCTAGTCTTGTCTGTCTAGTCTTGTCTGTCTAGTCTTGTCTGTCTAGTCTTGTCTGTCTAGTCTTGTCTGTCTAGTCTTGTCTGTCTAGTCTTGTCTGTCTAGTCTTGTCTGTCTAGTCTTGTCTGTCTAGTCTTGTCTGTCTAGTCTTGTCTGTCTAGTCTTGTCTGTCTAGTCTTGTCTGTCTAGTCTTGTCTGTCTAGTCTTGTCTGTCTAGTCTTGTCTGTCTAGTCTTGTCTGTCTAGTCTTGTCTGTCTAGTCTTGTCTGTCTAGTCTTGTCTGTCTAGTCTTGTCTGTCTAGTCTTGTCTGTCTAGTCTTGTCTGTCTAGTCTTGTCTGTCTAGTCTTGTCTGTCTAGTCTTGTCTGTCTAGTCTTGTCTGTCTAGTCTTGTCTGTCTAGTCTTGTCTGTCTAGTCTTGTCTGTCTAGTCTTGTCTGTCTAGTCTTGTCTGTCTAGTCTTGTCTGTCTAGTCTTGTCTGTCTAGTCTTGTCTGTCTAGTCTTGTCTGTCTAGTCTTGTCTGTCTAGTCTTGTCTGTCTAGTCTTGTCTGTCTAGTCTTGTCTGTCTAGTCTTGTCTGTCTAGTCTTGTCTGTCTAGTCTTGTCTGTCTAGTCTTGTCTGTCTAGTCTTGTCTGTCTAGTCTTGTCTGTCTAGTCTTGTCTGTCTAGTCTTGTCTGTCTAGTCTTGTCTGTCTAGTCTTGTCTGTCTAGTCTTGTCTGTCTAGTCTTGTCTGTCTAGTCTTGTCTGTCTAGTCTTGTCTGTCTAGTCTTGTCTGTCTAGTCTTGTCTGTCTAGTCTTGTCTGTCTAGTCTTGTCTGTCTAGTCTTGTCTGTCTAGTCTTGTCTGTCTAGTCTTGTCTGTCTAGTCTTGTCTGTCTAGTCTTGTCTGTCTAGTCTTGTCTGTCTAGTCTTGTCTGTCTAGTCTTGTCTGTCTAGTCTTGTCTGTCTAGTCTTGTCTGTCTAGTCTTGTCTGTCTAGTCTTGTCTGTCTAGTCTTGTCTGTCTAGTCTTGTCTGTCTAGTCTTGTCTGTCTAGTCTTGTCTGTCTAGTCTTGTCTGTCTAGTCTTGTCTGTCTAGTCTTGTCTGTCTAGTCTTGTCTGTCTAGTCTTGTCTGTCTAGTCTTGTCTGTCTAGTCTTGTCTGTCTAGTCTTGTCTGTCTAGTCTTGTCTGTCTAGTCTTGTCTGTCTAGTCTTGTCTGTCTAGTCTTGTCTGTCTAGTCTTGTCTGTCTAGTCTTGTCTGTCTAGTCTTGTCTGTCTAGTCTTGTCTGTCTAGTCTTGTCTGTCTAGTCTTGTCTGTCTAGTCTTGTCTGTCTAGTCTTGTCTGTCTAGTCTTGTCTGTCTAGTCTTGTCTGTCTAGTCTTGTCTGTCTAGTCTTGTCTGTCTAGTCTTGTCTGTCTAGTCTTGTCTGTCTAGTCTTGTCTGTCTAGTCTTGTCTGTCTAGTCTTGTCTGTCTAGTCTTGTCTGTCTAGTCTTGTCTGTCTAGTCTTGTCTGTCTAGTCTTGTCTGTCTAGTCTTGTCTGTCTAGTCTTGTCTGTCTAGTCTTGTCTGTCTAGTCTTGTCTGTCTAGTCTTGTCTGTCTAGTCTTGTCTGTCTAGTCTTGTCTGTCTAGTCTTGTCTGTCTAGTCTTGTCTGTCTAGTCTTGTCTGTCTAGTCTTGTCTGTCTAGTCTTGTCTGTCTAGTCTTGTCTGTCTAGTCTTGTCTGTCTAGTCTTGTCTGTCTAGTCTTGTCTGTCTAGTCTTGTCTGTCTAGTCTTGTCTGTCTAGTCTTGTCTGTCTAGTCTTGTCTGTCTAGTCTTGTCTGTCTAGTCTTGTCTGTCTAGTCTTGTCTGTCTAGTCTTGTCTGTCTAGTCTTGTCTGTCTAGTCTTGTCTGTCTAGTCTTGTCTGTCTAGTCTTGTCTGTCTAGTCTTGTCTGTCTAGTCTTGTCTGTCTAGTCTTGTCTGTCTAGTCTTGTCTGTCTAGTCTTGTCTGTCTAGTCTTGTCTGTCTAGTCTTGTCTGTCTAGTCTTGTCTGTCTAGTCTTGTCTGTCTAGTCTTGTCTGTCTAGTCTTGTCTGTCTAGTCTTGTCTGTCTAGTCTTGTCTGTCTAGTCTTGTCTGTCTAGTCTTGTCTGTCTAGTCTTGTCTGTCTAGTCTTGTCTGTCTAGTCTTGTCTGTCTAGTCTTGTCTGTCTAGTCTTGTCTGTCTAGTCTTGTCTGTCTAGTCTTGTCTGTCTAGTCTTGTCTGTCTAGTCTTGTCTGTCTAGTCTTGTCTGTCTAGTCTTGTCTGTCTAGTCTTGTCTGTCTAGTCTTGTCTGTCTAGTCTTGTCTGTCTAGTCTTGTCTGTCTAGTCTTGTCTGTCTAGTCTTGTCTGTCTAGTCTTGTCTGTCTAGTCTTGTCTGTCTAGTCTTGTCTGTCTAGTCTTGTCTGTCTAGTCTTGTCTGTCTAGTCTTGTCTGTCTAGTCTTGTCTGTCTAGTCTTGTCTGTCTAGTCTTGTCTGTCTAGTCTTGTCTGTCTAGTCTTGTCTGTCTAGTCTTGTCTGTCTAGTCTTGTCTGTCTAGTCTTGTCTGTCTAGTCTTGTCTGTCTAGTCTTGTCTGTCTAGTCTTGTCTGTCTAGTCTTGTCTGTCTAGTCTTGTCTGTCTAGTCTTGTCTGTCTAGTCTTGTCTGTCTAGTCTTGTCTGTCTAGTCTTGTCTGTCTAGTCTTGTCTGTCTAGTCTTGTCTGTCTAGTCTTGTCTGTCTAGTCTTGTCTGTCTAGTCTTGTCTGTCTAGTCTTGTCTGTCTAGTCTTGTCTGTCTAGTCTTGTCTGTCTAGTCTTGTCTGTCTAGTCTTGTCTGTCTAGTCTTGTCTGTCTAGTCTTGTCTGTCTAGTCTTGTCTGTCTAGTCTTGTCTGTCTAGTCTTGTCTGTCTAGTCTTGTCTGTCTAGTCTTGTCTGTCTAGTCTTGTCTGTCTAGTCTTGTCTGTCTAGTCTTGTCTGTCTAGTCTTGTCTGTCTAGTCTTGTCTGTCTAGTCTTGTCTGTCTAGTCTTGTCTGTCTAGTCTTGTCTGTCTAGTCTTGTCTGTCTAGTCTTGTCTGTCTAGTCTTGTCTGTCTAGTCTTGTCTGTCTAGTCTTGTCTGTCTAGTCTTGTCTGTCTAGTCTTGTCTGTCTAGTCTTGTCTGTCTAGTCTTGTCTGTCTAGTCTTGTCTGTCTAGTCTTGTCTGTCTAGTCTTGTCTGTCTAGTCTTGTCTGTCTAGTCTTGTCTGTCTAGTCTTGTCTGTCTAGTCTTGTCTGTCTAGTCTTGTCTGTCTAGTCTTGTCTGTCTAGTCTTGTCTGTCTAGTCTTGTCTGTCTAGTCTTGTCTGTCTAGTCTTGTCTGTCTAGTCTTGTCTGTCTAGTCTTGTCTGTCTAGTCTTGTCTGTCTAGTCTTGTCTGTCTAGTCTTGTCTGTCTAGTCTTGTCTGTCTAGTCTTGTCTGTCTAGTCTTGTCTGTCTAGTCTTGTCTGTCTAGTCTTGTCTGTCTAGTCTTGTCTGTCTAGTCTTGTCTGTCTAGTCTTGTCTGTCTAGTCTTGTCTGTCTAGTCTTGTCTGTCTAGTCTTGTCTGTCTAGTCTTGTCTGTCTAGTCTTGTCTGTCTAGTCTTGTCTGTCTAGTCTTGTCTGTCTAGTCTTGTCTGTCTAGTCTTGTCTGTCTAGTCTTGTCTGTCTAGTCTTGTCTGTCTAGTCTTGTCTGTCTAGTCTTGTCTGTCTAGTCTTGTCTGTCTAGTCTTGTCTGTCTAGTCTTGTCTGTCTAGTCTTGTCTGTCTAGTCTTGTCTGTCTAGTCTTGTCTGTCTAGTCTTGTCTGTCTAGTCTTGTCTGTCTAGTCTTGTCTGTCTAGTCTTGTCTGTCTAGTCTTGTCTGTCTAGTCTTGTCTGTCTAGTCTTGTCTGTCTAGTCTTGTCTGTCTAGTCTTGTCTGTCTAGTCTTGTCTGTCTAGTCTTGTCTGTCTAGTCTTGTCTGTCTAGTCTTGTCTGTCTAGTCTTGTCTGTCTAGTCTTGTCTGTCTAGTCTTGTCTGTCTAGTCTTGTCTGTCTAGTCTTGTCTGTCTAGTCTTGTCTGTCTAGTCTTGTCTGTCTAGTCTTGTCTGTCTAGTCTTGTCTGTCTAGTCTTGTCTGTCTAGTCTTGTCTGTCTAGTCTTGTCTGTCTAGTCTTGTCTGTCTAGTCTTGTCTGTCTAGTCTTGTCTGTCTAGTCTTGTCTGTCTAGTCTTGTCTGTCTAGTCTTGTCTGTCTAGTCTTGTCTGTCTAGTCTTGTCTGTCTAGTCTTGTCTGTCTAGTCTTGTCTGTCTAGTCTTGTCTGTCTAGTCTTGTCTGTCTAGTCTTGTCTGTCTAGTCTTGTCTGTCTAGTCTTGTCTGTCTAGTCTTGTCTGTCTAGTCTTGTCTGTCTAGTCTTGTCTGTCTAGTCTTGTCTGTCTAGTCTTGTCTGTCTAGTCTTGTCTGTCTAGTCTTGTCTGTCTAGTCTTGTCTGTCTAGTCTTGTCTGTCTAGTCTTGTCTGTCTAGTCTTGTCTGTCTAGTCTTGTCTGTCTAGTCTTGTCTGTCTAGTCTTGTCTGTCTAGTCTTGTCTGTCTAGTCTTGTCTGTCTAGTCTTGTCTGTCTAGTCTTGTCTGTCTAGTCTTGTCTGTCTAGTCTTGTCTGTCTAGTCTTGTCTGTCTAGTCTTGTCTGTCTAGTCTTGTCTGTCTAGTCTTGTCTGTCTAGTCTTGTCTGTCTAGTCTTGTCTGTCTAGTCTTGTCTGTCTAGTCTTGTCTGTCTAGTCTTGTCTGTCTAGTCTTGTCTGTCTAGTCTTGTCTGTCTAGTCTTGTCTGTCTAGTCTTGTCTGTCTAGTCTTGTCTGTCTAGTCTTGTCTGTCTAGTCTTGTCTGTCTAGTCTTGTCTGTCTAGTCTTGTCTGTCTAGTCTTGTCTGTCTAGTCTTGTCTGTCTAGTCTTGTCTGTCTAGTCTTGTCTGTCTAGTCTTGTCTGTCTAGTCTTGTCTGTCTAGTCTTGTCTGTCTAGTCTTGTCTGTCTAGTCTTGTCTGTCTAGTCTTGTCTGTCTAGTCTTGTCTGTCTAGTCTTGTCTGTCTAGTCTTGTCTGTCTAGTCTTGTCTGTCTAGTCTTGTCTGTCTAGTCTTGTCTGTCTAGTCTTGTCTGTCTAGTCTTGTCTGTCTAGTCTTGTCTGTCTAGTCTTGTCTGTCTAGTCTTGTCTGTCTAGTCTTGTCTGTCTAGTCTTGTCTGTCTAGTCTTGTCTGTCTAGTCTTGTCTGTCTAGTCTTGTCTGTCTAGTCTTGTCTGTCTAGTCTTGTCTGTCTAGTCTTGTCTGTCTAGTCTTGTCTGTCTAGTCTTGTCTGTCTAGTCTTGTCTGTCTAGTCTTGTCTGTCTAGTCTTGTCTGTCTAGTCTTGTCTGTCTAGTCTTGTCTGTCTAGTCTTGTCTGTCTAGTCTTGTCTGTCTAGTCTTGTCTGTCTAGTCTTGTCTGTCTAGTCTTGTCTGTCTAGTCTTGTCTGTCTAGTCTTGTCTGTCTAGTCTTGTCTGTCTAGTCTTGTCTGTCTAGTCTTGTCTGTCTAGTCTTGTCTGTCTAGTCTTGTCTGTCTAGTCTTGTCTGTCTAGTCTTGTCTGTCTAGTCTTGTCTGTCTAGTCTTGTCTGTCTAGTCTTGTCTGTCTAGTCTTGTCTGTCTAGTCTTGTCTGTCTAGTCTTGTCTGTCTAGTCTTGTCTGTCTAGTCTTGTCTGTCTAGTCTTGTCTGTCTAGTCTTGTCTGTCTAGTCTTGTCTGTCTAGTCTTGTCTGTCTAGTCTTGTCTGTCTAGTCTTGTCTGTCTAGTCTTGTCTGTCTAGTCTTGTCTGTCTAGTCTTGTCTGTCTAGTCTTGTCTGTCTAGTCTTGTCTGTCTAGTCTTGTCTGTCTAGTCTTGTCTGTCTAGTCTTGTCTGTCTAGTCTTGTCTGTCTAGTCTTGTCTGTCTAGTCTTGTCTGTCTAGTCTTGTCTGTCTAGTCTTGTCTGTCTAGTCTTGTCTGTCTAGTCTTGTCTGTCTAGTCTTGTCTGTCTAGTCTTGTCTGTCTAGTCTTGTCTGTCTAGTCTTGTCTGTCTAGTCTTGTCTGTCTAGTCTTGTCTGTCTAGTCTTGTCTGTCTAGTCTTGTCTGTCTAGTCTTGTCTGTCTAGTCTTGTCTGTCTAGTCTTGTCTGTCTAGTCTTGTCTGTCTAGTCTTGTCTGTCTAGTCTTGTCTGTCTAGTCTTGTCTGTCTAGTCTTGTCTGTCTAGTCTTGTCTGTCTAGTCTTGTCTGTCTAGTCTTGTCTGTCTAGTCTTGTCTGTCTAGTCTTGTCTGTCTAGTCTTGTCTGTCTAGTCTTGTCTGTCTAGTCTTGTCTGTCTAGTCTTGTCTGTCTAGTCTTGTCTGTCTAGTCTTGTCTGTCTAGTCTTGTCTGTCTAGTCTTGTCTGTCTAGTCTTGTCTGTCTAGTCTTGTCTGTCTAGTCTTGTCTGTCTAGTCTTGTCTGTCTAGTCTTGTCTGTCTAGTCTTGTCTGTCTAGTCTTGTCTGTCTAGTCTTGTCTGTCTAGTCTTGTCTGTCTAGTCTTGTCTGTCTAGTCTTGTCTGTCTAGTCTTGTCTGTCTAGTCTTGTCTGTCTAGTCTTGTCTGTCTAGTCTTGTCTGTCTAGTCTTGTCTGTCTAGTCTTGTCTGTCTAGTCTTGTCTGTCTAGTCTTGTCTGTCTAGTCTTGTCTGTCTAGTCTTGTCTGTCTAGTCTTGTCTGTCTAGTCTTGTCTGTCTAGTCTTGTCTGTCTAGTCTTGTCTGTCTAGTCTTGTCTGTCTAGTCTTGTCTGTCTAGTCTTGTCTGTCTAGTCTTGTCTGTCTAGTCTTGTCTGTCTAGTCTTGTCTGTCTAGTCTTGTCTGTCTAGTCTTGTCTGTCTAGTCTTGTCTGTCTAGTCTTGTCTGTCTAGTCTTGTCTGTCTAGTCTTGTCTGTCTAGTCTTGTCTGTCTAGTCTTGTCTGTCTAGTCTTGTCTGTCTAGTCTTGTCTGTCTAGTCTTGTCTGTCTAGTCTTGTCTGTCTAGTCTTGTCTGTCTAGTCTTGTCTGTCTAGTCTTGTCTGTCTAGTCTTGTCTGTCTAGTCTTGTCTGTCTAGTCTTGTCTGTCTAGTCTTGTCTGTCTAGTCTTGTCTGTCTAGTCTTGTCTGTCTAGTCTTGTCTGTCTAGTCTTGTCTGTCTAGTCTTGTCTGTCTAGTCTTGTCTGTCTAGTCTTGTCTGTCTAGTCTTGTCTGTCTAGTCTTGTCTGTCTAGTCTTGTCTGTCTAGTCTTGTCTGTCTAGTCTTGTCTGTCTAGTCTTGTCTGTCTAGTCTTGTCTGTCTAGTCTTGTCTGTCTAGTCTTGTCTGTCTAGTCTTGTCTGTCTAGTCTTGTCTGTCTAGTCTTGTCTGTCTAGTCTTGTCTGTCTAGTCTTGTCTGTCTAGTCTTGTCTGTCTAGTCTTGTCTGTCTAGTCTTGTCTGTCTAGTCTTGTCTGTCTAGTCTTGTCTGTCTAGTCTTGTCTGTCTAGTCTTGTCTGTCTAGTCTTGTCTGTCTAGTCTTGTCTGTCTAGTCTTGTCTGTCTAGTCTTGTCTGTCTAGTCTTGTCTGTCTAGTCTTGTCTGTCTAGTCTTGTCTGTCTAGTCTTGTCTGTCTAGTCTTGTCTGTCTAGTCTTGTCTGTCTAGTCTTGTCTGTCTAGTCTTGTCTGTCTAGTCTTGTCTGTCTAGTCTTGTCTGTCTAGTCTTGTCTGTCTAGTCTTGTCTGTCTAGTCTTGTCTGTCTAGTCTTGTCTGTCTAGTCTTGTCTGTCTAGTCTTGTCTGTCTAGTCTTGTCTGTCTAGTCTTGTCTGTCTAGTCTTGTCTGTCTAGTCTTGTCTGTCTAGTCTTGTCTGTCTAGTCTTGTCTGTCTAGTCTTGTCTGTCTAGTCTTGTCTGTCTAGTCTTGTCTGTCTAGTCTTGTCTGTCTAGTCTTGTCTGTCTAGTCTTGTCTGTCTAGTCTTGTCTGTCTAGTCTTGTCTGTCTAGTCTTGTCTGTCTAGTCTTGTCTGTCTAGTCTTGTCTGTCTAGTCTTGTCTGTCTAGTCTTGTCTGTCTAGTCTTGTCTGTCTAGTCTTGTCTGTCTAGTCTTGTCTGTCTAGTCTTGTCTGTCTAGTCTTGTCTGTCTAGTCTTGTCTGTCTAGTCTTGTCTGTCTAGTCTTGTCTGTCTAGTCTTGTCTGTCTAGTCTTGTCTGTCTAGTCTTGTCTGTCTAGTCTTGTCTGTCTAGTCTTGTCTGTCTAGTCTTGTCTGTCTAGTCTTGTCTGTCTAGTCTTGTCTGTCTAGTCTTGTCTGTCTAGTCTTGTCTGTCTAGTCTTGTCTGTCTAGTCTTGTCTGTCTAGTCTTGTCTGTCTAGTCTTGTCTGTCTAGTCTTGTCTGTCTAGTCTTGTCTGTCTAGTCTTGTCTGTCTAGTCTTGTCTGTCTAGTCTTGTCTGTCTAGTCTTGTCTGTCTAGTCTTGTCTGTCTAGTCTTGTCTGTCTAGTCTTGTCTGTCTAGTCTTGTCTGTCTAGTCTTGTCTGTCTAGTCTTGTCTGTCTAGTCTTGTCTGTCTAGTCTTGTCTGTCTAGTCTTGTCTGTCTAGTCTTGTCTGTCTAGTCTTGTCTGTCTAGTCTTGTCTGTCTAGTCTTGTCTGTCTAGTCTTGTCTGTCTAGTCTTGTCTGTCTAGTCTTGTCTGTCTAGTCTTGTCTGTCTAGTCTTGTCTGTCTAGTCTTGTCTGTCTAGTCTTGTCTGTCTAGTCTTGTCTGTCTAGTCTTGTCTGTCTAGTCTTGTCTGTCTAGTCTTGTCTGTCTAGTCTTGTCTGTCTAGTCTTGTCTGTCTAGTCTTGTCTGTCTAGTCTTGTCTGTCTAGTCTTGTCTGTCTAGTCTTGTCTGTCTAGTCTTGTCTGTCTAGTCTTGTCTGTCTAGTCTTGTCTGTCTAGTCTTGTCTGTCTAGTCTTGTCTGTCTAGTCTTGTCTGTCTAGTCTTGTCTGTCTAGTCTTGTCTGTCTAGTCTTGTCTGTCTAGTCTTGTCTGTCTAGTCTTGTCTGTCTAGTCTTGTCTGTCTAGTCTTGTCTGTCTAGTCTTGTCTGTCTAGTCTTGTCTGTCTAGTCTTGTCTGTCTAGTCTTGTCTGTCTAGTCTTGTCTGTCTAGTCTTGTCTGTCTAGTCTTGTCTGTCTAGTCTTGTCTGTCTAGTCTTGTCTGTCTAGTCTTGTCTGTCTAGTCTTGTCTGTCTAGTCTTGTCTGTCTAGTCTTGTCTGTCTAGTCTTGTCTGTCTAGTCTTGTCTGTCTAGTCTTGTCTGTCTAGTCTTGTCTGTCTAGTCTTGTCTGTCTAGTCTTGTCTGTCTAGTCTTGTCTGTCTAGTCTTGTCTGTCTAGTCTTGTCTGTCTAGTCTTGTCTGTCTAGTCTTGTCTGTCTAGTCTTGTCTGTCTAGTCTTGTCTGTCTAGTCTTGTCTGTCTAGTCTTGTCTGTCTAGTCTTGTCTGTCTAGTCTTGTCTGTCTAGTCTTGTCTGTCTAGTCTTGTCTGTCTAGTCTTGTCTGTCTAGTCTTGTCTGTCTAGTCTTGTCTGTCTAGTCTTGTCTGTCTAGTCTTGTCTGTCTAGTCTTGTCTGTCTAGTCTTGTCTGTCTAGTCTTGTCTGTCTAGTCTTGTCTGTCTAGTCTTGTCTGTCTAGTCTTGTCTGTCTAGTCTTGTCTGTCTAGTCTTGTCTGTCTAGTCTTGTCTGTCTAGTCTTGTCTGTCTAGTCTTGTCTGTCTAGTCTTGTCTGTCTAGTCTTGTCTGTCTAGTCTTGTCTGTCTAGTCTTGTCTGTCTAGTCTTGTCTGTCTAGTCTTGTCTGTCTAGTCTTGTCTGTCTAGTCTTGTCTGTCTAGTCTTGTCTGTCTAGTCTTGTCTGTCTAGTCTTGTCTGTCTAGTCTTGTCTGTCTAGTCTTGTCTGTCTAGTCTTGTCTGTCTAGTCTTGTCTGTCTAGTCTTGTCTGTCTAGTCTTGTCTGTCTAGTCTTGTCTGTCTAGTCTTGTCTGTCTAGTCTTGTCTGTCTAGTCTTGTCTGTCTAGTCTTGTCTGTCTAGTCTTGTCTGTCTAGTCTTGTCTGTCTAGTCTTGTCTGTCTAGTCTTGTCTGTCTAGTCTTGTCTGTCTAGTCTTGTCTGTCTAGTCTTGTCTGTCTAGTCTTGTCTGTCTAGTCTTGTCTGTCTAGTCTTGTCTGTCTAGTCTTGTCTGTCTAGTCTTGTCTGTCTAGTCTTGTCTGTCTAGTCTTGTCTGTCTAGTCTTGTCTGTCTAGTCTTGTCTGTCTAGTCTTGTCTGTCTAGTCTTGTCTGTCTAGTCTTGTCTGTCTAGTCTTGTCTGTCTAGTCTTGTCTGTCTAGTCTTGTCTGTCTAGTCTTGTCTGTCTAGTCTTGTCTGTCTAGTCTTGTCTGTCTAGTCTTGTCTGTCTAGTCTTGTCTGTCTAGTCTTGTCTGTCTAGTCTTGTCTGTCTAGTCTTGTCTGTCTAGTCTTGTCTGTCTAGTCTTGTCTGTCTAGTCTTGTCTGTCTAGTCTTGTCTGTCTAGTCTTGTCTGTCTAGTCTTGTCTGTCTAGTCTTGTCTGTCTAGTCTTGTCTGTCTAGTCTTGTCTGTCTAGTCTTGTCTGTCTAGTCTTGTCTGTCTAGTCTTGTCTGTCTAGTCTTGTCTGTCTAGTCTTGTCTGTCTAGTCTTGTCTGTCTAGTCTTGTCTGTCTAGTCTTGTCTGTCTAGTCTTGTCTGTCTAGTCTTGTCTGTCTAGTCTTGTCTGTCTAGTCTTGTCTGTCTAGTCTTGTCTGTCTAGTCTTGTCTGTCTAGTCTTGTCTGTCTAGTCTTGTCTGTCTAGTCTTGTCTGTCTAGTCTTGTCTGTCTAGTCTTGTCTGTCTAGTCTTGTCTGTCTAGTCTTGTCTGTCTAGTCTTGTCTGTCTAGTCTTGTCTGTCTAGTCTTGTCTGTCTAGTCTTGTCTGTCTAGTCTTGTCTGTCTAGTCTTGTCTGTCTAGTCTTGTCTGTCTAGTCTTGTCTGTCTAGTCTTGTCTGTCTAGTCTTGTCTGTCTAGTCTTGTCTGTCTAGTCTTGTCTGTCTAGTCTTGTCTGTCTAGTCTTGTCTGTCTAGTCTTGTCTGTCTAGTCTTGTCTGTCTAGTCTTGTCTGTCTAGTCTTGTCTGTCTAGTCTTGTCTGTCTAGTCTTGTCTGTCTAGTCTTGTCTGTCTAGTCTTGTCTGTCTAGTCTTGTCTGTCTAGTCTTGTCTGTCTAGTCTTGTCTGTCTAGTCTTGTCTGTCTAGTCTTGTCTGTCTAGTCTTGTCTGTCTAGTCTTGTCTGTCTAGTCTTGTCTGTCTAGTCTTGTCTGTCTAGTCTTGTCTGTCTAGTCTTGTCTGTCTAGTCTTGTCTGTCTAGTCTTGTCTGTCTAGTCTTGTCTGTCTAGTCTTGTCTGTCTAGTCTTGTCTGTCTAGTCTTGTCTGTCTAGTCTTGTCTGTCTAGTCTTGTCTGTCTAGTCTTGTCTGTCTAGTCTTGTCTGTCTAGTCTTGTCTGTCTAGTCTTGTCTGTCTAGTCTTGTCTGTCTAGTCTTGTCTGTCTAGTCTTGTCTGTCTAGTCTTGTCTGTCTAGTCTTGTCTGTCTAGTCTTGTCTGTCTAGTCTTGTCTGTCTAGTCTTGTCTGTCTAGTCTTGTCTGTCTAGTCTTGTCTGTCTAGTCTTGTCTGTCTAGTCTTGTCTGTCTAGTCTTGTCTGTCTAGTCTTGTCTGTCTAGTCTTGTCTGTCTAGTCTTGTCTGTCTAGTCTTGTCTGTCTAGTCTTGTCTGTCTAGTCTTGTCTGTCTAGTCTTGTCTGTCTAGTCTTGTCTGTCTAGTCTTGTCTGTCTAGTCTTGTCTGTCTAGTCTTGTCTGTCTAGTCTTGTCTGTCTAGTCTTGTCTGTCTAGTCTTGTCTGTCTAGTCTTGTCTGTCTAGTCTTGTCTGTCTAGTCTTGTCTGTCTAGTCTTGTCTGTCTAGTCTTGTCTGTCTAGTCTTGTCTGTCTAGTCTTGTCTGTCTAGTCTTGTCTGTCTAGTCTTGTCTGTCTAGTCTTGTCTGTCTAGTCTTGTCTGTCTAGTCTTGTCTGTCTAGTCTTGTCTGTCTAGTCTTGTCTGTCTAGTCTTGTCTGTCTAGTCTTGTCTGTCTAGTCTTGTCTGTCTAGTCTTGTCTGTCTAGTCTTGTCTGTCTAGTCTTGTCTGTCTAGTCTTGTCTGTCTAGTCTTGTCTGTCTAGTCTTGTCTGTCTAGTCTTGTCTGTCTAGTCTTGTCTGTCTAGTCTTGTCTGTCTAGTCTTGTCTGTCTAGTCTTGTCTGTCTAGTCTTGTCTGTCTAGTCTTGTCTGTCTAGTCTTGTCTGTCTAGTCTTGTCTGTCTAGTCTTGTCTGTCTAGTCTTGTCTGTCTAGTCTTGTCTGTCTAGTCTTGTCTGTCTAGTCTTGTCTGTCTAGTCTTGTCTGTCTAGTCTTGTCTGTCTAGTCTTGTCTGTCTAGTCTTGTCTGTCTAGTCTTGTCTGTCTAGTCTTGTCTGTCTAGTCTTGTCTGTCTAGTCTTGTCTGTCTAGTCTTGTCTGTCTAGTCTTGTCTGTCTAGTCTTGTCTGTCTAGTCTTGTCTGTCTAGTCTTGTCTGTCTAGTCTTGTCTGTCTAGTCTTGTCTGTCTAGTCTTGTCTGTCTAGTCTTGTCTGTCTAGTCTTGTCTGTCTAGTCTTGTCTGTCTAGTCTTGTCTGTCTAGTCTTGTCTGTCTAGTCTTGTCTGTCTAGTCTTGTCTGTCTAGTCTTGTCTGTCTAGTCTTGTCTGTCTAGTCTTGTCTGTCTAGTCTTGTCTGTCTAGTCTTGTCTGTCTAGTCTTGTCTGTCTAGTCTTGTCTGTCTAGTCTTGTCTGTCTAGTCTTGTCTGTCTAGTCTTGTCTGTCTAGTCTTGTCTGTCTAGTCTTGTCTGTCTAGTCTTGTCTGTCTAGTCTTGTCTGTCTAGTCTTGTCTGTCTAGTCTTGTCTGTCTAGTCTTGTCTGTCTAGTCTTGTCTGTCTAGTCTTGTCTGTCTAGTCTTGTCTGTCTAGTCTTGTCTGTCTAGTCTTGTCTGTCTAGTCTTGTCTGTCTAGTCTTGTCTGTCTAGTCTTGTCTGTCTAGTCTTGTCTGTCTAGTCTTGTCTGTCTAGTCTTGTCTGTCTAGTCTTGTCTGTCTAGTCTTGTCTGTCTAGTCTTGTCTGTCTAGTCTTGTCTGTCTAGTCTTGTCTGTCTAGTCTTGTCTGTCTAGTCTTGTCTGTCTAGTCTTGTCTGTCTAGTCTTGTCTGTCTAGTCTTGTCTGTCTAGTCTTGTCTGTCTAGTCTTGTCTGTCTAGTCTTGTCTGTCTAGTCTTGTCTGTCTAGTCTTGTCTGTCTAGTCTTGTCTGTCTAGTCTTGTCTGTCTAGTCTTGTCTGTCTAGTCTTGTCTGTCTAGTCTTGTCTGTCTAGTCTTGTCTGTCTAGTCTTGTCTGTCTAGTCTTGTCTGTCTAGTCTTGTCTGTCTAGTCTTGTCTGTCTAGTCTTGTCTGTCTAGTCTTGTCTGTCTAGTCTTGTCTGTCTAGTCTTGTCTGTCTAGTCTTGTCTGTCTAGTCTTGTCTGTCTAGTCTTGTCTGTCTAGTCTTGTCTGTCTAGTCTTGTCTGTCTAGTCTTGTCTGTCTAGTCTTGTCTGTCTAGTCTTGTCTAGTCTTGTCTGTCTAGTCTTGTCTGTCTAGTCTAGTCTTGTCTGTCTAGTCTTGTCTGTCTAGTCTTGTCTGTCTAGTCTTGTCTGTCTAGTCTTGTCTGTCTAGTCTTGTCTGTCTAGTCTTGTCTGTCTAGTCTTGTCTGTCTAGTCTTGTCTGTCTAGTCTTGTCTGTCTAGTCTTGTCTGTCTAGTCTTGTCTGTCTAGTCTTGTCTGTCTAGTCTTGTCTGTCTAGTCTTGTCTGTCTAGTCTTGTCTGTCTAGTCTTGTCTGTCTAGTCTTGTCTGTCTAGTCTTGTCTGTCTAGTCTTGTCTGTCTAGTCTTGTCTGTCTAGTCTTGTCTGTCTAGTCTTGTCTGTCTAGTCTTGTCTGTCTAGTCTTGTCTGTCTAGTCTTGTCTGTCTAGTCTTGTCTGTCTAGTCTTGTCTGTCTAGTCTTGTCTGTCTAGTCTTGTCTGTCTAGTCTTGTCTGTCTAGTCTTGTCTGTCTAGTCTTGTCTGTCTAGTCTTGTCTGTCTAGTCTTGTCTGTCTAGTCTTGTCTGTCTAGTCTTGTCTGTCTAGTCTTGTCTGTCTAGTCTTGTCTGTCTAGTCTTGTCTGTCTAGTCTTGTCTGTCTAGTCTTGTCTGTCTAGTCTTGTCTGTCTAGTCTTGTCTGTCTAGTCTTGTCTGTCTAGTCTTGTCTGTCTAGTCTTGTCTGTCTAGTCTTGTCTGTCTAGTCTTGTCTGTCTAGTCTTGTCTGTCTAGTCTTGTCTGTCTAGTCTTGTCTGTCTAGTCTTGTCTGTCTAGTCTTGTCTGTCTAGTCTTGTCTGTCTAGTCTTGTCTGTCTAGTCTTGTCTGTCTAGTCTTGTCTGTCTAGTCTTGTCTGTCTAGTCTTGTCTGTCTAGTCTTGTCTGTCTAGTCTTGTCTGTCTAGTCTTGTCTGTCTAGTCTTGTCTGTCTAGTCTTGTCTGTCTAGTCTTGTCTGTCTAGTCTTGTCTGTCTAGTCTTGTCTGTCTAGTCTTGTCTGTCTAGTCTTGTCTGTCTAGTCTTGTCTGTCTAGTCTTGTCTGTCTAGTCTTGTCTGTCTAGTCTTGTCTGTCTAGTCTTGTCTGTCTAGTCTTGTCTGTCTAGTCTTGTCTGTCTAGTCTTGTCTGTCTAGTCTTGTCTGTCTAGTCTTGTCTGTCTAGTCTTGTCTGTCTAGTCTTGTCTGTCTAGTCTTGTCTGTCTAGTCTTGTCTGTCTAGTCTTGTCTGTCTAGTCTTGTCTGTCTAGTCTTGTCTGTCTAGTCTTGTCTGTCTAGTCTTGTCTGTCTAGTCTTGTCTGTCTAGTCTTGTCTGTCTAGTCTTGTCTGTCTAGTCTTGTCTGTCTAGTCTTGTCTGTCTAGTCTTGTCTGTCTAGTCTTGTCTGTCTAGTCTTGTCTGTCTAGTCTTGTCTGTCTAGTCTTGTCTGTCTAGTCTTGTCTGTCTAGTCTTGTCTGTCTAGTCTTGTCTGTCTAGTCTTGTCTGTCTAGTCTTGTCTGTCTAGTCTTGTCTGTCTAGTCTTGTCTGTCTAGTCTTGTCTGTCTAGTCTTGTCTGTCTAGTCTTGTCTGTCTAGTCTTGTCTGTCTAGTCTTGTCTGTCTAGTCTTGTCTGTCTAGTCTTGTCTGTCTAGTCTTGTCTGTCTAGTCTTGTCTGTCTAGTCTTGTCTGTCTAGTCTTGTCTGTCTAGTCTTGTCTGTCTAGTCTTGTCTGTCTAGTCTTGTCTGTCTAGTCTTGTCTGTCTAGTCTTGTCTGTCTAGTCTTGTCTGTCTAGTCTTGTCTGTCTAGTCTTGTCTGTCTAGTCTTGTCTGTCTAGTCTTGTCTGTCTAGTCTTGTCTGTCTAGTCTTGTCTGTCTAGTCTTGTCTGTCTAGTCTTGTCTGTCTAGTCTTGTCTGTCTAGTCTTGTCTGTCTAGTCTTGTCTGTCTAGTCTTGTCTGTCTAGTCTTGTCTGTCTAGTCTTGTCTGTCTAGTCTTGTCTGTCTAGTCTTGTCTGTCTAGTCTTGTCTGTCTAGTCTTGTCTGTCTAGTCTTGTCTGTCTAGTCTTGTCTGTCTAGTCTTGTCTGTCTAGTCTTGTCTGTCTAGTCTTGTCTGTCTAGTCTTGTCTGTCTAGTCTTGTCTGTCTAGTCTTGTCTGTCTAGTCTTGTCTGTCTAGTCTTGTCTGTCTAGTCTTGTCTGTCTAGTCTTGTCTGTCTAGTCTTGTCTGTCTAGTCTTGTCTGTCTAGTCTTGTCTGTCTAGTCTTGTCTGTCTAGTCTTGTCTGTCTAGTCTTGTCTGTCTAGTCTTGTCTGTCTAGTCTTGTCTGTCTAGTCTTGTCTGTCTAGTCTTGTCTGTCTAGTCTTGTCTGTCTAGTCTTGTCTGTCTAGTCTTGTCTGTCTAGTCTTGTCTGTCTAGTCTTGTCTGTCTAGTCTTGTCTGTCTAGTCTTGTCTGTCTAGTCTTGTCTGTCTAGTCTTGTCTGTCTAGTCTTGTCTGTCTAGTCTTGTCTGTCTAGTCTTGTCTGTCTAGTCTTGTCTGTCTAGTCTTGTCTGTCTAGTCTTGTCTGTCTAGTCTTGTCTGTCTAGTCTTGTCTGTCTAGTCTTGTCTGTCTAGTCTTGTCTGTCTAGTCTTGTCTGTCTAGTCTTGTCTGTCTAGTCTTGTCTGTCTAGTCTTGTCTGTCTAGTCTTGTCTGTCTAGTCTTGTCTGTCTAGTCTTGTCTGTCTAGTCTTGTCTGTCTAGTCTTGTCTGTCTAGTCTTGTCTGTCTAGTCTTGTCTGTCTAGTCTTGTCTGTCTAGTCTTGTCTGTCTAGTCTTGTCTGTCTAGTCTTGTCTGTCTAGTCTTGTCTGTCTAGTCTTGTCTGTCTAGTCTTGTCTGTCTAGTCTTGTCTGTCTAGTCTTGTCTGTCTAGTCTTGTCTGTCTAGTCTTGTCTGTCTAGTCTTGTCTGTCTAGTCTTGTCTGTCTAGTCTTGTCTGTCTAGTCTTGTCTGTCTAGTCTTGTCTGTCTAGTCTTGTCTGTCTAGTCTTGTCTGTCTAGTCTTGTCTGTCTAGTCTTGTCTGTCTAGTCTTGTCTGTCTAGTCTTGTCTGTCTAGTCTTGTCTGTCTAGTCTTGTCTGTCTAGTCTTGTCTGTCTAGTCTTGTCTGTCTAGTCTTGTCTGTCTAGTCTTGTCTGTCTAGTCTTGTCTGTCTAGTCTTGTCTGTCTAGTCTTGTCTGTCTAGTCTTGTCTGTCTAGTCTTGTCTGTCTAGTCTTGTCTGTCTAGTCTTGTCTGTCTAGTCTTGTCTGTCTAGTCTTGTCTGTCTAGTCTTGTCTGTCTAGTCTTGTCTGTCTAGTCTTGTCTGTCTAGTCTTGTCTGTCTAGTCTTGTCTGTCTAGTCTTGTCTGTCTAGTCTTGTCTGTCTAGTCTTGTCTGTCTAGTCTTGTCTGTCTAGTCTTGTCTGTCTAGTCTTGTCTGTCTAGTCTTGTCTGTCTAGTCTTGTCTGTCTAGTCTTGTCTGTCTAGTCTTGTCTGTCTAGTCTTGTCTGTCTAGTCTTGTCTGTCTAGTCTTGTCTGTCTAGTCTTGTCTGTCTAGTCTTGTCTGTCTAGTCTTGTCTGTCTAGTCTTGTCTGTCTAGTCTTGTCTGTCTAGTCTTGTCTGTCTAGTCTTGTCTGTCTAGTCTTGTCTGTCTAGTCTTGTCTGTCTAGTCTTGTCTGTCTAGTCTTGTCTGTCTAGTCTTGTCTGTCTAGTCTTGTCTGTCTAGTCTTGTCTGTCTAGTCTTGTCTGTCTAGTCTTGTCTGTCTAGTCTTGTCTGTCTAGTCTTGTCTGTCTAGTCTTGTCTGTCTAGTCTTGTCTGTCTAGTCTTGTCTGTCTAGTCTTGTCTGTCTAGTCTTGTCTGTCTAGTCTTGTCTGTCTAGTCTTGTCTGTCTAGTCTTGTCTGTCTAGTCTTGTCTGTCTAGTCTTGTCTGTCTAGTCTTGTCTGTCTAGTCTTGTCTGTCTAGTCTTGTCTGTCTAGTCTTGTCTGTCTAGTCTTGTCTGTCTAGTCTTGTCTGTCTAGTCTTGTCTGTCTAGTCTTGTCTGTCTAGTCTTGTCTGTCTAGTCTTGTCTGTCTAGTCTTGTCTGTCTAGTCTTGTCTGTCTAGTCTTGTCTGTCTAGTCTTGTCTGTCTAGTCTTGTCTGTCTAGTCTTGTCTGTCTAGTCTTGTCTGTCTAGTCTTGTCTGTCTAGTCTTGTCTGTCTAGTCTTGTCTGTCTAGTCTTGTCTGTCTAGTCTTGTCTGTCTAGTCTTGTCTGTCTAGTCTTGTCTGTCTAGTCTTGTCTGTCTAGTCTTGTCTGTCTAGTCTTGTCTGTCTAGTCTTGTCTGTCTAGTCTTGTCTGTCTAGTCTTGTCTGTCTAGTCTTGTCTGTCTAGTCTTGTCTGTCTAGTCTTGTCTGTCTAGTCTTGTCTGTCTAGTCTTGTCTGTCTAGTCTTGTCTGTCTAGTCTTGTCTGTCTAGTCTTGTCTGTCTAGTCTTGTCTGTCTAGTCTTGTCTGTCTAGTCTTGTCTGTCTAGTCTTGTCTGTCTAGTCTTGTCTGTCTAGTCTTGTCTGTCTAGTCTTGTCTGTCTAGTCTTGTCTGTCTAGTCTTGTCTGTCTAGTCTTGTCTGTCTAGTCTTGTCTGTCTAGTCTTGTCTGTCTAGTCTTGTCTGTCTAGTCTTGTCTGTCTAGTCTTGTCTGTCTAGTCTTGTCTGTCTAGTCTTGTCTGTCTAGTCTTGTCTGTCTAGTCTTGTCTGTCTAGTCTTGTCTGTCTAGTCTTGTCTGTCTAGTCTTGTCTGTCTAGTCTTGTCTGTCTAGTCTTGTCTGTCTAGTCTTGTCTGTCTAGTCTTGTCTGTCTAGTCTTGTCTGTCTAGTCTTGTCTGTCTAGTCTTGTCTGTCTAGTCTTGTCTGTCTAGTCTTGTCTGTCTAGTCTTGTCTGTCTAGTCTTGTCTGTCTAGTCTTGTCTGTCTAGTCTTGTCTGTCTAGTCTTGTCTGTCTAGTCTTGTCTGTCTAGTCTTGTCTGTCTAGTCTTGTCTGTCTAGTCTTGTCTGTCTAGTCTTGTCTGTCTAGTCTTGTCTGTCTAGTCTTGTCTGTCTAGTCTTGTCTGTCTAGTCTTGTCTGTCTAGTCTTGTCTGTCTAGTCTTGTCTGTCTAGTCTTGTCTGTCTAGTCTTGTCTGTCTAGTCTTGTCTGTCTAGTCTTGTCTGTCTAGTCTTGTCTGTCTAGTCTTGTCTGTCTAGTCTTGTCTGTCTAGTCTTGTCTGTCTAGTCTTGTCTGTCTAGTCTTGTCTGTCTAGTCTTGTCTGTCTAGTCTTGTCTGTCTAGTCTTGTCTGTCTAGTCTTGTCTGTCTAGTCTTGTCTGTCTAGTCTTGTCTGTCTAGTCTTGTCTGTCTAGTCTTGTCTGTCTAGTCTTGTCTGTCTAGTCTTGTCTGTCTAGTCTTGTCTGTCTAGTCTTGTCTGTCTAGTCTTGTCTGTCTAGTCTTGTCTGTCTAGTCTTGTCTGTCTAGTCTTGTCTGTCTAGTCTTGTCTGTCTAGTCTTGTCTGTCTAGTCTTGTCTGTCTAGTCTTGTCTGTCTAGTCTTGTCTGTCTAGTCTTGTCTGTCTAGTCTTGTCTGTCTAGTCTTGTCTGTCTAGTCTTGTCTGTCTAGTCTTGTCTGTCTAGTCTTGTCTGTCTAGTCTTGTCTGTCTAGTCTTGTCTGTCTAGTCTTGTCTGTCTAGTCTTGTCTGTCTAGTCTTGTCTGTCTAGTCTTGTCTGTCTAGTCTTGTCTGTCTAGTCTTGTCTGTCTAGTCTTGTCTGTCTAGTCTTGTCTGTCTAGTCTTGTCTGTCTAGTCTTGTCTGTCTAGTCTTGTCTGTCTAGTCTAATCAAAATCAAATCAAATCAAAATATTTATTTATCTTTTGGATGTACAGTACAATACATATTTGATACGTCAAAGAAAAAAGCGTGCTCGTGCAAGACACAAAAACTAACACAGAAAAAAAGCATGACAATATAATATCTACAATTAAAATATATCTACAGACACAAAATAAATAAAGTATATATAGCTTAATAATTTATTAAGTAATATATATAAATTACTTAATAGATTATTAAGTAATTCATAATAAATTTTTATAATTTATTAACATATTAAAAACTCATTAATGTCATAGTAGCACATTTCAATTAAATGTATTTTTAATTTTCTTCTGAAAACTTTGTATATTTTTTCGTTTTTTATGACATCTGGTATGTGATTGTATATTTTAATTCCTAGTCTGTTAACTGTTTTAGAGCATAGAGTTAGGTTGCTCTTCGGTGTATATAGATTTAGGCAGCTTCTGGTATTGTACATATGCTTGTCTATATTTAACTTGAAATGCTTTGCGTTCTTATGCATATAGCACGCAACCTCCCATATATATAATGCCGGTATTGTTAACAATTCCAGCTCTTTAAAGGAAGGTTTGCAAGATTGCCTTCTTGTTTTCCCGGATATGGCTCTTACTACCCTTTTCTGGTCTATAAATACCCTCTTCAGCTGTGTGGAAGCTCCCCATATTAGAATCCCATAGGATATCACTGATTTTATTTCCGCGTGGTATATGTCTAATATTGCAGATTTGGGTAGGAGTTGTCTAATCCTTCTTATGAGGTATGTTTTTATATTTACTTTTTTAATAATGTAGTCTGCCATGATATTCCAGGTGAGATGCTCTTCCAGGAACAAACCTAGGAATTTTAGACACCCTGTTCTTTGAATGATGTTTCCTTCGATTCCTAAAGTAATATCCTCGGTTGGTTTTCTTCTGTGAGTTTGAAATCTAATGTACTTTGTTTTATCACAGTTTAAGCGTAGGTTATTTCCCGAAAACCAATTGTGTAAATTCAATATAACTTCACTTGCTTCAGATTGTAGTTCTTCCATGGATGCTTTGGATATGAAAACACTAGCATCGTCGGCATATAGTGTGATCCGATCTTCTCCAATATATTTAATTAAATCACATGTATACAGTGAGAATAGTATAGGGGCCAGGACACTCCCCTGTGGCACACCAATGAAAGTTGGCAGTATTTTGGATCTGCTATTCCCAACCCTCACATACTGATTTCTACTATGAAGGTACGATTGAAACCATCTCCCAGCTTTTCCTCGAACTCCATAAGTATGAAGTTTTCCTAGTAATTTGGAGTGCGACACACAGTCAAAAGCCTTGGTGAGGTCGCAAAAGATAACCAGTGGGCATTTTCCATTAACCACCTCCGATATTATTTTTTCATGCAGTTCTTGAAAAGCTGTGATAGTGGATTTATTTTTACGAAACCCATGTTGTTGAGGTGGAATCACTTTATATTTCTCGAGAAATGGTGTAAGTCTGTCTTCCATGCAGTATTCGATTATTTTCGCCAAGACTGAGATAAGAGCTACAGGTCTGTAATTGTTGATATTGTTTCTATCTCCTTTTTTTATAAATCGGAATTATTGAGGACAGTTTTAAAATGTCCGGAAACGTTTCGGTATCAAAAGAGCAATTCACTATGTCGGTTATTGGTTTCACTAATTCCATACTAAATTGTCTAATCAAATTGCATGGCAGGCCGTCAGGTCCGCTACTTCTTTTGTTTTTTAATTTTAGTAAAATTGTACTCATTTGCTGCGATGTAAATTCTTGTAAGTACATGCTATTGTCGTTGTGCTGCATGTGCACATCTCTTAAAGTTGTTCCTTTAATCGTTGTTGCAACAATCTTTGGGGCAGTTATGAAAAAATTGTTGAAGGTGTCAGCTATCCTGCTAGGCTTGTCTAATATCTTGTTGTTTTCTTTTAATTCAATGGTACTCGTGCGTTCTTCTTTGTTGGATAACTGATTTATTATTCGCCAAATAGTTTTTTGTTTGTTTGGTGAATTTACAATAAGCCCACAATAGTACTTCCTTTTTGTTTCCCGTATCAGTCTTTGGTGTTTTTTCTTTTCCTGCATATATTTATCCTTGAGAAATGGAAACTTTTTTTGTAGAACAAAGAGATCTTTTAATATATTACTAGAGCATCTTAACTCCGAATTTACCCAGGGTTTTCTTTGATTATTTAGATTTACCAACGGGAAACATAGTTCAAAATGATTTCTCAGAGTTTTTAAGAATTCCATCGTTTTTCCATTGGCATCTTGATTGTTGTACACATTTTCCCAAGATTCTTGTAGTAGAGCTTGTCCAAATCGCGCTTTATTAGCTTCTCCAAAATTCCTGGTTTGTTTTTTGGTTTGTTTGGGAAATTCAGTTTTGTTGGTTGTATTGCTCATTAGTATCAGTCTATGGTCGGATATTGTTGTATCTTTTACACTTATTTGTCTTACATTATGTAGATTCGTAAAAATGTTGTCAATTCGACTTTGACTGGTCGCGGTTATCCTAGTGAACTGCTCCACACGTTCAGTTAGACCGTAGGATCTCATTATATTTCTTAAATTGGTGGTTTCTTTTGAGTTGTTTTCGAAATGTATATTAAAGTCACCCACGATGATTATTTCCCCATAATTATTGAAGATGATTTCGAGCACATTTTCTATTACTAATAAAAAGGTGTCTATGCATCCTGCTGGTGGTCTATATAAGTTGATTATTATTTTCTTTTTATGTTTTTCAATTAATTCTATTCCGCAGATTTCTATGTGTTTTTCAATTGTGTTGTTGGATATATTTATATTTTCTTTGAACTTTGTTAGATCTTTTCTAGCCCAGATAGCTACCCCTCCACCTTCTTGTCTGTCTAGTCTTGTCTGTCTAGTCTTGTCTGTCTAGTCTTGTCTGCCTAGTCTTGTCTGTCTAGTCTTGTCTGTCTAGTCTTGTCTGTCCAGTCTTGTCTGTCTAGTCTTGTCTGTCTAGTCTTGTCTGTCTAGTCTTGTCTGTCTAGTCTTGTCTGTCTAGTCTTGTCTGTCTAGTCTTGTCTGTCTAGTCTTGTCTGTCTAGTCTTGTCTGTCTAGTCTTGTTTGTCTAGTCTTGTCTGTCTAGTCTTGTCTGTCTAGTCTTGTCTGTCTAGTCTTGTCTGTCTAGTCTTGTCTGTCTAGTCTTGTCTGTCTAGTCTTGTCTGTCTAGTCTTGTCTGTCTAGTCTTGTCTGTCTAGTCTTGTCTGTCTAGTCTTGTCTGTCTAGTCTTGTCTGTCTAGTCTTGTCTGTCTAGTCTTGTCTGTCTAGTCTTGTCTGTCTAGTCTTGTCTGTCTAGTCTTGTCTGTCTAGTCTTGTCTGTCTAGTCTTGTCTGTCTAGTCTTGTCTGTCTAGTCTTGTCTGTCTAGTCTTGTCTGTCTAGTCTTGTCTGTCTAGTCTTGTCTGTCTAGTCTTGTCTGTCTAGTCTTGTCTGTCTAGTCTTGTCTGTCTAGTCTTGTCTGTCTAGTCTTGTCTGTCTAGTCTTGTCTGTCTAGTCTTGTCTGTCTAGTCTTGTCTGTCTAGTCTTGTCTGTCTAGTCTTGTCTGTCTAGTCTTGTCTGTCTAGTCTTGTCTGTCTAGTCTTGTCTGTCTAGTCTTGTCTGTCTAGTCTTGTCTGTCTAGTCTTGTCTGTCTAGTCTTGTCTGTCTAGTCTTGTCTGTCTAGTCTTGTCTGTCTAGTCTTGTCTGTCTAGTCTTGTCTGTCTAGTCTTGTCTGTCTAGTCTTGTCTGTCTAGTCTTGTCTGTCTAGTCTTGTCTGTCTAGTCTTGTCTGTCTAGTCTTGTCTGTCTAGTCTTGTCTGTCTAGTCTTGTCTGTCTAGTCTTGTCTGTCTAGTCTTGTCTGTCTAGTCTTGTCTGTCTAGTCTTGTCTGTCTAGTCTTGTCTGTCTAGTCTTGTCTGTCTAGTCTTGTCTGTCTAGTCTTGTCTGTCTAGTCTTGTCTGTCTAGTCTTGTCTGTCTAGTCTTGTCTGTCTAGTCTTGTCTGTCTAGTCTTGTCTGTCTAGTCTTGTCTGTCTAGTCTTGTCTGTCTAGTCTTGTCTGTCTAGTCTTGTCTGTCTAGTCTTGTCTGTCTAGTCTTGTCTGTCTAGTCTTGTCTGTCTAGTCTTGTCTGTCTAGTCTTGTCTGTCTAGTCTTGTCTGTCTAGTCTTGTCTGTCTAGTCTTGTCTGTCTAGTCTTGTCTGTCTAGTCTTGTCTGTCTAGTCTTGTCTGTCTAGTCTTGTCTGTCTAGTCTTGTCTGTCTAGTCTTGTCTGTCTAGTCTTGTCTGTCTAGTCTTGTCTGTCTAGTCTTGTCTGTCTAGTCTTGTCTGTCTAGTCTTGTCTGTCTAGTCTTGTCTGTCTAGTCTTGTCTGTCTAGTCTTGTCTGTCTAGTCTTGTCTGTCTAGTCTTGTCTGTCTAGTCTTGTCTGTCTAGTCTTGTCTGTCTAGTCTTGTCTGTCTAGTCTTGTCTGTCTAGTCTTGTCTGTCTAGTCTTGTCTGTCTAGTCTTGTCTGTCTAGTCTTGTCTGTCTAGTCTTGTCTGTCTAGTCTTGTCTGTCTAGTCTTGTCTGTCTAGTCTTGTCTGTCTAGTCTTGTCTGTCTAGTCTTCTGTCTGTCTAGTCTTGTCTGTCTAGTCTTGTCTGTCTAGTCTTGTCTGTCTAGTCTTGTCTGTCTAGTCTTGTCTGTCTAGTCTTGTCTGTCTAGTCTTGTCTGTCTAGTCTTGTCTGTCTAGTCTTGTCTGTCTAGTCTTGTCTGTCTAGTCTTGTCTGTCTAGTCTTGTCTGTCTAGTCTTGTCTGTCTAGTCTTGTCTGTCTAGTCTTGTCTGTCTAGTCTTGTCTGTCTAGTCTTGTCTGTCTAGTCTTGTCTGTCTAGTCTTGTCTGTCTAGTCTTGTCTGTCTAGTCTTGTCTGTCTAGTCTTGTCTGTCTAGTCTTGTCTGTCTAGTCTTGTCTGTCTAGTCTTGTCTGTCTAGTCTTGTCTGTCTAGTCTTGTCTGTCTAGTCTTGTCTGTCTAGTCTTGTCTGTCTAGTCTTGTCTGTCTAGTCTTGTCTGTCTAGTCTTGTCTGTCTAGTCTTGTCTGTCTAGTCTTGTCTGTCTAGTCTTGTCTGTCTAGTCTTGTCTGTCTAGTCTTGTCTGTCTAGTCTTGTCTGTCTAGTCTTGTCTGTCTAGTCTTGTCTGTCTAGTCTTGTCTGTCTAGTCTTGTCTGTCTAGTCTTGTCTGTCTAGTCTTGTCTGTCTAGTCTTGTCTGTCTAGTCTTGTCTGTCTAGTCTTGTCTGTCTAGTCTTGTCTGTCTAGTCTTGTCTGTCTAGTCTTGTCTGTCTAGTCTTGTCTGTCTAGTCTTGTCTGTCTAGTCTTGTCTGTCTAGTCTTGTCTGTCTAGTCTTGTCTGTCTAGTCTTGTCTGTCTAGTCTTGTCTGTCTAGTCTTGTCTGTCTAGTCTTGTCTGTCTAGTCTTGTCTGTCTAGTCTTGTCTGTCTAGTCTTGTCTGTCTAGTCTTGTCTGTCTAGTCTTGTCTGTCTAGTCTTGTCTGTCTAGTCTTGTCTGTCTAGTCTTGTCTGTCTAGTCTTGTCTGTCTAGTCTTGTCTGTCTAGTCTTGTCTGTCTAGTCTTGTCTGTCTAGTCTTGTCTGTCTAGTCTTGTCTGTCTAGTCTTGTCTGTCTAGTCTTGTCTGTCTAGTCTTGTCTGTCTAGTCTTGTCTGTCTAGTCTTGTCTGTCTAGTCTTGTCTGTCTAGTCTTGTCTGTCTAGTCTTGTCTGTCTAGTCTTGTCTGTCTAGTCTTGTCTGTCTAGTCTTGTCTGTCTAGTCTTGTCTGTCTAGTCTTGTCTGTCTAGTCTTGTCTGTCTAGTCTTGTCTGTCTAGTCTTGTCTGTCTAGTCTTGTCTGTCTAGTCTTGTCTGTCTAGTCTTGTCTGTCTAGTCTTGTCTGTCTAGTCTTGTCTGTCTAGTCTTGTCTGTCTAGTCTTGTCTGTCTAGTCTTGTCTGTCTAGTCTTGTCTGTCTAGTCTTGTCTGTCTAGTCTTGTCTGTCTAGTCTTGTCTGTCTAGTCTTGTCTGTCTAGTCTTGTCTGTCTAGTCTTGTCTGTCTAGTCTTGTCTGTCTAGTCTTGTCTGTCTAGTCTTGTCTGTCTAGTCTTGTCTGTCTAGTCTTGTCTGTCTAGTCTTGTCTGTCTAGTCTTGTCTGTCTAGTCTTGTCTGTCTAGTCTTGTCTGTCTAGTCTTGTCTGTCTAGTCTTGTCTGTCTAGTCTTGTCTGTCTAGTCTTGTCTGTCTAGTCTTGTCTGTCTAGTCTTGTCTGTCTAGTCTTGTCTGTCTAGTCTTGTCTGTCTAGTCTTGTCTGTCTAGTCTTGTCTGTCTAGTCTTGTCTGTCTAGTCTTGTCTGTCTAGTCTTGTCTGTCTAGTCTTGTCTGTCTAGTCTTGTCTGTCTAGTCTTGTCTGTCTAGTCTTGTCTGTCTAGTCTTGTCTGTCTAGTCTTGTCTGTCTAGTCTTGTCTGTCTAGTCTTGTCTGTCTAGTCTTGTCTGTCTAGTCTTGTCTGTCTAGTCTTGTCTGTCTAGTCTTGTCTGTCTAGTCTTGTCTGTCTAGTCTTGTCTGTCTAGTCTTGTCTGTCTAGTCTTGTCTGTCTAGTCTTGTCTGTCTAGTCTTGTCTGTCTAGTCTTGTCTGTCTAGTCTTGTCTGTCTAGTCTTGTCTGTCTAGTCTTGTCTGTCTAGTCTTGTCTGTCTAGTCTTGTCTGTCTAGTCTTGTCTGTCTAGTCTTGTCTGTCTAGTCTTGTCTGTCTAGTCTTGTCTGTCTAGTCTTGTCTGTCTAGTCTTGTCTGTCTAGTCTTGTCTGTCTAGTCTTGTCTGTCTAGTCTTGTCTGTCTAGTCTTGTCTGTCTAGTCTTGTCTGTCTAGTCTTGTCTGTCTAGTCTTGTCTGTCTAGTCTTGTCTGTCTAGTCT
>OX155892.1:59234157-59377265 GCA_944588485.1 Phosphuga atrata
TAGACAGACGAGACTAAACAGACAAGACTAGACAGAGAAGACTAGACAAACAAGACTAGACAGACAAGACTAGACAGGCAAGACTAGACAGACAAGACTAGAAGACAAGACTAGACAGACAAGACTAGACAGACAAGACTAGACAGACAAGACTAGACAGACAAGACTAGACAGACAAGACTAGACAGACAAGACTAGACAGACAAGACTAGACAGACAAGACTAGACAGACAAGACTAGACAGACAAGACTAGACAGACAAGACTAGACGGACAAGACTAGACAGACAAGACTAGACAGACAAGACTAGACAGACAAGACTAGACAGACAAGACTAGACAGACAAGACTAGACAGACAAGACTAGACAGACAAGACTAGACAGACAAGACTAGACAGACAAGACTAGACAGAAAAGACTAGACAGACAAGACTAGACAGACAAGACTAGACAGACAAGACTAGGCAGACAAGACTAGACAGACAAGACTAGACAGACAAGACTAGACAGACAAGACTAGACAGACAAGACTAGAGAGACAAGACTAGACAGACAAGACTAGACAGACAAGACTAGACAGACAAGACTGGACAGACAAGACTAGACAGTAAAGACTAGCCAGATAAGGCGTTCAGTTATGTTCAAATATTGAAGTATTTGATTAAATACTTTTAAATATCTATATAGATTTAGTCACAAAATAATTGTTTGTTGCCACCGCTCATGTGATTTAAGATTTAAGATAAACTGATAATTCCATCCCTCCCGCCTATAAAACGCGTCCACTTTGGTTATCGCAATCGCAATAAATCATAAGCTTACAGTAGCTGTGTTTCGTGACAGGCCCGCCGGTATTTCGTAGCATTTTACCCCCGGTTCCCACCCCCTACACATAACACTTTAAGACATTATAAATTCCCCTTTTATCCGGTGACTGCATATCCGCCGTCCCTTGGGACGTCGACCAAAACTCTATAAGATTTCTTCCTGGCCCTTTGCGCGTTCCGACCCATGCCTTCCCTTAATGGTCTTTAAGGGATCCTCCAGCGGTGCTGCACGGTCGAAGGGAATCGTTTTTGTTAAATCCCTTCGATTATAGATTTTTATTCACTGGCGTAATTGAGCGGTGATTTTTTTTACTATACAAATTGGTCGCTAAAAACAACCCTTCAAACCCTTTTTCCACCCAAAACTCTTTCGTTCACATTATAACTAATTTGCAGCTAAACCGTTATACAGACTTTTAAAGACCTATTTCATTTCCATTCTAACTAGTGTATTGGTTTGTAAGAAAAGGGGGATATTAATATGAAAACAGAATATTTTGAAGTGCTTATTATTTCTTGCGTTTATAAATTATTTAATTTTGGCGAAAATTTCTCACTCTTTTGTGTGAGTTTCGCTCCAGCTTAATAAAAGTTCAGAAAAAAGGAGGAGAAAAACATCATCCGAACATACAGTAGAATAATAAAGTTGACCCGGAGGTGTATTAGCTAAAACTTTCTCCGGCGTTTGATCTATGATGCACATTTTATAGTTTCCTTAGGTTTATTATTTTTCTTTGTTTTCGCCTTTCCCTTTGTAAAATCTACACCCCAATCATCTCCACACTTCACCTACTCAGCCTAATTGATTTAACATGATTGATGAACCGGATTAACAAAGAATATTTGAGAAATTATCGCAGATTTGGACTCTGTAAATTGGTACACCAGATAATTCGAATTCGAAAAAAAGAGCAAACAGTTAAAACCAGAAAGATGAGATAAACTATATAGATAGAGAATACTAGACATAAAACACAAGACTCAACAGATTAAATGAGAAAGGCAATACTAGACATTCAACACTTATAAGACAAGACTAGACGGGCAAGGCTGAATAGACAGACAATATCAGACAGTCAGTATTGGAAGGACAATATTAGACAGACAAAATTAGACAGCCAGAATTAGAGATAGGGCAAGACGTTATTAGACAGACAGAACTATTCCAAAATTTAGTTATATTTGGTACTAGAGTTATATGGGTGATTCTCTGTAAGCTTGTAAATGGCTGTCCGGATCATTTTTTCAGTTAATATTGATATAATATAAATTAAAATATCACAAAACGCAAGCGTAGCAATATTTCTTTTTAGAGCAGTTACAGTTAGAATAGTATTAATTATAGTTTTTTAGTAAAAAAATCTCAGGCCACCAAATAAACAGTCCCCTGTGCTGTCCCATTCCCAGAATTAACACTTTGCGACTTTATTTCAAGATATTTATTTATGATATAAAATGTTACGCGTAATGTTTAAAAAGATAATTAATTAACCTACTTGATTCCGAAATAAATAATACCTAAGATCAATTTATTCCCTTCCCATCATTTGATCAAACTTTGTCCAGGATTTTTAAGTACAGTCCCCTGCCATAAGTTCAATATCAAAAATAAAATTATCCGTTGTGCCTCTTCATGTTATCTTATGTAGTTATTAATCTAATTAATTTGAAGTTCGTCTTAGTGGTGCTAGTAGCACTGTGTGATCATTTTATTCAATGTAAGTTCATCGTTTGTTGCGAGAGCGTGCATCGGGGTCATTACGACGCACAGTCCTCTGCTAATTATTTTTTTAATAATTTATTTGTAGAATTTAAAATATTTTATGTAATTAGATAAGGATTGATGTACATATTTCTTAAGAACTCACAAAGTTCAATACATTACAATAGTTAACTTGAAATTTCACGATTTAACCAAAATACACAGTCCCCTGCCAACAGTCCCCTGGAAACAGTCCCCTGCTTTTTATTCTGTTGGATATTTGGACTGTTGTTTATTCCAGGGGACTGTGTAGAATTGACAGCAGTCTCTCTTTTGTAATTGTTATTGATATATCCTCATAATCAGAATAATTTATTACAAGTTAGAGTTATCGTCAAATAGGCATGCTTCCTAAATTGAAAAAGTTATCCAAAGAGGAATTATTAAAAAAAAGAGATGCAGAATGTTTGAGATATCAACGAAGAAAAAACGATCCTCAAAAGAGGGAAGAAATGAAAGAAAAGGAGAGGCTAAAATACCAGAGAAAAAAAGAAAAAGGTCAGCGAAAACTTGTCAAAGATATGACTCCACGTGAGCAGAGAGCTGCCCTCAAGAATTGGAAAAAAGACTGTACTGTTTACCGGAACAAAAAAAAAACAATTAAATAGTGTTAACACTAACATTACACGTGAAAACATACCATTTTCAGATTCTGAACGCCTCACACCAGCTTCCGGACGCTTCACACCAGCTTCAGGGCACGTCACACCAACTTCGGGATGCAGTACACCAGTTTCAAAACAGCCTCTTTTAGCTCCAAGTCTCACAGTCACGAGTGCAAATATGCAGCGCAGAAAAATGGCTAAAAAGCGAAGGGAGAAAGAAAACAAAGAGAAAAATGAAAAGATTAGAATACTAAAAAAAAAAACTTGAGAAGTACAAGAAAAGAAAGCAGACTTGAAAGCAAGAGAAGAAAAAGTATTGAAGATACACCGAAAACTAAAATGCCAAAAATGTTAACTCAACCTGATGGTCGAGAAGAAGTTGTCAAGAAGGCATTATTCGGTGAAGTTCTTAATAAAAAGCTGAAAGAAAATTATTCTAGACTAAGACGTATCGAAGATAAGCAAATATTTAAAAAAGCTGTGTCTGGCCAGATGATTCAAAAGTATAAACATTGGATACTTGAAGATAGTGCTGCTATTTATATTTATAGTGGTATTAAGAAATCGGTACCGTACAATTCTCTATCCGTACCTAAATTACGACGAGAGAGATACCCGAAACGTGTGGAACAGATGATTTAGGAGTTTTATGAAGACGATAGTAACAGTCGCATGGGAGCAGGAAAAAAGGAATTTATTACCAAAGACAAGCTTAAGAAACAAAAAAGGTATTTACTTGATACAATGCTCAACCTATATACAAATTTTTTTGCCCATAACTTCCACATTAGTTATCAAACATTCTGTCGATTACGTCCTTTCTGGGTAGTCAAGCCTAATGGTAAAAATCGTGATACATGTCTATGTATAGTCCATAGTAATCTGGACATGAAGTTGAGCGCATTATACGAAGCAAAAATATTACCTTACAATAATCATCAAAAGTTACTAGAAGATTTATAGCATAGAATGTTATCGATCGATATAGCATAGAATGTTTGTCAAGAAGTTGTGTGTTTTGTACTAGTAGGACTCCTAGTTTAAAAGAGTTTGATGATAGAAAACTATTGAAGTATAAAATGTGGAATTTTGGGAGGCAAGAGATTCAAGATCTAAAAACCAAAAAGTCACGAACAGTTACAAAGTATTTAAAGAAATCTTTTGATGTCCATCCACGTCAATTAATAATAGAATTGCATAAAGATTTGGAAAAATTCATTGCCCATGAAAGGAACATTGTTCACCAGTATAATGCGATGAAGTCTCTCAAAATTAACCTTCAAGATGATGATGTTCTTATTCACATGGATTTCAGCGAAAATTACTGCACAAAGTATACAGAAGAGATACAAGCAATTCATTTCGGTGGATCGCGAGCTCAGCTAAGTCTACATACAGTAGTGATTTATCTAAAGGGATCAATACGTTCGTATTGTACAGTTTCAAAGAACATAGCTCATTCACCTGCTGCCATTTGGGCACATTTACAACCAATTTTTAAAGATCTTCCGGATAAAATTAAGTGCGTACACTTCTTGAGCGATGGCCCCGTTACGCAGTATCGTAACAAAAAAATGTTTTCTATAATGGCAACTAAAATCTCTGAAGAAATTCCAGGAGTAGAGGCTTTTACATGGAATTATACAGAGAGTGGACATGGAAAGGGTGCACCAGACGGTATCGGAGCAACATGCAAAAGAATGGCAGACTTTGTTGTAAACGGTGGTGGTAATAATAATGATATCGAACAATTTGTACAATCCATCCAAGAACGATGCCCTAGCATTACATGTATCGTAATTGATAGCCAAGTCATTCAGAAAATGATCGATAATATTGAAATGGAAGCGACGAAACAGAAGGGTTTTAAAAGTACCTTGAAAGTTCATCAAGTCGTAGGTGTATTATCGAAGTCTAGCCTTGGTCCAACCAGCTGTGTGACTTTAACGTTGAGAAGTCTCAGTTGCTTTTGCAACAGCAACACTTGTGACCATTTTAAAATAGGCAGTATTACATATGACTCAAAACCCAAATGGAGTGTGGATGAAGTATTTACTGAATCGGAAGACGATCTTCATTCAGCTGAAGTTGCTAACGCAGAACATACTAACTGAACATACTAAATAAATGATTAAAATTGTGTATTATGTGGTTTTGATGTATTAGTTACAGTCCCTTGTCATACCGAACAGTCCCCTGCAACTACTCTTAAGAAAAATGCTCATATCTCAAAAAGTTGCTACAAATCCAATGGGCTTTCTATTTCTTATCACTAACTGTTATTTTCATAATCATTGTTAGGTTTTTTTTTTCTAAAAAAGAAAATTAATATGACCGGACAACTTTGTCGGGGCCGAAAACTTCTTTACAGAGAATCACCCATATATGAAATTCTAAATACAAATCTACAGAAGGATGTAAATATTGTAAACAAACTGACCTATAAATCAAGTTTAAACATAGTTTTGTAGTTTGTCAGATAAATCTTGCTTCTTCTGTACTGTTCTTGTTAATGAGCTAGTTTAGGTCAAAGGCGATGTCAATTACAGTTTCTATAATAATACCCCAATTAACTATCTCATTCCATAATTAACTCGTGTTGTTCACATTAATTACATAAGTAACTTCCCTTCTGGGTCCAATATTACGCGTTCGCAAATTATTATTTTCCTCTGAATCTAATTACTCACTCCCACATCTAATATCATTTGCATTATACGGATATGACCAGACAGACAAGACTAGACAATTAAGACTAGATAGACAAGACTAGACAAACCAGAATAGACAGACACAATTAGACCGGAAAGATTAGACAAATAACCTATATATTATTTATATATATAAATATATATATATATATATATATATATATATGTATATATATATATATATATATATATATATACATTTATATATATATATATATATATATATATATATATATATATATATATATATATGATATACAAAATTATACACTATGTTCATTTTTGAATAAAATTCAAAAACACGTCAAACAGTTTATTTGATTCCGCGTCGTTTAACATAGTCAACAAGTCAAAACAATAAAACGTCAAATTTGTCAAAGTTATGACGTCATCAATATTTTTTTTAAATAGGTAGCTAGTTTATATATATATATATATATATATATATATATATATATATATATATATATATATATATATATATATATATATAGCTAGCATTATAAAAAAATAATTGAAGTAGGGGTCATATAAGAAAAAAATTGAGAGAATTAATAAAAAACAAACTAATCTTGATTTTGAATTTATGAAAAAAGAAACTAAATATTAAATGAATTTAAACTTAAAGCTACCAAGTAAGAACATCTCTTTTTATCATTCTTTTCAATTGTTTTAATAAAACAACTATTTGTCAGTGCCAGTCGTACAATTAACGTCATACCAATTTTATTATGATGGCTCCTTAACCAAAAGAGAAATTCTAATGATGGTAGGTTACGGCGATAAACTTCGAAGTCATGAAGAAGCATGTGCTTTATTTAACGAAACACATTTTGAAAGACCTCCAATTACTAGAAGCACAGTAAGCAGAATTGTTGCAACATTTAATGAAACGGGAAACGTGTGCGATGCTTCAAAATCTAGAAGACCAGAAATAAGCGACGATGCAAAGTTAGATATTTTGATGTCATTAGAAGGCAACCATTGAGACGATATTTGTAGTAAAGTTTAAAAAAAAAGGAAAAACTGCACCCATACAAAGCTCAACTTGTTCACGAACTCTCAGAAGATGATCCAGACAGACGTTTGAGACGGAATTTTGTGGCATTGTGAAATTGACTAATTTATTAGAATATGAATTTTCCGTAGGACGTCTCTTACCATCCCTAGTGTTTGATATTTTATGGACTGTATTAATAATACAAAAAAATAGGTCCACCTCATAAATAAATAAATACGTCCACCTCAATAAGGGGGGCACCAGGAAGGGAGAGAACGAAAACAAAGACGGGATTTCGGGAAAGGATACCTTACCACCGATTTTCATGCGTTTTCGGCACAACAGCTCGAAGAGGTCGAATCGGAAAGACCCAGGGCCACGACTACGAAATTTTCGTGAACCAAAAACTACAATGGCGATCAAGAAAACCAAGAGAACCGACGACTCACGTGTTTCAGGCAGATCGCGAAATTAATCTCTTTTTTGTTGGGTCAAAAAAATGATATATCCGCGCGTGTCTCGAATCAATCCAAAATACGTCGTATATCCCGGAGCAACAGGAACCGCTCCGCCAGAAGTCAGCACATCCCGGCCTACCTTCCCGGCAACCAAAGATACAATTCGGCCGGAACCCCTAGGCATTAAAAAGTCTTAATAATATTATAGAGCTGCGGATAGGTTGAATATATTTATATATTCAAGCTATGTTCCTCTTGAATAAGTTGGTATGATTGTATCTATAATTAGTTTAGTTTCACCCCTATATACAAGGAAATAGACTACTACCAAACAAAGGCAAGACGGATTACACATAGACGACAATTTGGAATAGTGAACTTGGTGGTGTCGACTTGTACTGCGACCTTTATAGATCTATTGTACTCCACCCTATTCCTCTAAGCGTTGGTATACTTATCCATTTAAAGCGCCTCGTCTAGACGTGATTGCTTCAGTAATTCCAGGATCTGGGTGGGATTCAAGGACTGCAACTCCTCTGCGTTCAAGCAATGGGCACCAAGGTACATCTTTCTCTTGCGGAGCAGTGCTCCGCAGTCTTTGAGCAAATGTATGGGGGTTTCCTCTGTTGAACCACAGAATCTGCATCTATCTTCTTCCTCTAGGTCTATGGTATTGAGGTGTTTCGTAAGTCTGCAGTGTCCCTTCAGGACTCCTGTCAGAATTCTAAACTTGTACCTGTTTAGTTTCAGGCACGCTTTTGTTCATTTCTGGTTAAAAGATCCCAGTATTACTTTGGATTGTCTCGATGCTGGAAGTTTCTTCCAGGTTTTCATCCACAGTTCTCTTATTTCTTCATCTAAACTTTTGTGGATGGTGTTCAGACTCATGTCGCAAAAGGGTTTCGGACATATAAAGGGATTACTGGATCCCTTGTTTGCTAGGTGATCGGCTTCTTCGTTTCCCTCTATACTAGTGTGTCCGGATTCCCAGTATAGCGTTACTTTATTTCCTTTGCCAAGCTTGTTTAGCTCTCCCACACAGTACCATACCAGTTTGGATGTGATGGTTTATGAGCTAATGGCCTTGATGGCTGCTTGGCTGTCTGACAGGATAGCAATTCGTTTTTTGCGATAATTCCTGTCGAGGTTAAATTGTGAATCTTTCGATTGCGTATACCTCTGCTTGGAAGATACTTGGGAATGTTCCCATGGATTCGAAGTATTTGGTACGAGGTCCAAACTCTCCTGTACCAGTACCTTCCTTTGTCTTCGAACCATCTGTAAAGTTGATACCAGTTGATAGCATTTTGCTCTATATGGTATGCTGAGGATTCGTCGCTCCAATCGGCCTTAATACTACAAATTACTGTGTATTTTTCTTGAAATGATAATTTCCAACCATTTTGTTTTTTTGGTGCTTCCAGCCAGGGGATCTTGGCAGCGAGGCTGTTGATTATTTTACCTCTGCCTATTCCTTCCTTGCTGAACCTTTCAAACGCCGATCTGGCGGCCTTCTACACGACAAGGTGCAACGGAGTCAGATCCAGCAGTAGCTCCATTGCTGTTGTCGATCACGACTCCATCGCCCCTGTGATGCAGACACACGCCAGTCTTTGAATCTTCTCAAGCTGTTTCCTCATAGAGGCCAGCTTGGTTCTACTTCCCCACGCACTGCCCCGCAAGCGATCGTAGATATCACTATTATGGTGTATTGTGGGGTTACATTCCCTCATTTTTCCTGCCAGATTTCTACACAGCAATAGAGCGCGTTTGGCTTTACCTACCGCGGCCTCAGCGTGTCTATTTCATAGGAGTTTGCTATCTAGTGTGATATATCCAGATACCTTATATCCTGTTTGTATTCTGCTGCCCTCCCGGCTAACTGTATGGGTTGTAGGCAGTTTAGTTTTCACTTTCTAGTAAATGGTATCACCGTGGTTTTGCTCGGGTTGAGTCTCAGTCCCACTGTTTGACACCATCCACTAGTTACTGTAAAGCCACTCAGTACAATTTTACAAAGCGTTTCTCAAACGTCCCTCTGGTTATGATGACTATGTCATCTGCGTAACCTTGATATTCATCTAAGATTTGGCATAATTTTCTGGGGCCGTGGCTCAAAAATAAATGACGTATTTAAGACTCAAAAAGCCGCTCTCAGAATAATATATACCTTAGAATATTCCGAATCATGCAGAGGAACATTTAGTATTGCGAATATCCTAACGGTGACAAGCACTTATATATTCGAATCGCTAATATTTCTATTTAAGAACAAACACCGTTTTGAAGCATATAAAGTTAATCACATTAGAGACACTAGAAATAATAATATTATCATTAAAATTCCGGCACACAAGTTAACGATGACAGAAAAGATTCCACCATACAATAATATCGAGCTATTTAACGGCCTTTACTTTTTTTGTGCGCATGCGCCAATTTTCATCATGTATGTCAACAAAGTGCCCGAAATTTTTTGACTTATGACCAGTGAAAATAACAAAATGTGCCCGAAAATATTCCCGCCTTTTTTATGCATTGTAGATTGCTTGATTGACTAGACTGACAAGACTAAATAGACGAGACAAGATCAGACATAAAAAATAAAAAGGAAGCTTAGGTTAGGTAAAAACCTAACCTAACATAGCCTAAGGTTAGGTGAGGTTGTGCGTCAATTTAAAACTTAACCTAACCTTTCTGTTTATTTTTTATTTTTATCGAGAAGCAAACTACAATGTATAAAAGGCGGGAATTTTTTCGGGCATATTTTGTTATTTTCACTGGGTATACGTCAAAAAAATTCGGGCACTTGTTGACGTGCATGGTGAACTATGAAAAGATCTAACAAACTTTGTGACATTCGAGAAGTTAAATGAAATTTGTCATGAACTATTATTGTAATGATTAGATATCATTCTACAGTATAACTTCTTTAGGTAATAGACTAGATAGACAATTATAAGCTTACGTTATTTGATGGAGAAGACTAGAGACACAGGGGACAGTCAAGTCTAGAGTGTAACATCTAGTCTAAACTATATTAAGTAAATACAATATGTTTTATTTCGTTGGTGTGATATAACATCCTGTGTATTTCGTTTCGACGGTTGTCATTTATTTGTTCTATTGTGTAATATGTGTAAGCATGGTGGTTCAGTATTAAGAATCCTATTGTAATTGGTATTGACATTTGGTCTTTCTTTTAGGCGTTTCCGGGCTGAAAGACATGCACATCAAAGTGCCGGAAGCTGTGCGGGTCGGCGATACGGTGACGCTGGCTTGTGATTATGACCTGGAGCAGGTCGCTTTATACACTATCAAGTGGTACAGGTACGATGAGGAATTCTACAGATACGTTCCGAAAGAGTCGCCGCCCTCCAGGGTATTCGCCATGCCTCATTTAAATGTCGATGTAAGTTTTTTTTTAATATTTCTTTTGTCCGGAATAGCAGTGCTTCTCAAACCAAACTATACTGGTGAACCAGTCTCGATTTTTTTACGACGGACAGGTGAAAGAATAAATTCTTTTAAACCAATTTATATTGTCTTTTTTACTATTTATAACATGAAATACAAGTTTTAATTTAATAACAAAACTTTAAATAGGTTTATTTCACATAGGTTTAAAATCTAAATGTACAAATACCTTATTATTTATGTAAGATAACACATATAAATTAGTATATTTTGTAACTAGGGCGGCGTAACTAGTATATTTTGTAAGTTGTCAATATCACACGAGAGAGCGAAATTGGGCGCACGAAACAACACCGCCTGTGTTACAAATAATATTTTTTTATAATTCATGCGAAGGGATGTATCTTACAAGTTGATCCAGGGTCCATCCAACAAAACTGGAATCAACAATAAAGAATTTGCTTTTTCAATTCTCTGGTGGTGTGGATTCGTCATAGGAACCTCCTCAGTCTTCGGTAGCACGATAGAATTTACACTCATTTTAAAACGTTTTCTTTAATTTTTATTATTTTTTTTAATGAAAAAAATTCGGACATTTCACCTCACTTTTTTAGTAGACTTGATTGTGTTCATTTTATTTTGATTTATTTGTTTATTTTAATGTAGGCTAGCGATATTTAATATTTGCGAGCGTTACCCAGGTTATGTGGAAATTCAACGTGATGACACTTACGAAAATCTACGTCAAGAAGTGCTTTTCGCGCATGAGTAATAAAAAATTAATAATAACACGTACTACACTGCTCAAAACAATTATCGGGTCACTAATTTGTGCCTCCATAAAATTCAAATGGGAAATTACGTGCAAATAAAATTAAGAATATCAGAAAGACGCTCTATTTAGTAGAGCTTTTTACGGTTAGTTAAGCGCATGACCCTTGTATAAAAGGCGTGAATATGAAAGTTTCGTGCACATTTTGTTATTTTCACTGGTTATGCGTCAAAAAGTGCCCGAAAAACATGGCGGAAATTGACGTATGCGCACAAAAAAAATTCAACTATAAAGAAGTCTATTTCTATTCTAAAGTCTAAGTTTTAATTTGCACATATGGTAGTGTCAACATCACGCACTTTTAGAGTACCCGTAATAATTAGCAACAACTATCAAAACCAATGTGCAAAGCAAATTTGAATCAAAAGTTTACATTAATTGTTAATGTAAACTCTTGTACATAAAGTTTTAACTTAATATGTGTTCCCACGAGCATGTGCTTCCATAGCACCAATAACGGCATTAAACGCTTTTGGCATGCTTCGCAAAAGTCTCTGAAGATCTTCTTGTAGTATAGCGTCCCATTCTTCAATAAGGGCCACCATTAGCTGCTGGATGGTCTGAGGAGAAGGTGGGCGAACACGAACACGTCTGTCGAGCATATCCCAAATATGCTCTATGGGATTTATATCAGGACTTGATGCAGGCCAAACCAATTTTTATATTTCTAGTTCTTGTAGGAAGTCTAAAGTGATTCGAGTATGTGGTCTTGCATTATATTGTTTTATCAAAAAATTTAGACCTATTCAATATGCCACAGAGACAACAAGTACTACTAACATAATCTCAACATAGAGATTGGCGTTAAGATTTCCTAGAATTACAGCAAGGTCGGTTCTACTGAACCAACTTCAATTATTTCGACTTCCTGGACAGTAACAACTGCGTAGCGTTCTGTAAACACGTACTCTGCTATCGCAATAAGTAATACGGAACCTTGAATCATATGCGAAGAGCACAGACTTCCATTGTCGAAGTTGCCAAGCTACATGTTCACGAGCAAAATTCATCCTTGATACTCTGTGGCGTCGTGACAAAGAGGGTTTTCGGACCGGTCGTCTTGCCCTCAAATTTGATTCCCTCAACCTATTCCTAATTGTCTGGTCTGATACAGTGGCCCCATGAGTCTCCCTGAAGGAAATTAAGAGGTTTCTTGCCGTAGAAACTATATTATAAATATATCAGTAAAAATCCATTAATAATTTCCAGTTTGAATTTTATCGAGGCACAAATTACTGACCCGCCAATTGTTTTGAGCAGTGTATATTGATTAGTTCTAACTCTAGAGACTTGTGAATCTAATAAGTTTTACCGCTATTTAAATTAAAAATTACATGTTTGTTTTTCTTGATTTTTTTTTTCTTGATTCATGATTCTTGATTTCTTAACAAAAGATCTAGTCTAGTTTAATTAAATTTGATAAAGTGACTAAGTAAAGTTTTTAGAAGATTTTCAAAATTAGAAGCTTCTATCTAGGCCATTGTTTCCCAAAGTATAGTTTGCGTACCAGAAGGGGTACACTAAGGGTTTGATAGGGGTACGAAAAGTTTTTTTAATTGTGTCTATGGGTGTGTGTGTGTGTGTGTAACAAAGCAAATATAAAAGCAAAAATAATAATTTTTAAATTTGGTAGCAAATAAATAAGGTAGTAAATATTACTTTTAATAAAATGTGTGAATAATGTAGCTGTAAATCTGCGACAGTTAATTAATACAATACAAATCAGAACTTGTGATTTTGTTACATTTTCCTTTATAATTTTTAAATAAGCAATAATTTATTTCAAACTGCTGACGATAAAATGATTTAAAGATTGTTTTTAAGTGTTTAACGACAATCAGAAACTCCCTAGAAGAAATCTCTTATAAAGAACAATATTTTCTCTAAAATTTATAATTTAAAAAATAATCTTATCTCTTAAACTCCAAATTTGAGGGACTGTATAACCTTCCACTACGGAGTAGGTACAAGTGTTTAAAAATATTTAAAAGGTATGGGAAATACTGATCTAGACTAATACTATATCTAGAGGTAGCAAAATCACATAATTTGCACAGATATCACAATTTGAACTAAATAAATAAGCCTTTTCTGCATTGATTTCTTGAAAATTTTTGAATTAAAAAAATACAATTAATAGATTACAAATTTAAATAAAATTCTGTCGAAGGTGGATATTGAAGTGGTGGAAATTGAATATTCGTTAAATCATGCTAAACGGTTGAATATTGATGAAAATGTTCAAAAAAGTTGTAAGAAGAATACGAACATTTTGTCGAAATTTTCATAAAATATTATGAAAAAATCGTTTATGCTTTATGAGAATTTACATAAATTTTATACTTTTTTAATTCCCGAAAAATTCTTGCAAATTTGTTAATTTGTGTTAAATTGTGTTTTACAAAAATTTGCTCAAATATCAGGGATATGATGAATTTTATGTTTTCTTTTAATAGAATTGAAGTAAATAAATGTGAAATTTAGCAATTGAGAATAAATGAGCTAATTAGATTAATTGATTTAATCTCTAATTAAATTGACTCAAATTTGCTTAGAAATTGAATGAAAATGAATGACATTTTTTCAATAAAAAAGAATTTACTGCGGTACCTATATATACAGGGTATTAGGTAAACATTCGGTAAGAATTCAAGGGTTGATTAAGAATATTTTGTCGTATAATGAAACCCTTTATTTCGAAGATACAGGGGGAACCAAATTTGAGACGTTAAGACGTTTGGATGAACAGGGTATTAACTCAATATTTTCTTGCCTGTAGAGTTCCTATTTTTTCTCAGTAATAGCAAAATTGACAAAGTCATGAAGTGAACAAAAACGTTATCAAAAAGTTTGTTTAAAAGATATTATAGATGAGGTTATACCAATTATTTACAGAAATAGAAATATATTGATTTGAAAACTTTAAATTGCTCTCCTGTTTCTTTTTGAGTTAATACCCTGTTCATCTGGACCAAAGATATAAAGTTGCTAAATCTAGAATAAATGTTTGAAATGACTTCCTCCAGCCTGGATAAAAGCATCAATTTTCTCGCCATTGAGTGCCGAACTCTTTGAAACATACCAGGGTTGTTTCTTATTGAGTTACACACAGCATTTATCCGATTTCGCAATTCGTCCAAATTATCCAATTATTTACAGAAATGGAAATATATTGATTTGAAAACTTTAAATTGCTCTCCTGTTTTTTTTTTTGAGTTAATACCCTGTTCATCTGGACCAAAGATATAAAGTTGCTAAATCTAGAATAAATGTTTGAAATGACTTCCTCCAGCCTGGATAAAAGCATCAATTTTCTCGCCATTGAGTGCCGAACTCTTTGAAACATACCAGGGTTGTTTCTTATTGAGTTACACCCAGCATTTATCCGATTTCGCAATTCGTCCAAATTATCCACTGGAGTAGCGCAAACTAATGACTATAATGAAGATAGCCCCATAAGAAATAATCCAGATGGTTTAAGTCTGGGGATCGAGCAGGCTGTCGGTTTGGCACACCTCGACCAATTCAGCGATCTCAGTCAAACACCAACCAAAAAACTGATCCAACAAAACCAAACTGAAATGTGGTGTTGCACCATCGTGCATAAACCACATTGCAATTCTTGTCGCCAATTGTACATTCTGCAAAAACTCGGGCAGTGTTTCATCCAAAACGCTGCGATTCATCTCGCCAGTAAGTCTTAATGGTAGAAATACCAGTCCAATTAGATAGCCACCAAAAATTTCAACCCAAACATTGAAGGAGAGCTGATGTTGACATCGATCTTCACATAGCTTATGCAGATTTTCATCTGCCCATATATAGTTGTTATGAAAATTCTTGAGAAACTGGCTTCATCAGTGAAAAGAATCTGCGTCAGGAATTGAGGGATTAGAACTAATGTTTGCAAAAGCCGCTGACATATCGCAATACGTGGGGGATAATCAGCAGGTATTAGTGCCTGAACAAGTTTACCACAATAATGTGGTATGGATACAACAAATTTCCCTTAAGAATTTTCCAATGACTTACATTCCAGAACTGTCCTATGACATAACTTACATCCAAAGAATTGGCCATTTGGCGTAGAAGTACTTGGTTCTTCCTCTATCATGTCCAGCACATTCTGTTCCAGTTGTATCGTTCTTACTGTTATTAATCTTACTGGTACTCCATTTCGTTCCAATGTGCCTGTTTCACGAAGACGTCGATGGATGTTTTCGAAGACTTTTCGGTCGGGGATATTACGGCTAGGAAACCGTTCAATGTACAATCGTCTAGCTTGTAATGCATTGCCATCAGCAAGTCCATACATGATATGCATCTCGGCGTTCGTATACATGGTAGAGGACTTCACTAACTATTAAAGACACGTCGAACAGCTAAACGTTACCCAGTGTAAACAGCTGCGACTGATACAGGTAATTATCACTGACGAGATATATTCAATTGAAATCCACTTGTACGCCAATAGATTAAACAGCCGTTCCAAGTTATCGTCTACAATTTTTGTACTTGATAAACTCATTAATTGTTTGTACTTGATGAACCCATTGGCGTACGCAATACTTTTATTTACACTAATGATTTCAACAAATATCGAATATGGTTGTCGCAAATTTTGTTCACCCTGTATATCCGAAACAAAAGGTTTTTTGCATGCTTACCTAATAGCCTGTATATATGCCGTTGAAATTCAAGGATTTGGTGGTTGAATTAACGTATTCCGTTGAATTTGTAATAGTTACAGAAACTCATTTAAAAATCTGCAAAATAATGTTACTCTTATAGAATATGCCCATATATTGGTTTTGTCGATTCTATAACAGTCATAGATTTTGCAGCAGTATATATTATACTAAAACTGGTTTAGTGGGGAGCTTAGAGGGAGACCTTCGAGGGGACGAAAGTTACAAATTTGCTAATCTTATAGAACTTTAGTTATAGACGAAATAAGTTAGAAACATAATAAATTATTTATTGTCCTGCTTAAACATAAAAGCACTCACTTTTATATCGACCAGAAAGTTATGGGCATATCTTGGCAATCAGAAGCCTTCATATGTCAATTTGATATTTAATAATAATATATCTGAAGCTGCATAAGCTGGTTTTACAAATTTCATATTTTATACACTTTTCAGTGTTTTGCCTTGATGTAAAATAAAATAGAATATGCAATTCGGAGTAAAAGAATTACTGCGAAATGTAATGTGGCTGCGGCCACATGTGCTGCGGCCAGATCTATGTTCTCGCATAATATTTCTTTCTAGTCATTATTACTAGTAAAACTGTTATAACTTTATTTAAGTTGCAGTTGATAAAATTAATGTAGTTTCAATTTTAGGTAAATAAATCATAGAATGATTTCCCAACTCTAACAGTTCAATTAAACTTAAATTTTTGCCACAAAAGTTTTTGAAGTGTTACAAATTAACTTGTATAGACCGACGAAAAAAAAAACTTTTGTGTGTTCTAATTGATTTATCTTTAACTGTATATGTTTGCGACTGAGATTAATGAATTCTGGCCAACTTACTTTTCGCCCATTTAATTTTTACACCGCAAAACATGAGCCGGCGACTATCTTGTCCCTTTACGCGCCGATTTTCGTGAAAATCACTTTCCACGCCAGTTTTTCCGTCGTGCAGCAATTACTCTCAACGTCTCTATTGTGGCAATATCAAAACGGCGTTTTCGATTACTCCTACTTAAATTTCCATTTACCACTCGCTTTTGCGTACCTATTTTTTTGAACGCCCTCTCCATGATAAGCCCTGAAAGAAATGCAAATGAACAATACCATGCTCAATTAATTTCTTATGAATAATTTCGACTGATAGAGTTACGTATTTATGTAACTGGATCGATAGTTTCATCAAAACTTTTAGTTAAAATTGTAATTTTATCAATCTCGTCTGATGACTTAACAAAATCGTTAGATTTAGTTAAAAATACATCAAATACTTGGCGTTATACTCGATATACACATGCTATTATATTGTGTATAAAAAGGTACTCGATTGGAAAGATTAAATAGACAACGCCACAACGAATATGCAGACAGTTCTAGACAGGAAAGACTAGGCAGACATAATCGTATACAAAGGAATAGAGAGACAATAACCACTAAGGAACACACGCTTTTGTCTGTCTAGTATTGTCCGACTAGTATTTTCTATCTAGTCTTGTGCGTCTAGTCTATTTTCTCGGTCTAGTCCTGTCCCTCTAGACATGTCCGTCCAGTATTGTCCGTCTAGAATTGTTCCGCTTGTCCCTCTAATGTTGTCCATCTGGGATTGTTCCTCTTGTCTTATCTCTCTAGTCTTGTCCTTCTGGGATTGTTCGTCTAATCGATTGACTCTAGATTGTTCGTTTGTTAGGTGATCGGCTTTCTTGTTCCCATTTATAGCTGTGTGTCCTGGTACCCAGTATAGCATTACTTTATTTTCTCTGCCGAACTTGCTTAGCTTTCCCACGCAGTCCCATACCATTTTGGATCTGATGTTGTATGAGCTAATGGCCTTGATGGCTGCTTGGTTATATGACAGGATAGTAATTCGTTTTTTTTTGCGATAGTATATAGTCTCTGCTTAGAAGATACTTGTGTAGATTCCCATGGATTCAAAGTATTTGGTACGAGGTCCAAACACTCCTGCAACTGTACCTTCCTTTGTGGTATGCTCAGGAATCGTCACTCCAATCGGTTTTACTAATACACATTGCTGTGTAGTTTTTCTAGAAATAGTATTTGTATACCTACCATTTTGTCTTTTAGTACATCCAGGCGGGGGATCCTAGCAGCAAAGCTGTTACGGTCATTGCTCGCGATCACTTTGCCTCTGCCTATTCCTTCCTTACTGCACCTTACAATCGCCGGTCCGGCGGCCTCCTACATGACAAGGTGCAACGAAGTCAGAACCAGCAGCAGTTTCATTAATACTGTCGGACATCACGCCATTCCCCCGTAATGCAGACACACGCCATTCTTTAAATTTTCTCAAGCTGCTTCTTCGTAGAGATCAGCTTGGTTCTATTTCCCCACTAAACTCTCTCGTAAGTGATCGCAGGTCTCATTATCATGATGTACATTCATCACAGGATTGTGGAGTTAAAACCCCACGTTTCCCCTGCCAGATTTCTGCACACCATTAGAGCGTTCGGGTTTTCCTACCAATTCTTCCGCGTGCCTATTCCATAGGAGTTTGCTATCTAGTGTTATACTCAGATCTTTTATCTCCTGTTTGTATTCTACTGCCCTCCAATCTAACAATATGGGCTGTAAGAAGTTTAACCTTCTCTTCCTAATAAATGGTATTACCGTGGTTTTGCTCGGGTTGAGTTGCAGTCCCACTGTTTGGCACCATGTATTAATTACTTTGAGGCCTATTTGTACGATTTCACAGAGCGTTCCCTCAAATTTCCCCCTGCCCATGATGATGTCCTATGTCATTGAAGCTACCTTGACATTTAATGTATAGGTCGTTTAGCCTAGTTAGTAATTCATCAACTACCAGGCTCCACATCAGTGGTGATATCGCACCTCCCAATGGGCACCCTCGAGTTGTAGAGATATTATGTATGGTATTTTTTTCCTCTTGTACCTTCGCCCTTCTATTTCTCAGCATTTTTCCATCCACTTGGAGGTAATGCTGTCGATATTCCTTCTGTCAAGAGCGGATTTGACAGTGTTATTCGAGGTGTTGTCAAAGGCTCCTTCAGTATCTAGGAAGGCACATATCGCTACTTCCTTTGAAACTAGTGCTGCCTCTATTTCATTTGTCAGCTGATACTGGGCGGTCTCTGTGGATTTTCCTGCCCCGTATGCATGCTGACAGTTGTGTAGTAGTACACCTTACTAATTTCCTTCTCCATTGTATTTAACATGAAAGATGTTAGACTTGTGGGTCTGAAAAACATGCTCTGTATGCAACCTGACAGTTATGTAGCAGTGCACCTTACTTATTATTTTCTCTATTGCCTAACATGAAATATGTTAAACTATTGGGTCTAAATGACTTCGGTTGAGTGGTCTTAATGACTCTAGTTTTGTTAGTTTTGTCTTGTCGGTTTTGCCTAGTTCGGTGTATATTGTCCCTATAGTATTGTATATCTAATCTTGCACATCTAGTTTTGTCCGTCTAGCCTTGTTCGTCCAGTTTGGGCGATCTAGTCTTGTCTTGTTTGTCTAGTTTTGTCCGCCTAGTCTTGTCCAATTAGGCGTGCCTCTCTGGTATATGAAATCTGGTATATGAAATGTTGTTTAATCTTGTCCGCTTGTCTTGTCCGTCTAGCTTTGGCTATATAGTCGGCTACGTCTTGTCTTATCCAAGTCTTGGCTCTCTTGTAAAAAAAATAAAATTAAAATTAATTTATTTTTAACTTTGACGTAATAACTAAATATATGTGAAGTTTAAGGTAAACAAATTAATAAGTAATTATTTGACATCGGATTATATGCATTTGCATGTTCGCATATGCAAATGCATAAAACGCTATTTTTATAGCATTATTGCATATTTTAGTACTTTTTCATTTATAGTGCTTATTTCAGTAGTTGAAGGTGTTTGGTATTACGCGGGAACAGTGTCGGACCGCAGCCAATGACGTGCCACGCGGGCACTTCACACTCGGCAATCCGATCTACTGAATTGCACTAGGCGAAAGCGTTTGAGGGATGCGGCCTCCAAGTGAATACCTTTATCAAAAAAATACCAGATCAATCAACATGTGAATACTGCTCCCCATATATCTGGCAGAAACCTTCAAAACGTCGTCAGCAACTGCTGATTCCAATTTCGCCTTCTAATTCGGATATAGCGAATTTCATTTTTGGAAAATTATCCAAAGAGCACTCACTCTACTCCCCATTTGGTTGCCTGCACAGTCCTAGAAAAAACAAATTATTCAACTATCGCCCGGTTCATAAATGATTCCATCAAATCAATATTTTTCTATGCTTATATGGGCGAGAGTAGTTGGTCAATTTGACAGTTCAGAATCCATTGCAATTAATTGAAGCCAGCTTTCATTTGAGGATCCTTTAATCAAACAAAATATTGCTCTAATTGTTTCACATTTCAGCAACATTTCCGACGCCATTGAGAGACTAGAAACTAAAAACCTTCCTCTGTGCAAGTCCTTGGAAATATTGGAAAAAATGATTGAAGAGAGAACAACGACCTTCAGAGTTCACTATCGGAAAAGGTCCGTGGAAAATTAAATGCTGTAAATAAAGTAAACGAATTTAACAAAGGCACCAGTCAAACTCTGCCTGAAGAGGTTTTAGCAAAAATGACGCAAAATTTCAAGTTCTGTCCACAGTAACGTAAGTTGACGTTTAGAGGTCATTTTCAGCCTACAAATTTATATTAAGTGACAAACGTCACAAGTTTGCTCGAGAAAATCTAGAAAAATATTTAATTGTATATTGTCACAAGATCTATATTATTTTGTGCATATTTTGTGCATTCTCTATCCAGTCTTGTATGTCTAGTATCTACACTTTTGTCTCCCTTGTCTGTTAACATATTTTGAGCGGGTATCCTAAGATATGAAACTGTGCTGCGTAGCGGGTGTAATTTTCGAGGCCTTTTTTTATCAAAAGTTGGGTATTTGAACGATTGCACCCTGAGATACTTTTTTCTGAAAAAAAACCTGAAAGGGATGAAATAGGGGATGTATGGGGAACCGATCATTTTTCAAGATAGGGAGATGAAAATTAATATTTAGGCTTTTGGTAAGAAATTAAAAGAAATACGTATTTCATCGTGTTTTTTGCAATATCATCCCTGAAGGGGGTAAAATAGGGGATGATTTAGGTTCTTTGTAAGCTACAATACAAATTTTTGAAAAGCAAAGTTTGTGAAGGTAAAACTGGCTATATTTTCAAAATTTTGAAGACAAATTTTAGGAGGTTGAGTCAGGATCGCTGATCCTGATGGTGGGTGCTCCGGATGGATTCGTAATGGTGGATGCGCAGGTGTACGTAAAGTTGTTGACTGTTGACAGAAGGAAAAAAAATTTATAAACAAATAAAATGTTTTGTCGTTTTTAAACTTATGTAATAAAACCAGTCACTAATATTTTTCTAAAGTGTGGAATTTAAAAAAACAATCTCCCTTGTGAAGAGGCACTTCAAAAATTGGCACATATGACATGTCAAACTTTTCTTCGTATGCGCGGCATAAACGCGGCACTATCTCTGGGGTTTAAGTTTTATGACGCCTGTAATTAGTTTAACTAATTTATGCTTTCTGGTATCCTTTGACAACCTTCCTGGAGGGTCATCCCTTCTGGGTGTAGCTGATGTACCAGGAACAGGATGCTCTTCATTCACATTTTCCTTAGTCGGTTCGCTTATCCACTCTTTTGCCACATTATGTAAAAATATTTTGTATTTTTATTTATTTTGTATTACAATGAGGATTTAATGTTGTATACACTCTAAAAGCATTAAATAGTGCACAGTTGACAATAAACATCACAGCTCTCTTTGTCCATTTCTTCGTACGACGTACTATCGAATAATATGATAAATATTGATCGGAGCGATCTACACCTTTCATAAATTTATTGTAATCCACTACGCATATTGGTTTCCAGATTTTTTCTTTTGTCGCCCAATCAATATTATGGCTTTCTACAATATCAGCTGAATGTATAGTCGAAATCATACGCACAGGCCTTTTTGATTGACAACACTGTAACAAATTTTTTTGCCGCTGACGAAACATAGATTCTCCCTATTCAATTTCGCGTTTTTTAAACAGAGACGAGGCCTGTGTTTATGCGAATAGTGCCACAACTCCAAAATCTATATTGTAGAAGTATTTCACAAGTGTCCACAGTATTGTAATAATTGTCCATATATATGTGATGCCATAAGTTTACATATGGCTGAAGAAGATTCAAAATTGTGTGTTGCAGTCGATTTCCTTCACCACAGTATATTCGGAAATTACATATGTAGCCGGTTTTCGCTTCACAAACCATTCTGAAGAGAATATCATATTTCGTTATTTTTGAAGCATTGTAGACTTTGAATGCCAGACGACCTCTCCATGGCATGATGCTTTCATCTAAGGACAATTCTCTCTGTGGTTTATAAACTTCTTGAAATTTGGGTAATATGTATGAAATAATGGGGCGGATTTATTTAAGGCGAACTCTATCATCTTTGTCATCGTTATTGGAAAATTGCCATGAATACCATATTTGCCTAAATCGATCCCTGTTCATTATTTGAGGAAAAATTGGAGTTTCAATTGTTTCATCTGTCGACCAGTATTCATCCCTCGTATCCTTACAAACTCTTCCCATTAGTAGAAGCAATCCGAGCATTTTTTTTAGTTCTATTACAGATACATCTTTCCACTTTACGGACTTTCTCTAACACGATCTCTAACACGATCTCTAAATAAATGTTCATTCTGTGCATGGTAGCGGTTTGTTTCTGTCGCCATATATTCAAATAAATCGTCTCCAATAAATAACTGAACCACGTCAATTACATTTTCTGAATTATTTGGCATCAAGAAAACCCCACTTTGTCCTAAGAAATCTTTGATAATTGGCACATTATCACTTTCCGACCAGTCCAATACTTCACCATCACTTTCTTCGCCGCTAGAAGGTATTGGCAAGGCTTTGTTTCTTCTTGGTCGAATCAATTCTTCCTCGTCACTTTCGCTATCAAATTCGGGAATCCCTGCATCGCTTGAAATTTGCGACAAATCATCTGCATAGACATCACTATGGTAATCCATTGCAAATAAAATTATTCAATTTGTATATATATATATATATATATATATATATATATATATATATATATATGTGTATATATATATATATATATATATATATATATGTGCTTTTTTAAAACTTTTAATAAAATATTGTTGCATTGAAATAGTGGTACTACAAACTGATTTATTTTGACGAGATAGGCCGTTTATATACTGATAAATGAAGGGGAGGGTGAGAATAACAAATTGGTTTAAGACCCAAAATATGACAAACAATAAACCTTAAATACTGTGTAAGTTGTAAAATGAATTAATTTAACAAATGTTTATGGAACACATAGAATGAGTGGTAATATTTTATTGCAGGGCAATATCCGGATTAAATATGCTAAATAATCAATAATCTCAAAAATAAATACTAAATTCATTACTCCTTTATGGCCATATGCCCTTTTTAAGCAGGTAATAATATCTTGTCCCGCTTTTAACGCACGTTCTTTTAAACGGGTACTAATACCCGGCCCGCTGATAGACAGCAGTCGGCGAGACGGGTACTAATACCCGCACCCGCCTTGAATGTGTTAATACTTGCCTAGCTGATTTTGTCTATTTGGCCTTGTTTTTCTCGTTTTTTCTATCCCATATTATCTGCTTGGCCTTGTCTGCTCTTCTCTTATCTAGAGTTGTCTATCTATTGCTAGCTTTTAAAGTCTATTATAGGTTTGTTTCAAAGAGATAGTCTCATGTAATCTTTTGTCACGTAATTTGGATTTAATGCAGCACACGTAGATTCTACAGGTTTATGTCAAAGTGCCGGAGAAATGTAATAATAAAGCAAAAAATCGCGAAAAAAGTGAAGAATATAAAGTTTAGTAAGTCATAACTTAAACAGCCTATTCTTGATCGTCTAGTTTTGTCCGTCTGTCTTCTTCGCCTATCTTTGTCTATCTAATCTGCTCCATCTAATCTTATCCAATTAGTCTTGTCCATCTAGTAAAAAACAAATCAAAATTAATTTGTTTGCAACTCTGTTTTAACTAAATATGTGTGGAGTCAAGGTAAAAATATAAACACTAATGTACAAAACAACAAGTAATATATTAATAATTATAACCAGCAGGTTATCTTCTCTATCTATCTTGTAAGAATAGTTTCGTCTGTATACTTTTGTATATTCAGCCTTGTTTAACGAGGCTTGTTTGTGGATTTGCAAGACTATACCGTCAAGGATCTTTCTAGTAATTCTTTATCTATATCGCCTTATCTATACAGTTTCCCTGTTTAGTAATATCTGCTAGGTCTTGTTTGTTCTTGTCTTATTTAGTGTTGTGTATCTCTTGTTAGCTGTGTGAGTCTATTATAGTTTTGTTTCAAAGAGATATTCTCATGTAATCTTTTGTTTCGTAATTCGGATATAATGCAGCACTCGTAGGTTCTACAGTTTTTTGTCAAAGTGGCGAGAAAATGTAAGCGAAGAGCAAAAAAACTTGGAAAAAAGTGAAGAATATAAAGCGATTTGGTGCATTTTCGCGATATATACATAAAACTCTTTGCATGGAACTCCCTTATCTCCTTGTGCATCCAGCTTTGCGCTTTTAATTCCAATTTGCAGCAGCCGCACTTCGAAATCGCGCGATTCTCTTTCTACAAATTCCGCACAATTTTCGTCCGGTCTTTCTCTATATTTATCACCCGTGAAAGATTATATTTCACATCGCGGATTTTTTTGTATAATTTTGCTTAAGTTTATCTTCGTGGAATTTAGTATTACTGCGACTACATTCTCCATAAATTTTAACCGAATCTTGGTTGTAAATTTTGGATCACATTTATCTTTATGTTAGATTTATGATTGTTATAAGTTTTGCAAATAACTTTCTCAATATAGTTTCATGTAATAGTTAAGTTATCTGTACTAGAAGTCTTTTATAAAAGAAAACTAGACAGATTACTTTAAATATTAGGAGACGTATAGGATAAACCTTTTTTTGTTTCTTTTAATATAAATGACCATTTTATTCGTGAATATAGGCACCCCATAGACAAATAAAAAAACAATACGTGATAGATAAAAGTAAATGGACAATATTGAGTAGCGCAAACTTTGATACACAAAACGTTATGGTCAATATTATATGCGCAAACCTTAATAGACAAAACTAAATGGATAAAATTCAATTGCGCATATATTGATAGACGCAGTGGCGCTCTATGCCTTCTTGAGACCCAAGGCAAATCGGAATTTTGAACCCCACCACATAACAAACTAAAACTACAAATTACCATTTAGTAATCACAATTGCATTTGCGTGCCTTTTCTGCATTAAAACAATCAATTAAGTCCACGGTTACCAACCTTTTTTTGGCTTGCATACCCCTTGGCAGTTCATTAGCCTAAATTGTACCCCTTAGATTAAGAAATGTTTATATGGAGGCAAATACTCTTAGTTGTTATTATTTTAAACATGTTTGAAATACTAAATAAATCGCAATAACATGCCAAGGAGTATGCCCACAATGTTTATTGATGAGAACTAAAGTACTTTTTGTAGATACATAATTCTTTAATAAAAAAAAATACTAAATACAAACTATTATAAACATATAGTTAAATATTCGAAATTTTACAATAATTTTAACATTTTTAATTTTGTAGTTTAGTTATTGGGAATGGGAAATTAAAAAGGCTTTTATAACTTTTATTTGCCTGGCCACTTTTGGTAGCTTAATGTCACCTTAATCGTAGGCTCTAAATAACTTATTTTCTTTCACGTCAGGTTTTCTTTACGTTTTTTGACAAATGACAAAATATAATTTAAATGAAACATGATCGTGGATTTATCATATTTCATTTAAATTACAGCTTATTACGGTATTTGTTTTTTATAAAGGGATACGAAGATAATTCTCTTTTCACCAGCGCTGTACTTGTAAATGGCAACAAAACGTTCAGTTCGTTAGTAGAAAGCAGTTCATATTCTGTGTGATATATTACCAAATGTTAATAAGACATTTTCCTTTAAATTCGACTTTTAAAGTAGGGTCATTTAAAAGTTCAATTAAGTTCTTTTTTATAGATAATTTAGCTACTCAAAAGCATTCTTCATCGAAAAGATTTGAAATTCAATTGTATCCTTCATTAGCTTTGTGAAAATACTTCAAGAAGCTTGATTTTAGTTCTTTTAACTGTTCAGATATGTTGTTGCTCTGGAGAGGCAATGTTTATTCTCTGATAGAAAAATAGTTTAGTCTCTGTCTTCACCTCCTGTATGGGTCATTTTGCGCAGGTAGCCGTTACTTAAAATGATAAATTTAAAAAAAATAAAAATATTTAAACTTAACTCTTTTTTTTTGTCTATGTCTGTTAAAACAAATGAACTTTGGTTTGTTATAGTCGGCCGCGATGTTAAACTAATGGTTTATGAATAATTCATGATTTTGTGGGTAAGGGTGTAAAAAAAAAAACTCTGTTACCATTATGTTTCACCTTTTATTATGAAATTAAACAATTCTGTCACAAGTATTTTGGCATTAGTGTTGACTACATACAGTCTTCTATCTTATATTCACATTTAGAATTTCAACATTTTTTGAAGTTTAACAATCATTAATTTACAATAAAAAACAACTCTGTTACTTCTAGAATTTTGACAGACAACTAACCTAATTATAATATATGACCGTATAAATATCTAACAAATTGACGTACAGTAATATTACAAATTATTTTAATTATCTTTTAATAAAAATCTTTAGTATTTTCTTTAATATTTGGGACAGAAAAGTAACAAAGTTGTAACACAGAAACATAGTTTTCTTTTGCATCTTACATAACAAAATTGCATTCAGTTGAGCTTGAGATCAAAATAAACAATCAATATTTATAACAATAAACTCTATAACTTGTTTTTAAAAATCTAGAATTTCTTTATAATTTTTTTTCAATTCTAGAAAACTTTAGCAAAATTAAAAATAAAAATAATAAAAATAAAACATTTGTGGGCAAAGTTTATCTGCGCAAAATTTGATAGCGTCATAGTCTCACCTTACTAAAATTTTCAAGTCCATAGTTAGAGATCATAGGCATATTCAACTCTGTTACTATCTTAGCAAGTCTGTTACTACGCCCTAGTAACAGAGTAGTGTAGTAACAGAGTAGTAAATTTTACATTTCATAAGATATAAGTCAGAAAGTAAAGCTTAAAGTACACTTTTTCTTTTATATTTATAATATTTACCTCCTTGTCAACATAGTGAACGTAAAATAATGAAAAATACGTTGATTTACTACGAAACTAGGTAGGTAACAGAGTGGATGCACAATAAAAATACACACCCTGTTCAACGCTTCGAAGACGATTGATACCTCTTGTATCCCACCCCCCGACCTAGCGATCAACCCAACTTTTACACTATACGCGGGACCAAGTTTTAAAATATAGTTACTTACATTTTGATACTTACCGGTTTTAAGACATATTTTGTAAAGAGCAACAATACTCTGTTTGTGGTATTAATTTATTTTAGGTATTTTGATAAAGTAGAAAACGAAATTATTTGATCTTTATTATAACGGAGTGATAGCCGGGACACATAAATTTTGTACGGAAAATCACACTGTTACCTGAAACGACCACAATGTTACCTTTAAAAAGAACTAAAAACATCTAAAATAAGTCTTTACTTTGGTAATAAATATTTATTAGTCCGATGTATTTTGTATTTAATGTAACATTTTTAAGGGATTGTTTGATTATGAAAAAAATAAAATAGTTTCGGGACAACGTTACCTGCGCAAAATTTGACAACGACCCGTATATGAAAATCCATATGTTATGTATTCGTAGCTGTGTTTTCTGTTTTTACATATCTGCAGAACTGATAACTGCACCTTTCCTGCGTTTTGTACCAAAACATTTGATGTATCTTGAAGTACTTCCTATTTGGTCACTTTCTGGTGTAGGTTTTATATTTTTGCTGTACCGGTTTTCAACCACTGTTTATGGTATTAATTATGATGATCCATGTTTGTCCATGATCCATGATCCATGTTTAACCCTAAATTAATTTAGAGTCGAAAATAAAATTAATTTTAATTAGAATTGCATAATTGCAAGAAACGAGTATTCAATTTATTATCCTACCACAAACACGCTATGTACCATAGGAATTCTAAGACTAACTTTTGTGATGCGATGATGTGATTCCAAGGATTGTTACAAAAACCATCGCTATGCACCAATAGAAATCATCCACCGAAGGGTGCAAGAATTGTGTGCACGGTATCTGACAATGACTAATACAATTTCTGTTCAGATAAGAAGTGATAAAAAACAAATATAGCCCCCGAAAATAATAAATAATGCACAAACAATATTTTATTTGTAAATAGTGAGCGATAAATTTTTTTTCCCCAGTATTTATCACCGCTCTGAAACTGGATCGAGACGAGAGGAGAATAGTATATTTTTAGCCTCCGCCATTACTAAATTATGTTCGCGTACCCCAAAGTCACCAAACGCGTGCCCCTAGGGATACGCGTTCCACGGGTTGAGAATCGCTGAATTAAATCATTGTAGTCCATATATTTTGTTATATCGTCCTCGATATATAATATAGCCAGATTGGACATTCTTTTCTGCCCACTTAAATTCCTTAAATAATTTTTTACCCTTTTAAGGACAGAAAACGATCACTCTGCTGACGCAATACAGACTGGGTTGCACTGGGGATATATTAGCCGTTTTCTTTAAAAGCGGTGTAAGGCCATTTTGACAAATAAACTAAAAAAACAGTTAATGAAAAAAATGAATACATTTAACTATGAACTTTTTTCAAAAAAATCTGATCAAATTTTCATTGTATTTATCATTACAAATTTCGTAATTAATAGTTACAAATAAAATTACTTTGAAAAAGGTGTAAGTCCACTTTCCTAAAAGAAAGTTGCTTTCTTGTTGCTTCTTCTTGCTTGGAGCATTTCGATGTAACCACGCAACAACATGTACGCCTCCAGCGATATGTTACTAGAGAAAATATAAATTTGGAATTTGCTTTAATATGGCTTAACCCTTTGCACTCGTATGTCGCGGTATAGACGGCATGGTGTATTTTACCGTTGCACTCGTTTGTCGTCTTACAGTCGCCACGCTTGACAACATTTTTTTTTCAACCCAGAATCTGGTCAATATAGTTTATCTTTTACAGCTTGCTTATCTAAAATATTTATTTACAATTCCTAAATTTACATTATTAAACTAATGTTCAAAAACAGATCTCAGACACGTAGTGATCATGAAACCGATCCAAAACGCACCCAAAACCATTAACAGTCATAAAAATGCGTATAGTATGATTCTTAGACCAAAATAATTGTTGGGTCTTAACACAGATTATATTATTTATATTATCTCCACTTCATAGGGTATATATTATCTTCTTTGTGTGATTAACGTTTGTGTTTTACAAATTTTTATAAAACTCAAAATGCCGAAACGGCGCCAAGGTGAAGTTCTAGATGAACTAAAGGTAGTGACGACGAGTTTTATATCGTTTTTTTTTTTACAAAGACAATAGTGATACAGAAAATAATGAGGTGGAAGAAGCAGAAGTTGGTTCTGACAGTAGTGACAGCGATATAATAATTAGTAAGAGGAGGGTAGTGCCTTTACAAGTTACGTCAAGCAGCTCCAGCGATAGTGAAGGCGAACATGAAGTTGTGCCGGAAACAAGAGACGTTTATGGTCCTTGGGAAGATATGACACTTATGGACAATGCACCTAATAGTATAAATTTTAGTGCCTGCGAAAAAGCTGAAGGGCCCAAATTCCGAATAATTGTTCAAAGCCTGCGGACTTCTTCAGACTTTTCTTTACAGCCGAGCTGATTGCCTCAATTGTTCGGGAAACCAATAAATACGCAAGACATAAAATAGGCCAAAAAAGATTAGCCAAGCGATCTACGTGGCATGCATAGGTCGATGTCACTGTACAAGAATTTACAGCCTTCCTAGGCGTCATCCTGAATATCGGCACGATAACTGTGAGCATTTTACAAAATTTCAAGGCGAAAATTCCTTTTTTCTGGAGTATTTTTCGAAGAGAAAGATTTATGCGAATATTTTGGATGTTGCATCTTCACGAGACAGACCCAAATGATAAAAGTTTGAGAGGCCGCACTCAGAAGGTGAGCCATTATTTGATTTTTTTGTTCAAATTTAAAAGGTGTCAAATTTGGATGTCAAAAGAACATTTTGTTCCATCGCGGGAAATATCAGTGGACGAATCTGTGGTCGGCTTTAAGGGAAAATTAAGTTTTCTGACGTACAAATACAATCCTAACAAGCCGACAAAATGGGGAATAAGAATATACGTACTTGCAGATGTAAATACTGGCTGGCTACATATATTCTATTTTGCCATATTATGGAAGTTTAACCTCAGGACATCTAATACGACCCGATCTTCCAGTATGCACGAGAATTGTTCTACAATTGGCTCAACAATTATTAGATAACAATCGAGGCAGTAGGGCATACCATATTTATACGGACAGGTATTATACAAGCTTGACTTTAGCAAAAGTGTTGCTAAAAATGAATATCTACTTGACGGGCACAATTCAGTCCAACAGAAATTTTTCCCGCGATACCATAAAGAATATTTTTTCTTTATGGTATCGGGGATAAATTTTATGGTGGACTGAATTGTGCCCGTCAAGTAGATATTCATTTTTAGCAACACTTTTGCTAAAGTCAAGCTTGTATAATACCTGTCCGTATAAATATGGTATCCCCTACTGCCTCGATTGTTATATAATAATTGTTGAGCCAATTGTAGAACAATTCTCGTGCTTACTGGAAGATCGGGTCGTGTTAGATCTCCTGGAGTAAAGCTTCCATAATATGGCAAAATAGAATATATGTCACCACGTTTGGAGACAACATTTGCATGTCGATCAGAAAATATACTGCTGTTGGCGTGGAAAGATACAAGAGTGGTGACCGCACTGAGCACCTGGGACGTTTCTGGTACTCAGCCTATAAATAGAAGAGTACGTGGAGGCAATATACAATAAATTAACAAGCCAACTATAATTGTTAATTACAATAAATATATGGGAGGCGTAGACCGGGCCGATTCCTACTCAGCTTCCTACTGTTTTTTTAAGAAAATCCCTCAAATGGTGGAAAAAATTATTTTTTTGGGGCCTTGAAGCAGCCAGCGTAAATAGTTATTTATTATACAAAATGTCGCAACGCCGCCAAAAATTTGTCCGAGAGATAGTTGATGAACTCACGGGAACTTATTGAGAAGGTACAAAAATTGCTGGTATACCATCCACCACGGATAAAGAAGAAAGACTTAATGGAAAGTTGCACATTTTAACGAAAAATAACGGCAAAAAAAAGATTGTTTGGTGTGCTCTAACAGAAAAGTGCAACGTGGACGACTCGAGACTGCACATATTTGCTGCATAACACATGCCATCGCAAGCCGGGTCTTCATATTGATGACTGCTTTGAACGCTACCACACTTTAGAAGAATACAAAATATAAAATATAAATTTTGTTTGAATTTCTAATTTGAGTGTTTAGCAAAATGTGTTTCTGGACAAGATAATAGAGGATGTGCTATGGTGAATGCGCCGCTAAAATATTCCACCCCCAAATGCAAATTTTGATATATTGTATAATTTTTATGTTGTTATGTTATTTTTGTTTCAATAACTTAATTATTTAGTAAAGAAAAAATTAAATATGTGCCTGCATTAGATGTTTTATTTATTTTCTCATTGATAAGGTTTTTTTGTATAATATAACATATAATATATAATTTTATATAATATAATATAACTTTAGGTGTCCTATGTTTGCATACTAAAAACCATATACTGCAAAACTAAAAAAAAATTCCGAGTTGACGGCAACCTTCTACAAATATAAACACGAGTGCAAAGGGTTAAAATTGTTCAGTCGCCCAACAACGTCGAAGAAATTATCGACCATAATTTTTTATATTCTGGACATTCTGACCTACCAAATGATGCCGATTTTGGATCTATCGAGAGTACTATAAGAAACAAAGATTTATTGTCGAAAATATAAAATATTTACCCTATTTTATATGAAATGAAACAAGGAGAAAAAATATCAATGGTGAAGAAGTAAATTGATTGAAGATATGTTGGATAAGTGTTTTAAGAAGCAAACCATATATCATGTTTTTTAAAACTTCATTTAGTGAGAATGAGGATTGTAAATCACTAAATTAATTGTCCTCACGGGGAAGACCATAGAACTTTATTACTTACTAACACGTTTCTATCATCATTCCAGACCCATTATATTCGAAAAATTTACAGATATGATTGATTTATTACCGTATATTCCTCCAATACAGAATGACTATACTCGAAAACTTCATCATAATGAAAAAAGTTAAGATATATTAATATTAAGAGTATAAATAAATTTAGTTGAATGGTAAGTGTTGAAATAAAATAAATCCTTTTCATTTTGTTATTTTGTATTTTATTTATTGTTGAATTATTTAATGAAAATTTCATAAAAATAAATTGGTTTGACTCAATGGAGATCCCATAGTTAAAATTTTGTTAACGTAAGATTTTTACATTGTGCTGACTTTGAAAGTGATCGTTTAAAAAATGATTACTTTATAAAGTTAAATCAATTTAATATTTAAAAAATACAAAACTAGTGTAATAATATATATCCATATTTTTCAAATTATTCAAATGCAAAACCTTAAATATCTCCATATAAAATAAAATACACTTGCAAGAATATTCTTCAACTGAGCATGAAGGAAAATCTCGCTAAATGCACTACCCCAGGTGGTAACCAATCCACCGTCACCTATGATGACGTTAGCGGACCTTTGGATTCTGGGGAGTCTGCACCAACATGCTTTAAGGATGAGTCGGAGCATCCTGAAATCACCGGACGTAAACTCAGACCAAGACGGAAAAGCTTTTTCGCAACATTTAATGACAACTCACTGCTAAATGTGGGTAAACTGAAACATTTGACTGATTCACTAACACGACAAAACATTATACTGACAGCAGTACAGGAAGATTTACCGACGAACATGCCTTCGAATCCCAAGGCTACAGAATCTTCAAAGGAAAAATGGGTCAGCGGGTAATGAAGAACTTACCCCACTTAGGTACAGGATTTATAATCAGTCACATGAGACTCTCTTGAGATGGCAACAATGCAGGATACTGGATTCAGTCACCGACTTTACCTCCCCGATTAGTCGTGTATCCATCCTCTCTCTCTCAAATGCGCAAACAAGGGCAGTATAGTTAATGTACATGCCCCAATCAACCAGGACAACAGACGCAATCCAGACAGAACTGACAAATTCTGGGAAGACTTAGAAGATATTATCTCCAAACTTCCAGAGAGGCACACCGTTATACTGCTTGGTTACTTCAATGCTCAATTGGGAAGAGAGAAAAAAAACAGAAACATAGTGGGCAATTGTCCGGCGCATAAGCGAGCCAACCGCAAGGGAGAACGATTGGTAGATCTGTGTTGGACTTTTGGGTTGATCATGAAGTATACAGCCTTCAAACACTTGCCAAGGAAGCAGAAGACTTGGATTTCACCTAATACCCACTTGGGTGAATTCCAGATAGATCATGTGGCCATTTCACGAAAATCTCAAAAGAAAATACAAAACGTGAAGGTACTAAGAAGCGCGACTCTGGACTCAGACCACTACCTCTCAAAGATAAAAATAAGTCTTCAGCCTAGAAACACTAGTTTACACAGAACCTCTAAAATGGTAAGATTTGACGTCAAGCCACTCAAGAACAGTCAAGAACTAAGTCAGAGACTGAACAACACAGACCTAAACTGGGACCAACTGAAGGAGACTCTTGTCAAGGCGGCCAATGAACTCGCCCCTCTTGCTAGAAGAAGGAAGCATCCGTGGTGGACTGAAGACTGTGACAATGCAATAGCCCAAAGATAGATAGCCTGGGTGAAGTGGAATTCTAAAAAGACCAAGGAAAATTGGCATAAATTTTTGGAACAAAGAAAGTTTACAGCCAAGATAATTCGAGGAACCAAACGAACACCCAAAACCAACTAACCCAAATCGAAGAGAACTTTGCTAAGAATATTTCCAGAGATTTCTTTGGAACCTTTAAGCAGGCACTCAGAAAATACGCTCCATCAAGCCTCCACTTCAGAGACTCACAAGGCAAACTGGCTTATAACGACAAGGACAACTGCCACCTTTTAGCTCAGTACAAAAATCTACTCAACTGTGATCCACCCAGCGAAGACTACGACTATAAACAAACCACACCAAACCCGGACTTGCTTCCAGCTTCATTGGAAGAAGTTAGCCAGATCATTCATTTTCCTAAGAATAATAAGGCAGCTGGAGAGGACTGTATAGTTGCTGAACTGTGGAAAGGTGCTGGAAACAATGTGTGCACAAATTCGTGCGCAAGCTAACCGAGATCATCCAGGACATCTGGGAAACAGAGAAATTACCACCGGATTGAAAATCTGCTCAATCCATCTGCTTTACAAAAAGGGAGATTTTACTGATCTAAACAATTACCGTGGAATTTCTCTCGTCCCGGTAACATACAAGATTCTCTCGAAGGCGTTACAAACAAGGGTAGAAAATTATTTGGATAATCAACTGGGAGAATACCAGGGGGGCTTCAGGAAGACCAGATTCCGGTGTTGAACAGATCCTCAATCTTAAAACTGTACTTGCATACTCCAAGATGAGAAACCGCAAGGTGGTCGTCACCTTTGTTGATTTTAGGAAGGCCAACGATTCCATTGATAAAGACACGCTTAACAAAGTACTCCAGGAACTAGCACTAGACAACAAAACCCGCAGACTAATCCTAGAAACAGAGATTTTGGAAAGCTTCGAAATAAAAACTGGAGTGAGACAAGGAGATGGACTTTCCCCACTTATCTTCAACTGTGTCCTTGAAACGGTTATGAGAGATTGGCGTAAGGAACTGAACAATTTCGGTGCTCAGAGTGGTATCTACCTGGGACGTAAGAACGATGGACTGGTTGTAGATTTTCTGGCCTTTGCAGATGACATAGCACTGTTTGCTGATTCTCTTGAGATGGCAACAATACAGGTGAACTGCCTGAGGAAACAGACTGCCAAAGTGGGTCTTCAAGTGTCGCTGGAGAAAACAAAATTCTTCAGCAATATCAGAGAAGCAAACAGAGAGATGTTACTAGAACAGGAAAACATTAAGAGGACTGAGAAATTTAATTATTTCGGCGAATGAATTGAACCCAACTTATCAGAAAGAACATCAGTATCCAAGAGAGTCAGCAAGTTAGTACTAACCTATCGGCTGACTAAGAACACTTACAATAAGAAATGCCTGTCACGCAACCTGAAACTTAAGGACTGCACATCAGTCTTACGGCCAGAAGCCCTGTATTCCTTGGAGTGTCTTTCCATGAACCGAAGGGGTTTAATAGAGAAATTGGAAATCAGAGAGAGGAGAATCCTCAGGAAGATCCTAGGCCCGGTAAAGGAAGATGGGGAATTCCGAAGGCGGTATAGGCTGGTGAGCCTAGCTTTAAATTTAGGTTCATATGCTCAGAAAAGTATTTTAAAATGGTTATCTATGAATTTACGATAAATCTATTATTCAAGAAGTTATTTCTTCCGAATATCTGATTCAAACAAATCTGTAAATGTAACTCAAAACTGTATTTTTCTGTAATGTTTTCTATAACTCACTGTATTTTTTTAGGCAAAATCTTTGGCTTGGAAGCTTTAACTAGTCCCATTTAACTTGTTTAAAATTGTATTTCTTATTAACTATTTCTATTAAATATTTATAAACATTCAAAGCAATGAAAAAAAATTGTTGCTTCCAATTTGGCTAATGGCTTTTGCTGGCAATCTTTAGATAACTTACATCAGCCCAAGTCGATCACCTTGTATCGCTGATTTTCTTGACAGCAATATTTGCATTTGAAAATAATCCCTTCTCTTTATTGACACTTAGAAAAATACAAATAAATGCACTCACTGCTGCGGAATTGCCAATGAGATTAAGACCAATGAGATTAAGATTTTGCTCGTAATCACTTCACACATCAGACATATTAACTTTGTCCGCAAACATTTTTAATATCAATCCCAAACCTTTCCAAAGTTGATATTACAATAGTTTTCGGTAGATTTTACTTTTGGGTCACACTCGGGTATCAGTTTTAGAAACTAAAATGGCGCATGCGCAGTACATCGCAGAGCAGCAGTAATAAACCAGTTTTAAATGATGAATTTTTATCCTATTTTGGATCGAGTGTTGCAATAGAAATCGTGAGTTGGGCGAGAGAGGTCGTTATGCAACCTTATCTAACCTGGGTTAAACAATAGTCATTTTATTTCAAGTCAATTGCCACATTATTTATTTAGCTTCGAGAGATGCAACCTTATCTAACTTGGGTTGAACCCAGGGTTAAGTCCTTGCCACATTATCCAATTTTGCATCGAGAGTTCCAAAGTTGTTTTCAAGTATGTGGTCTTGATTTATCTGCCGCTTGGCGTTGTGCAACCTAATCGAACCTATGTTAAACCAACTGTCATTGCCACATTATCCAATTTTGAATCGACAGTTCGCGCTGCCGCGCGTATGATTTCTTTATTTATTTGGTAAAGGAGAGATTTTTCAATTCTAACCAAATTCCCTTCTGAAGGCTTCTTGTACCATCATGTTTATCTGCTGCAACTTCTTTTTTGCACCGATAACCATCGTTTTTGTCACTTTGTTCAACTCCACATTTGCCCCACACACAGGGCAAATATAATGGTTCGCAATCAAGTCCACTTGCATAAGCCATTTAACCGCCGATTCCTGAGTTGCAGTGGCATTTCTTATACAGTGAAACTTGTCTAAGACGGAACCCGTTAAAGTCGGAAACCTGCATTAAACGGAATTTTTTTGCTAACCGTTCATTTTCCCATTTAAAACAACCCGTGTAAAACGGAAAATAATTTTTAAGACGGAAACGGATTTTGTCATATTTAATGATAGTAGTAGAAAATTCTCAATGCTGGAAGATTCGTCTACCAATAAGGAAGTAAGGGGTAAGAGTTTTCGTAGTCTGATTGGTGTTTTTGCGTCGGTATCATTTGAGCAAACAGATCGGCGATAACCTAATAAACATTCTAAACCGTTTTCCCGACAGAATTCCCGAAAGAAGATACAACAGCTAGTGTAAACAAAATTTTGACATTAAATTTGGCACAGTTTGTGAGGAAAGCGCAAGTATCTATCAGCAAACGGACTAGAATGAGAAAAAAAAGAATCGTATTAGAAATTAAGGGACATAAGCTTAAAGATATAGCAAACGGAGATGAAACGGCGCTTTTTTTTCGTGCTTTGCCAATACATTGTGAACATTCAAAAGAATGAGTCACTTTTGCTGATGGAAAATTCGAGAAATTCAAGAACCATTGGTTATTGGCAAATCGTTGAAACCCAAAGAAATAAATGATTTACCTTTGGATGGCTTGGAAAGTTTGAAGGTCTGGATGGCTGGCAATATATTGTTAAGCTAGCTTAAGGATTTCAATTTAGGAATGGAAAGAAAAAACTAAATTTTAATAAACCAAATGTATTACATACATGTCCATACATTAAAAATTGAGAATAAAAGAAAAAAATATTACCCGTGTAAGACGGAAACCAGTTTAAGACGGAAATATGTCCCAGTCCCTTGAGGTTCCGTCTTCTTTTTTTATTTTTTTTTTAGGAGGAAGGGGAAACCTTTTATAGGCACCCTCTAGCTGGGTAGTGTGGGACTACTTCTCTTCCAGAGATAGTCAGAGATAGTCCAGATAGTTCTAGAGATATCCACTAAAACCACCTTCCCCCTTTTTCTCATCTTGTCCCTAGCGCTGCGGTGGTTTGACCCTCTCGGGGTATTATCACTCGGCAACTTTGGCTTCACGCTCTTTGGTTACTTTTTAATTTGTTGGCCTGATTGCAGTCTCCTCTCATCTACTTCCTTGGCCTTCATTATGCTTCTTAGCATCTCCGCGATTGCGTTCCAAATATCGTTACTTTCTAGCATGGTTTCAGTCATATTCTCCTTGTCCGGTCATACACCAGTTTTCCTTGCCATCCCTAATCTTAGCTTGTCCCATCTTTCTCAAAAGAATATCGTATGACAAGCGTCATCTCTTTCGCCGCAGTACCAGCACTGATCGCTTCGCCTTTTGCCTATTCTGTGTAGAAAGGCATTAAGCACCCATGTCCCGTTAGCGCCTGGGTCACATGGTAATCAACGTTTCCGTGTTTACGTTCAGCCCAGATTTGCACATCCGGAATCAATTCTCGCGTCCATGCGCCGTTTTTTGCCCCTTGCCAGGCATTTTGCCGACTCGCCATGGTGCGCTGCCGCGCTTCTTTCTTGGATAGGCCTTGGCATTTTCTGAGAGCAATCCTTTCGTCTACAAGGAGTGTTATTGATGGGGATCCAGCCACCACTTATACAGCCTCTGCCGAGACTGACCGGTATGCAGAGACTACCCTAATCAAGACCCTCCTCTGTGCCCTTATCATAACTGTTCTGTTTATTCCCAGTTGCAGGTCAGTTCCCCAGATCTCCGCTCCGTATAGCATGATTGAAGTGACCACCGAGGACAACAAACGCCTGGTCAGGCTGAGAGCTCCCCCAACGTTCGGCATGAGTCTCCCCAGCATCGCTTTCCGCTTTGGCCGACATATTACGAATGTGAGGCGTGAAGCTCACCTGCTGGTCCATAACTACCCCCAAGTATTTAATACTCTTCTCTGGTTTAATTATTGACCCACCCAGCTGAAACTGCACTGTCTCCGGCCTCCTGCCACCTACCAGGAGCACAGATTCCGTCTTGTGCATAGCTATGATTAGTATCATGTCAAACATCCATTGCATTATCTTAGCTAGAAACGGGTTAGTTAGACTTATTAACAACAACAATTTCCTCATGTAGCCTTGCTCTGACGAGGTGTTCGTACAACTTCTCCATAGTGCATAGCAGGCATATTGGCCTTGCTGTGGGTGTTCCGTCTTCGTTCGTGCCTTGCTTCGGTATCAATACTAATCTGGCCACTTTCCATTTTTTCGGAAACGCACTGACTGCAAAGAGGTCGTTCAATACCGAGAGCACCGTTTCAGGAACCACTGCTACGACCAGACGGATCACTTAGGCTGGGATACCATCTGGGCCAGCTGCCTTTCCCATTCGCTTGAGGTTCCGTCTTAGATAAGTTTCACTGTACTAAAAATATGAAAATTGAAACCCTAAAAAAACACACTAAACAAAACACAAATTATGGAACGAAAAAATCAAACAAAAAAATTGATATAAAAATTGATTCGTGTTCATTGACAGTTTATTATTGTAACCCATTCTTGTCTTAAAAGTTTGAAAATGTTTTTAAACAATGGTTTGTTTACATATTCAATGTCAAAAAAATTGGACAGTGGCGCTGTAGTCTGAATGTAGTCTGAAAGTGAATAAAAGAAAAATCAACCTAGTTTTCAAATAATTAAGTGTATCATTTTTTTTATATTAATGAACGACATGAAACGTTCTTGTATTTTATTACTTACTTTTATTAACGTAGCTGATAATAAATGACAATTGATGACAACTTGACTGACATCGGGCTTTGGGTCAATAATCAACGAAAAGTATTTGGATAAAGAAACACATTGTATTCAACCCATATCCTTTTCCACATTGTTTGCTATTTAAGGCAATTTATTCATCACAAGTGGTGTTGGAAAGGAAGTTCACATGAACTTTTCCTTGAACTCATAAAGTTGCCTTTGTTTGAATCATGTCATCTGTAATCTAAGCCTAACGTTGATAACAGTATAAATCACTTTTTTTAGAAGAACACGGCAGCGCCAATAGCGCACTTGGCTTTCATTAACTTTCAATAAACTATCACCAATTCTCCCAACACCCTTTAGCCCTATGATATAATTACACATATTTTTATGGGCATTTGAACGATCGTGGTTTAAAATATCAAACATATTATTTCATTCATTGCTACCAGCTACCAGGAGATTGCTTTAGTTTTTGAATTACAAAATATTTTATAAATAAAGCTAAATAACTTTTTGTGGTTTCGGAAAATATTAACCATTCTCTTCACCTAAAACATCTTTTATTTTTCTGGTAACAATTTCGCCACCATCATTGTATTCGATACCTAAATTGTCAATATTTTTAATATTTTGCTGCAATACTCAATAAAATCCTGAAAACTGATACATTAAAAAAAAACTTTTTTGGGACTGGTGATTTTGGAGCCCCCCAATATGCAGGGCCCCATCCATTTGCCTGTCTTTCCTAGTGGGTAACACCCCACTGGATAGACGATACTTGGTGGACAAAATGATGTAAATTTATGACTTAATAGACGAAACTAAACCACACTATAAAGATTATATAATAGGAACTGCTGCCGAGACATATGTTTAGAATAAAAGTTCTCTCAGGTTTAGTAAACATAACCATGAACAACTTCAGTAAAGATCTCTAGCTGAATAATATATTATGTGTTTAATTAGGCACGAAAATACTTTCTAAAAATCCGAATAAGAATTGGACTATTCTTGTTCTGTGACGATATTTCGCGGAAGAAAAGTTTTATATTCAGTATACGTATTATAACAAGGTAAAACTTTGAAATTTATCACAATCGTCGACGAAAATAACACCACTCCACACATAAATCGAATCGACAATAAACTAAAATATTTAGAAGCCGTGCGATATCCAGAAAATCCTCGACATTGTGCAGCAACGCAAAAGTTGTTACGGGTTTCGCATGCATCACGAATCAATTGCGCCGCGATGATTATCGCCAAATAAATTGTTTAAAATCGTTTGTCCATGGTTTACAGAATGACCGATAAGCCGTATCGATGAACAGTTATTACGTTTCGACTATCTCTGTTTCGTTTTCCCACATCATAATAGATGCTCGCTGCCACCAGAATCCCACAAAATCGAACCCGAAAAACTACGTCCCATAAACCTGCAGCCAGTGTGAACGCTGGAAATTATTTTATACTCGTATAATTTTATGCGGATCTAACGTTTCGATTCTGATTTATGCGATTGTTTCCGCCGTTTATTCAACACTCTAAATGCTATTTATCTAGAGATTATATGTTTTATTTATTATCGCACTCATATTACTATTATCTAGATGTAAATACACTGCTACATTAATTTGAACAAACCGATTAGAAACAAATGATTATTTAAACAAGATAGATATTAATAACAAAAAGAACATACGTTAACATGAATTTTGAAATAAAATAGTTTTTAATAAAAAAGTTTGCTTTTGTTGCCATTTTTGAAACAAGAAACGTGTAAATTAAGAAGGTTTCGAGACAAATTATTACCAACTTGGCACACAGAAAATCACTGGATAATAAGATTTCTTGTTGGAAATTTAATTCTCTACGAGGTTTATTTGAGGCATTATTTAAAATTTCGGACACTACTATTGACAATAAAGTATTTACAAGAAATAATTAATTAAACGAATGACTGTATGGGCATGTATTAATTTTAATATAAAGCAAAAGACAATAATGAAATTAATTTTAATGTATATTCACATTAATTTATTACATCATATTAATTTTAGTGAATACAAAGATTTACTGTGACTATTTATTTAATGTAAGCAACATCTTCTAATAAATAAACGCTAACTTGTGTCATGGGCACACCAATAATTTGTTTTGCAACTTTATATAGTTCAATCATTGATGTTTATTTTGTGGACCAATATTTTAAAACGCACGTACCTTCTTGCGCGGTTATTCATAATAATGATCTAACAAGAATCGAATATTTGTACAATTATGTGATTTTGAAGAAATTTTTAGAATATTTTCTTTCTATTTTACAAATTGATGTTGGTTTTAGCTCCATCTATTTGAGAAGCAGATAAAACGACTTTCAATCTGGAATTGACAAAAATTGCAGAAAGAATCACATCTTGATTAAACAATACCTTTTCCCGTTCGTTTAAGGAATCCACTGTATTTGTTGAAAACCGGCTGCCAATTTTATTTGTTTCCTCTTTGCATTTTAACCACGCAGAATAAAAATCTCCGGCTAACAAATGTTTGATTTAAAATAATTTTGATGTTATTTTCGCTCGATTTAAAGCTTTAGTTATGTTTTGTATATCTGACCAATTCGTTTCGCTTAAATATAGTTCGTCAATGCTTCCAACCAAGTCGCTACAACAATCTCTCAGTGATAAGAGTATTTCCAGCATATCGTCCGTCCTGTGCCATCGCGTTTCACAATATAGAATAGGTTTCTTAAGTTTCATTGTTTCATTTATTGTTAAAACATTTATTGTTTTTAATTTCTTAGTAACCTTTCTAGATTTACCTATTAACACATCATCCACGGCAGGTTGCAAAGTATGTGCGCTACCTTACACTTCGTACGATTGGGCTATGGAGCTGGAATGCGTAGCAATGTCGCCTAAAGAAGCATCTAGTTCCGTAATAAATGCATTACCTTTACTTTCTTGTTCTTCATTTTCTCGATTTTCATTTTCTTGAACTTAATTTTCTCGATCTTCATTTTCTTGGTCTTCATTTTCTGTTTCATTCCCACTAATAATTGCTTTGTTTCTCTCCTAACAAACGTATCGCTTTGAACATATTTGCCCCATTGTCTGTTGTTATACTGAAGAATTTCTTCAAATCAACATCATATTCTTCCAAGACCGCTAATATTATGTTTGAAAGGTATGAGGAAGCATGCCTTTATTTCAAATCCCTCATCGCCAACGTCCTTAAAACTAAACAGTAATTATTTCCGACAAATTGAACGTTGATAACTAATATACTTGTATCAAAAATCTACTTGCTACATTAACTTTTAAAGATTATAATTTCTTCATCAATTCTTTCTTTTAAATTTGAAGCTTCTGATTACACATTTTTTTATTTTTTTCTGGATTAATTGCAATTTTATTGTCCAACGTTTCCCAAACTTTTTTTACCGCGGCCCGGTACGAGACTTTTTCACGCCCCACCTTATGACAAAAGCCATTTCTCTATAAAACAAATTTTATTTTATAATAAATATTAAGATATTTTTTTGTTTATTTCATACACCAAAATAGCAAAATAATTAAAAAAATATACTTAATTAAAAAATTAAAGAATATATTACTTATTTAAAAGGTTAGGAAACGAAGTAAACTATGTTTAACATATTTTGTCCTTAGTGCAAGGGATGATGTTGTTTGTCATCTCATAACAATTTCAAATTAGGAGATAATGATGTTAATTTTATTCTCAAATTATGTTCAACATCTAATCGGTTTCGATACTTATTTTCTGAGTACACCAAGGCTGAGAACGCAGATTCCATCACACCCTTGTAAGTGGTGACTTAACGCATTAAATTTTCAAAATTTTCGTTTTTTCGCTTACGCTTACTCTTTTTGACAGCGCATCCAAAAATTATTGGTATGAATGAATTATTGGTACAGTTTCAAACACTTCCTTAAGATCGGTGTCGCATGGAATTGCAATAAAATTATCAAACATTTTTTCCTTTTCTATTTCGACAGGAAAAGGATCTTTAATCCATATATTATTTAAAAGAATATCCGCAAAGAAGTCTTTAAACCCATTTATTAGCTCCGAAAGATGTTCTTGAATTCAAACTGATGGGTTTCTAGATGTAAATTTTCTTCTTCATAGTTTGCATGGGTTTCAATAAATGTATGTAATATTTCAAAATATTTAAAATTTGTTTTTGAAAGTCGTTGTTTTTTGATTATTGCAGCGACTTTATCATGTCGACAAATTTATTTAAATTTATTGTATGTATCAAGTGTGTGTATACAATACACAATTGTATATTAATTTGACACACAAATAAACGACTTTTATTAACCACCCGTAATTGTGGAATCTATCCTTAAATGGAAAAATAGCATCTTTTTAGATGGTGGGTGTTGATTTAGAAATGCCAAAGCTTCGTCTTTCAGCTCAATGAAACGTTTTAAAATGTTTCCTTTTGAAAGCCATCGTGAATTATATTACAAAAGGAGGTGTTTATGATCACTTTCCATTTTCTTGCATAATTTGGTAAAAAGTCTGCTAATTATTGAACGAGATTTTATATAGTTTACAAACTTGACACATTTTTCCAAAGTCATGTTTAAATTTAAAGGCATGCGTTTTACCGCTTGTCTATGAATACTACAGTACGCCCATACACAATTAATGACTAATTCTTGAATTTGTTTAAACAAGCCTTTATGACTGCCTGTCATTGCATGTGATCCGTCGCTATTTAGACCAACACACTTCATCCAATCAATACCGTGACCTGTGACAAAATCATTGTTAAGCTTCAAAATTTCATCTGAGGTCGTTCTTGTTCGTAATCTTTAGCAAACCAAAAAAATTTCTTGTATGGTGTCTTCGTCAATATATCTGATAAAACACATTAGATTTGCATCATCCTCGACATCTGTTCTTTCTTGGAAGGAAAAGAACTTTGTTCTAATTCTTCTAAATTTTTCGCGCAATCGTCAATTCTCCGTTTAACTGTATTATAAACTTTTTTCTTTCTTTCCGCATTAATTATTTGCGACAATTTTGAAAGCGGGAAGTATTAATTTATCTCCAGCACTATAAGGATACCCAGTCTCATCTATTAAATTATAAATTTCAAAAGCTAAAAACTGTTTACCCAACTAAAACCCAAAATGATCGTATGGTCTTGCAGAGCAGAGGTAAGACCGATTATATCCTACGGTTCACTCGTATGGTGGTACAAAACAAAGGAACAAAAGGCCCAAAGTATGCTACAATAGCTTCAACGGCTCGCGTGCTTGGGTATAACAGGAGCGATGCAATCTACTCCAACCACAGCAATGGAAGTTTTGTTGGACCTACTCCCACTGCACAAACAGGTAGAAAAAGAAGGTATTCTCAGTGCTCTGAGACTAAGGTGTATATCGCCTATTCAGAGACACATGAAAATAAGGGAACAAATCGGAGAGAGAATTTCTGGAGCATCCCTGGGACACAATGTCTACAGAATACGATTTTGACACAGCCGCTGAAGTGGTCATTAATGACCGCCAAATCAGTGTTCAAAGAATCGAACATCTGAAAGACAAAGCGTCCATGTGGTACACCGACGCATCAAAAACTGCTGAGGGCACAGTAATTGGAATATATAGCCGGAGTCACAGGGAGTCCATAGCATTGGGCTAGGCTCCCTCGGTACTACAGGCTGAAACTATAGCCATTGAAAGATGGGCACAAATTTGTCTAAAGAAACGTCTTAAAGGTTGCGCTCCTTTCTACATCTACATCCTAACGGACAGCCAGGTAGCTCTAAGGAATTTAAAAGCCCACAACTTACTAATCTAATTCCAAGTTAACCTGGAACTGTAAACGAACTCTGAAGCAACTGAAAGGTAAGAGACTCACGCTAATGTGGTCACCGGGTCTCCAGGGCTTATATGGGAATGAAATGGCTAACGCACTCGCCAAAAGCGGGGCCGAGGTTCCCTTCTTGGGCCCGGAGCCAACTTGTGGGCTTACAAAGGCCCACTTAAGGCAGGGAGCTAAGAAATGGGAAAAAAAATTCAATGTGATGTTTTTAATTGACTCTTATTAAAATCAAAAAGTCAATCAAAAATATAAAATATATAAAAATTTTTTACAATAATTTTTGGCGACCCGGCAAAATTCTTTTGCAGCCCGGTACCGGGTCATGCCCCACACTTTGGGAAACGCTGGTCTAGTCCATCTATTATGGGATATAAAATTTTTCGGAAACCCAAATCATTAAAATCATACTGAATGAACGCCCGGTAACGGTTACCAGTTCTGTACATGCTTCCTTTAACAAATCAGGAGTAATGTTGACTGAAATATTGGGTTTTCGTTTTATAACAATATAATCTAAAGCTGTTTGAATATTTAAGTACCTCTGTTTAGCTGGTGATGATGAATTTGTTGAGGGTGCAAGGACCGGACCCGCAGATATGTTGTCATACATTTCTTTGTGCTAAGATTGCACATGTTGCTGCAAGTTCCCTGCATGATTTCCCTTTATTACTAAGTCGATTACAAACATATTTCGGAATGGATTATTTTGATTTCTTCCCATTCTTAGGCGACTTAAAATATGTTTTTACAAGTTTAAGTTGTATTATTATTATTTAGAAAGTTTACCTTTTGATGTATGTAAAATAGCAACTTCACAAAATCTGGACATCTTCAGAACACAAACAGAAAAAAATACAGATCGATACCGACAATAGAATGTAACTAAATTTTGTAGGAAATCCATTGGACCAAGGGAATATTCAACGACAGTTTGGAAATAACTCTGCCTTAATCTATTAACGTAGTACTGTTGTTATCAGAAGTTAATGAAACGTTGCATATTCGTGCTTTATAGTAAGACAATTAACCAGTTAAATAAGTAAAGCGCTGCAGAGAATCAGAAAAAAGATATAAATTAAAAACAATTTTTGCCTTTACCATTAATGTTTATGGGAAATCATAGATTGTTTCTTATTCCACAAAGAGTACCGTTCAGATTACAATAAATGTGGTATCAACCGAAAGGAATAAATTTTTTCATAATGGTTATCCACGGAAATTCAGATTATGCAGTGACATAACAACGCATGCACGTTTCATATGTCCTAAATTTCAAAATTTTGAATTCATATTTAAACGATATAAAAATAAAACTGGTTTAAACCGGTATCCGATATTATTATTATTATCACATTACATGGATGGTCCCTTCAGGAACACAGGAAGCTCTATTTATGATTTCGCTTGCGGAGGATCCAGCATGCTTTCATATATTCACTAATCCTTCACTGATCATTCACTGATCCTCTTCTTTTCTTCCGTCCACTTTATAACTGATCTTTTTGGTACTTCATTCTCTGGAACAACTTCCCACTTGTCAATTTTTCCTCTGTATATTTTTCGGTCCAAGATTTCTTGTGGTAGATTTTGAGCATTTCTTATGTCTGTTTTTACTTGTTGTGTCCAAGAGAAAGTTCAGTTTAGTAGTACTTTAGGTTAAGAAGGTTAGGTTAGGAAGTAAGTTTAGTTTGTCAACTGTTTCGAGAATTAGATGGGTTAACCTGGTGTCAGGAAGACTCTTAACATGTCCATAAAATTTCAACCTTCTTTTTCTGAGGTCTGTCGCAATATTAGATAATTTTTCTGTAGATTTCCGTGATTGTAGGTGGTAACCATTATCCGAAAGTCTTGGTCCTAAGATTTTCCTTACGTTTTTCGCACTTCTTTTAGGATATTTTCGAGCTCGCCTTTGGCGCGACAGTTTCTACTCCATATCCTCGGCTTCAGGTTTGATTACAGTATTGTAATATTTAATCTTAACATTGAGCGACATAGATTTTTTGTTGTAAATTTCTCTTGTTGTCTCAAATGCTCTTCTGAGTTTTTGGAGACGGGTGTTTTGAGATATGTTTTCTTTTCCAGTTGGTTCGATGATTTTACCCAGGTATTTGAAGTGAGGGACTTTGTTGATCTGTCCATATATCCTATTTCGACTTGAGACGTCAAGTTTTGAAGCGAAAAATTCTGTTTGCTAGAAGGAGATCTGCAGTCCGACTTTTCTAGCACGTTCTTGGAGAGTTCAAATTTGCTTTATTGCTGTGACTTCATCGCTGGACAGAAGGGCCAGGTCATCTGCGAAGCCTAAGCATGGAATTTCGAGCTTGTATGCCTGTGTCCCAATGTTTAATGGGTTATAGATAGCTATTTTGTGCTTTAAGTTCTTTTTTCCATTCCCTCATCACCTTATCTAGGACAAGGTTGAAGAGGATAGGTGACAGACTTTGTCGCACACCAGTTTCTATAAGGAATTCGTCTGAGATTTCTTCCATGAATTTTACTCTTGATTTCATATCAGTGAGGGTCTTTATGGTCAATTTTAGCGTTTTGTACTATAGTCCCTGTTATTTCAGGATGCTAAACGGTGATTATTGATCAATTGAATCATAAGCCTTCTTGAAATCTACGAATGCACAGATGATTGGGAGGTTTTTGAGGGCCCTGAATTTTAGAGTGGTTTTTAGGTTGAATAGCTACTCAGTGCTCGGTCTGTGAGGACGGAACCCAGCTTGATATTTGTCCATCTTATGCACTAGTTGTTCTTGTATTCTTTCAAACAGACATATAGAGAAAATTTTGTAGCCGACTTCAAGGAAGAAGATTCTTTTTTCCTTTTTTGATCCTATAGATCCTTTTTTGTGGAGTGGGTGAATCAGAGCACATTTCCAGTCTTTGGAGAGTTTTTAATTTTTACAGATTTCCTGTATAATTTCTGTAGGTTTTTTGAGTGAATTTGGACCTACTTTATTGATGAGTTCTGCCACAATCCCATCGCTTCCCGAGGTTCTGTTGTTCTTTAATCGTTAAATGTTTAATGTTCATAATTTCTTCTTGGTTTGGTGGACGCGACTCTGTATGAAACTGGGGGCTGCTTCAGGAAATCTTACAGTGGGTTCAGGGCAATTAAGAAAATCTGAGGAGTATCGTGCAATTTCTTGACAGTTTTCTTCATTAGTAAGGGCAAATTATCCAGCTTTTTTCCTAAAGCATAGGTTCTGCGGGATGTATCCTTTGATTTTTTTCTCTGAACGTTCTGTTGAAACCTCTAGTTCTGTAGTTTCTGAAGTTTTCCTCAATTGAGTCCAGTTGTTCTTTTATGTGTTTTCTCTTTTCTTGTCTGATGGTTTTCGATACTTGTTTTCAAATCTCATAAAATTATTGTTGAGTTTCTGGGGATTTTTTACTGTAGTATTTCTGAAATGCAGATTTTCTTATCTCTTGAGCTTGGCCACAGTTAAAGTTCCATCAGGGATGTTTTGCGTTCTTTTCTAGGGGTACAATTTCTCGAGCCTTCTGCGTGATTTTGCTACAAAATCCTTCCCATGTTTTCGCTGGTTGATTTTGTCAAGCTTCTTTAATATTCTATAAAATTTCTGTTGTTGGAGTTTCTAAGCTTAGTATTTTCTGGTAGTAAATTTTACTTTAATTTTAGTCAGTGATCAGAGTCGATGTTTGCTCCTTTTCTCACTTCTGCATCATGTACCTTTTTCTGGAGGGGATATGAAATAGCTATATGGTCAATCTGAAATTCACCAATCGATTCAATTTGGGATCTCTAGGTTTTTTGTTTTTTAGGATGCTTCCTAAGAGATGTTGACATGATTTTAAGGTTGGACTGTTGTTCAATGAGTCTTGTGCTATTTTTGTTGGTAAATTTGTGTGCCGGGTAGAGTCCAACAGTTTTTCTATGTTCTTTCTCTTGGCCCACTTGTGCATTGAAGTCGCCTAACAGAATTTAGATGTCATCCTTTGGAACTTTTCACATTACCCTTTCAGGCTTGTTCCAACATTTTTCCACGTTTTCGGGATAGTTGTCGATATTATTTATTTCATGATTAATGAATTAATTCACCAGTTTCACAGATAATAAAATTTCACTTTTGAAAACTTTCAACCTTAATTATGTTATGTTAGTTTATCTCGCATAAGTAATTTGTCATTTCTTCTTAGTTTTACTATTTTTTTCGTTTTTGTTTCATTTTTAATCCATGTGTACATTCCTTTTTTTGCTCACTGTAAAAACAGAGCAGTGTGCATATACCCGCTAAAAATAATTCCGTCTGAAATACGAGCACATAGATACTACGTCTAAGTTTTCAAAATGTCTTTGGCGTATCATCCGCTTGACTAACAAGTTATGTTTTCTTACACGTTGGCCTGTTTAAACGAGCATTTCTCAATTTTATTTTGTTATTTTTAATATATTAATATACTGTCATAATACTCTTCTTCTTAAATAAATTGTGTTAGTTACAATCTTTTCAATTTTTAAAATGTTTATAACCCTTTTTAACAATGGTTGCAATCTTGTTAAAAAACTAGTTAACTGTTAACTGTTGTGGTAAGTTGTAAAAATATTTTATGTTTCTGACCTAATTCATTTGCTGTTCTTTGATTTGTAGCCTGATGATGAGTTTTTTTTTTTAATTAAATCACCGAAACTAGTAACTAGTAACTAAAAACAGTTTGTTCTTTCATTGTCCTATCGTCACCGATTAATTCGTGATTTGAATTATTTATTTCGTTTTCAATCATAAACATTAAATTTAATTTTCGATTTCGTTTCCATTTTGTTCTTTCAAATATTTCGGTTAATTTCGTTATTTCGTTTTCGTTCCATTCTTAGCCCCTGTTTCTATATTGAGATTTACAAAATTGATAAGAAAAAATCACAATATAACAGGTCACTTACAGAAAATTTAATTCTCCTAAAATTAAATATATATATATATATATATATATATATATATATATATATATATATATATATATATATATATGTATATATATATATATATATATATACATAGAAAGTAAGTACATATAACAGAAATACAATGTTGTTTTGTTTTACGATAGCCACCCCTCTCAACCCATATTTTGCCATATTTTGACTAGCATATAAGCTCAATTTTCAAACTTATAATTTTTAAAACGTTATCAATGAACGATTTGTTGTGCAAAAGTGATTTCCTCGTCTAATCTAATTCAGTTTCTAAAATAGCAGAGCCAAACACATTGTTTAATTTTTCCAATAGCTTGGATTACGAAATGAATAGTTTAAGTGACGATGCTCTACTAATAAAACGAAAATGTTAAAGTTTCGATTAAGTGTTTCGATTTTTTCGATTAAGTGTTTTTGATTATTTGAGTCAAAGACTTCTTCACATGTACACACCAGAAAGAGGTGTCTGCGTTGATAAATCTCTTATGAAGTTCAAAGGACGACTATTTTATGTACAATTTATTGTTACTAAAAGAGAAAGATTCGGAATTAAATTGCATAAACTATCTGAATCAGCTTCAGCATATTGTACTCAATTAAAAATTGTCACCGGCCGGGGAGTAGCTGTTAACAAAAATATTCCAGTTTCTGAAAAAAATGTGCTGGGCATAGGACAATCCATTTTAGCAAAAGGGTTATACTTTATTTATTGATAATTGATATCCATCTCCTGAATTGTTGGTGAAATTTCTTGAAAAGAATACCAATGTTATCGTGTAAACGTGTAAACTTGGTTTCAGAATGTCGGAAATTCTCGACTGAAGGACACCGTCAAATTCCTTAAAAAATTGCAAGCATTTCCTAGCTAGGACGCAAAATGCGAATTTCGTTTTTTACTTTGCCAGTTGCGAAATTTCTGATACTTTTAATAGCCTAGGGCATGGTCCGGTCTGTTTCCGATCAAGTTGTGCCATTTGTACTTTGGTAGATCTTGAATGCGGATTGACAACCTACCGGTTTGCTTTTATCGGTCGTGGCGACCTTGTGGCTTATTCGAATCGGCATATTAACATTATATACATTTCGTTTTTTCTTTGCCATTTGCGAAATTTCTGCAAGTTTTAATAGCCTATGACACGGTCCGGTCAGTTTTGGATCAAGTTATGCCATTTATACTTTTGTAGATCTTGAATGCGGATTTGCAACCTACCGGTTTGCTTTTATCGGTCGTGGCAACCTTGTGGCTTATTCGAATCGGCATATTAGCATACCGTACGCAAGATACCGCCATCAAACGGTGTTGAATAAAATACAAAATTCTACTTACTTCCAGTTTGGCAGCCGCAAACGTCCGGTTTTGCAAGAAGATCTACCGCACGGCCATATTTACAAAATTTCGCGCGCCCTCTACACAGACCCAGAGAACCTATGAAACCGGATCAGCAAACCGCAAGCCGTTCCGTCCAACGGTCGGCTCGCAATAGAACGTCAAAGGAGATAATATTTTTGCGTATTTTGTTCGGTTTTTCGAAATTATTTCTAAATTTGTAGCGAAAGCTCGAAAATTCGAGATGACAGTTTTGTGCGGAAAAAGTCGGCGCTCCTGCTGCTACTACTTTCCACACGATTGGTCCAAATACGGCCGCACAGCTGCCCAAAAACTGAAATTTTGTTAACGCGCCGCACCCCCACTACCTCCGGCGTCATCACAATATCTAAAATATTAGTCGATTCTCTGGAATTCCCTAAACATTTTACCGCTTTTTCCTGTCAAAAAACATTGGTAAATCACACAAAACGTCCATTTTCGTTCTCCAAGCTCGATTTGATGTATTTTGTATGCGTTCTGGATGCGTACGCTACTCCTTTAGTATATGTAATGAGTAATGAGGAATTCCATTAGCCAGCATGCTATCGTTTTCTCGAAAACTCTCTCGAAAGTTGGAAGGATGCTTATGGGTCTGTAATTTGCGATATATTCTTTGTATGCCTTTTCATATACTGGTGTTTTTAATGAAACTTTTAAGCTTGCCAGAAAAAGTTCAAATTGAAAAGTATTGTGTATGAATTCCAACGGTGTAAGTTTATTTAAGCATGCGTTTTTAATCACTCTGATTTGAATTTCATATTTACCGCACTTTTTCGGTTTTTTAAGTTCATTATTGTGGAGTGGAGACTTCTTTTGTAGTTGATTCCAAGCTCTGTTGTAGATTATTTTCATAGTTAACTAATGGTAACTACTTTTGTAATGTTTCGGCTCACTCTGCGAAATCTATGTTATTGATGTTTGTAGCGACTTCAAATTGGTCTTACCTTTTAGTATGTAGTTTTGTTTTGTCTATTTTAAGTTTCTTATTCCTAAAATTATTTCGAAAGTTATTTTTTTGGGATTATCTGTTTCATTTAATTTCCATTTCAAACTTTTCTTATCATAGCCTGATATTTCCTACGTAAATTGTTTTATTTTGTTGTAGTATTGTGGCAATACTTTGAGATAATTTTTCGGAATTGTGCTTGCCAATTTCAAGAATTTGTGAGTTCTTAAAAAGTTGTACCATTGGTTTTTTACCCCTGATATGTTTTAATGGAAAACACTCATAAAAGTGAGTTATAAAATTTGCATGAACTTTTCCCATTGGATTTCTACATCCGCGTTTTCACATTGTAAAATCTCCTCCCATGTTTCATCTTGTATGCATTTATTAATTTTTTGCATATTGTGAATTTCGTTTTGTACTGTTCTACTAGTTTCTACTAATTTGTTTTGGGTGCCTCCATATTTACAGAAAATGTGTTTGTCACAATAGTCTGATATATGGTAATCTAAGGTTTAGACATACGTCATATTGGTTTGGATTATTGCGTTATCTATACAGGTTCTCGCTGATGGATGAGTTATACTGCTAAATGCAAGTTCTGTATTGACGGATTTTAACAAGTCTATCAGTTGTTGACTTTTTGTTGATTTTGTTTTTAAATATATCAATGTATTTTTAATATACCGAGAAATCCAGTCATTGTTTGAGATTTTGTCAAACAATAAGTAATTGTTTTGATTTCTTGTGGAATTTTAAGAGATTTTTTTGATTTTCCAAAAACAATGTTGCAGGTTTGTGGAGATTCGTAGATTGCAACAGTGACAAGACAATCTTAGTTAATTTTATTTTCGACTACATTGCATTCAAATATGTGTAGATCTGCCATTTTATTTATGTCTCCACTTAGGTTCCAGCTTCTTAGTAATTTGTAGATAGCAGATCTTTGCAAAACTTTGCCGCCAACTGAAAATTTTCTAGGTTTATTATTTCCAGCTCTAATTCCCCCTTCCAGTGTTCGGTTATGATTAACTATTTAAAGTGTTTATTTCTTTACAGCATGTATTTTACATTTTCGATTGAATTTCCTATTGATTGTACATTTTGATTTATGATCATGACTTCGTTTGTATTTTTCAAATTTATTTTCAATCTATTAATTTTTATAATTTCTTTTTCGTTCTTTCTAGGCAGGGCCGGACAAAGGGTCATTGGCGCCCTGATGCAATACATACTTGGCGCCCTATTAAAAAAATATTTGTAATTTTTAAATTTTAATTTAAATTTTAATATTAAAACACCTTTTATTGAACCCTTGGTACAATAAATACAGTAACAAATATTTATATTTGAATTTTTTCTTGCTTTGACAATGCTAAATTTACTTATAATTTCGGAAATATTTTCAAACATCATTTTCTATAGCTATAATTACTAAATTTATTAATCAATCTTGCGACATAGTAAAGCGTAAATAATTTTTTATTAATTTAAAACGTGAAAACGACCTCTCTCCACTAGCTACGCTAGTGGGTAGAGTGAGATAAATTCTTAGGGCGATATTTAAATTCGGAAATGAGTCAATCAAATCATGTTATAAATGATAAAACATGCAATGGATTTTTGAATTGTGTTAGTTCGGCTGAAAATAAAGTTTTAAATACTAATAGTTCTTGAGACAATTCGTGTCCATCTATATATTTTTCGTCCATATCGCTTAAATGGATTTGAAGATCAAAGCGATATTTCTTTAGCACCTGCGAGTTTGTGTCGCAGAAATTACTCAGGCTTGACAAAAACGCAAATTGCGCATTTTGACTTTTCATTTGATCAAATCTTTCGCCTAGCGATGAGATCGTATCTTATATGATAGTGTCTTATATGGAATAAAATATATTTATTTTAAATACCTCTTCAAGGGATTGAGGCCCTTCATCATTATGTTCATATTGAAACATTCTACGTTTTGTACGTTTTCTAACATCATTGTTACTTTTGATTTGTGGTTCTGCATCCAGATCTTTACACATCTTTTTAGCTGATTCTAGTAGTGAATTAAATGATGAAACCTTTACGGCAATTAAAAAAATAATCTTTTAAGTTTTTTATGGCATCTAAAGCAATGGGAATATTCAATTGTGGATTTTCTAACATTTTACTAAGAGGATTGATTGAATTTAATATGTCATACCATAAAACAAGTGAACATAGAAATTCATAATCTTTCAATTTTAAACATAATACGTCCGATTCGTGTTTACTTTCTTGATCAAAATTGTCTTCTGAATATGTTTCATATAAAACATCATAGATTTCCCCTGCTTGATGTCGTAATGGTTGTAATGCATTAATGCGACTTTCCCATCGAGTGTCCGATAGCGGTTTTAAGGTTAATGATAGATATTTTTAAAAATAGCCGAACGCTTAGTAAATAGTGCACAAAAATTATATGTTGCCTGTATTGTTCCAAAAAAGCTTATTGTTTTGCAATTTACTTTTGCAGCATCGTTGACAACTAAATTAAGGCTATGGGCTGTACATGGTACAAAAAAAGCCTTGGAATTTTGATTCAAAATCAATTGTTGCATAGCATTTTTTCTGCCTTTCATTTTCGCACCGTTGTTAGATCCCTGGCCTCTAATATTTTGAATGTCTAAATTCCAACTTGGCAATTTATTAATTATCACATCACATAGACCTTTGCCAGTAGAATTCTCTATAGCCAAAAATTCTAAAAAGTGTTCTTGAATAGATACTTTTTTGTCAACTAATGAAACATATCTAAGAATAACTGACATTTGTTCAGTACGACTTTTATTGGGAGTACAATCTAATATAATGGCAAAATATTTAGCTAGTTTTACATAGGATACAATTTTATCTCTAATATTATCACCTAACAATTGAATAATTTCATTTTGAATACGTTAACTTAAATAATTAGTTTTATATTTAGATTTTAAAGTTCTATATATGTGAGTCTCGACAACTGAATCGAACTTTGCCAACAATTCAATTAATTTAAAAAATTACCATTATTTTTATCATATAACTTATCAGATGTCCCACGTAAAGCTAAACATTGAGAAGCAAGAAATTTTATTATTTCCATAATTCTTAAAATTACATCTGACCAATGTTTTTTTTCTAACTCTATAAGTTTTGCATTTTCCTTGTCAAGTGTTTTATTGACTTTCAGTTTCTTTCTTAAATCATACCACATTTTTAGGCGTGTTGCATGAACCGAACTTTTTTCATGTATTTTTAGTATTTTCGATAAATTTTGCCACTGATTGTATCCATTTGATATAAAATTTGAAGCAGAACCGTCATAATTCGTTGAGCGGAAAAGTTTGCAGCTAAAGCAAAAGACACTATCTTTTGACACGGAGTAACTTAACCATGACCTGTGTACTAATTCGCCATTAGCAAATTTCTTTTTGTAATATGCATTGCTAAATTTTAGACCTTTTAAATTTCTAGGATAAAATTTTTTTTTTGTGTGGGTCCAAACTCAATTAAACTTATTCGCATACTATCAGTCATTTTAGGACAATTAGCTGGATCTTCTAAATTATTAATAGAAGAATTAGAAGGCTCTATAACATAGGTAGGTTTTTCTTTATTGCGCCGTTTTTCATTACGTTGTGCTTCATTGGTTTGTTCTTCATTGATTTGTTCTTCATTGGTTTGTTTTTCATTGCGTTGTTCTTCATGGCGTCGTTCTTCAATAGGTTGTTCTACAAAAGTATCTTCATTTCGCTGTTCTTCATCATTTGATTTATTTAAATGATCGTCATTAAAATCCTCCTCCAATCCTTCATGTAAAATCACATTTTTAGATGAGCTTTGTCCACATTAGAAACATTCTCGTGAATTGAAACTTTAGTTTTTTCTATAAAATTATCAAGTGCTCCAAATTGTGTTTGCATAAATTTTTCTTTTGCAGCCTTTCTTTTTCTATTTTGATAACCTGATAATTTTTTCTTCCCTTCCATATTATTTCAAATAATTGATTTATAATTAATTCTAAGGGAAAAAAGTAATTAGCACTAATATAAGACTATATTTATATATTTAACCCGCTAAAGGAAAATGACTTTTAATAATTCTTATATATATATATTTTTTTTAATATTCGATTTTCATTTTTTTAGTGATTTAACTGAAATGAACAAATTATGTATTTAAGAAATTCATATTTTTTTTCAATATCCTGTTAACAAAAACAATTGTTTACTAATAATTTCATTTTTTTTAAAAAACTGCTTTTATTTTTATGTTTTTAAAATATTTTTATATTCTGAATATATTTTAATAAAATTATTAATTTCTTCAAAATTAAAAAAAAAATAAACGTTTCTTGAAAATTCTAAAAAGAATTTTTATTGAAATTATTATTAAAGAAATCCATAAATTTCTTAATTATATTAGAATTGTCTTATCTAATATATTAGAATTGTTGTCAAGAAAAAAGATCAAAATTAAAGAAATACAATTAAAATCGTAAGCAAATTAAATATAATTCGTAACAAAATAACTAAAATTTAAATTTTTAAGAGAAATTAAAAAAAAAGAAAAGCGTCCATAAACGTTTGATATTATATAAAATTAAATCAGAACGCGTTTACAGAAAAATAATTCCAATTTCAAATTCCAATTTAAAGTTGGAAATGTATAGGCTCGTAAATTATACAACAAAAAGAAAATAATTCTTTTAATACATGTACATACCTGCAGAATTTATTAAATAAATTATTCAATATTATCTTTTCGATAATGTAGATGTCCAACTAAATTCGAACAATGTCACAACTATTATAACAAATTGTTTCACGATAATTATTTTTGCAAACGCGATGTGTAGTAGTTCGATAGAAAATGAATGTTTTAGGCCCTCCATAGTGGTATACGGAAATACGTATTTGTTTTTAGTTTTTCGTATAGACCATGAATTAAAAAAAATAATTTATGGCTTAAAAAATACTATCTTGAAATACTATACTATCTTGAAAAGGATGTTTGTAATAAAATTAAAAAAAAAACTGAATGCTTCCCATATAACTCATTTAACAAAATATTCACTATATTACGTTTTTCGTTTATCTTGGTTTCAAATAAGTATTGAATTAATAACACTTTAAGTAATTTTTGTTGTTGTTTTGGCGCCCCTCTTGTGTAAGCGCCCTGATGCCTCGCATCACATGCTTACCGCCTTTGTCCGGCCCTGTTTCTAGGTATTGTTGAAATCGATTCATGCAAGACATATAATGTTTTAATTGTTTTAAAACCTCTCTCTCTCTCTATCGTTTTCAGTTTTTAGGTTTTCGTAAGATTCGATTGGAACTGAAATTCACAGCGGCTTTTAATCTATTGCATTCGCTGGTGCCATGGATTTTATTTGATATTCTGCATATCTATAAAGCTAGCAGCCATACCTATTCAAAATTCAAATTTGAATAGACCAGAATTATGTGCTCTTTATCTGCTAATTATTTGTCGAAATCGCGATTTTTGTGCTCAAAGCGTTCAATGAAGAAATGAAATTTGACTAGTGGGAGAGCTAACTTACTGTCAAGCTAGCAACCACCCATGTGAAAACTTGAAATGCCGATACTAATATAATTATGCGCTATAATTATTTGAACTTTATGTGCTTATCAAACACCCCTGAGCGAATTCGTAAACTAACTCGAAAACTCTAATCGCTCGAAAACTCTAAACGCTAATCATTTGTGTGAAAAACTCACTCCGAACGGAATGTACCAAAAGTGTACAACTGAATGTACCAAAAGTGTACTAAAAGTGTAAAATGTACCAAATATTTTTAATAAGTAGAAAAATTTGAACCGAAAGGAAAACGTTGCAAGAAATATGTGCTCTTGAAATACACTATTCGCGAGTTTTGTGCTCGCACCCTGTCCGAAAATTCACCCCAACCTCTGAGTTATAAGAAGTGAATTCTATACTAATCCGACAAAAATTTTAACCGCCACAACTCGTTGCAATAATTATGTCCACAGTTATGCTTTTCGCGATTTTTTGTGCTCGCACCCTTGTAGGAAAAATTCACCCCGAACTATAGATATGAGCCATCAGAGGTGAAATCTATTAATCGAGCACAGAAATTTTAACCGACGTAAATTTGTTGTAATAAATATGTGCTCTTCAGATATGCTATTTACGATTTTTCTGCTCGTACCGTTGCACAGTGTGGCCGAATGCATGATTTCTTGGCAAAAATTATTTGAGCTAAATTTTGACTATAACATGAAAGTTTGAAAAAAAAATTGCTTCTGAATTATATATATACATATACATATATATATATATATATATATATATATATATATATATATATTTATATATATATATAGATATATATATATATATATATATATATATATATATATATATATATATATAGTTATGTTAATGACTAGATAATTAAACAAATACCATACTATATTTTCAACCAAGAAAATATATATACGTTTAATGAGGGTGTAGTCAAAGCTTAGGTCGGTAAAAAGAAACTCTTTGTTATATAATTGAGCTTGAGGGAATGTTTATTCCCTTTCTCAAGACATCTAACAATAATTTATTTGTTAGTACACCTACATGTTATTTAAGATGGTTTGTAAACTTCTTACTAACGTGAGGTTGACATAAACAGTAGCTTCATAACACACTGGACAAAAATTCAACCACATTGAAAAAGGTATTATGTAATACCTCACACAACAAAAAAAATAAGATTTAGAATAAGGGAGTTAAGCCCTCATGTTTTATAATAAAACAGATTACAAAATAAATTTGAATTTACCAAAATTAATTACTTAACAAAAAAAACCAAATTGAAAACGTATGCTACAACATGGTGCCACGGTGATGGAAACGGAAATGGACTAGTTTTTTATTAAATTGTATTGACATCTTTAAGTGGATTGTGCGCAAACCTGGTAACTGAAACTAGTTCATAATGCGCATGTACCCGCACACGGGTGTTTGAGAAAAGAATATACAAGCTGATTCTTTCCACCAACAGATAGATTACATTACAATGAATTTGAGAAAATCTACAAAAACGCCTTTTCTTAATCAAAACAGCAGCCAACAGCATGATCAAGAAAACAGCCGATTTCGTTTTACGAACGAGATAGAATTTAATGTTCTAATTTTAGTATGTAATCATATATAATGCTAAGATTGTTAGCATCAGTTCTCTTGTTCATACTATCGACCTCTCCCTTGATGTAAAACATTTCCTTAAAAATTCTTTTATGGTAATTTCTTTCTGTGCATACCACTCTCACCTTGCCAAAATCCATTGAATGTTTATTCATAATTACATGTTCTGACAAGGCACAAGACACCTTATCTAGTCTGCAATCACTTTTGTGAGACGTAATGCGTCCCGACAAACACCTAGAAGTTTGTCCTATATAAATTTTGTTACAATTCAGACAAGGAATATTGTATACCACATTTGATTTTTCTAATGTGTCTAACCTGGTTTTTGTTTTTGTGAATAAATTGCTATTGGTTATTAAGATGCGCTGGGCAATCTTAACATCCTCACCTTTAAAAATGTTTCTTTGATGAGTTTCTTAATATTAAAATACAAGACAAATGGATAAAAAATGTAACAGACACAATTTTACCCAGTGATGTTAAAAGGTTACTAACTTTAGGACCAAAGTTTGGAATAAATCCCATAATAGGCGATATTAAATTATCCAACCTATTAGCGGATTTAGAACTCATTTTGTTAAATGTAGATAAAAACCATCAGAACACTTACCGGGCTCAATTCACTAATAAAATAACTAACTTTTTTCATAAAAATTCAAATAATTCACACCATTTAAGAAAAATTTTTGATCAATGCAAACAATTTTTGAAACAACACCCAGACCTCTGTTGTAAGGAGTGACAAAGGCAATGTAACAGTAATAATGTCAAAAGATGATTACATCAACAAAACTTGTGAGTTACTTAATGACACAAAATATTATAGGCAATTAAAAAACAACCCTGTTTGCACTTTACAACAAGAAGCTAACATAATTGTCGCTAATATAAAGAAACGCAAGTTATTTGATGAAATCACATGTAAAACACTGACTATTTATAATGCGGTTGCCCCTAGACTCTACACCTTGCCCAAAATTCATAAACCTAATCTCTCTGTTAGACCTATTGTGTCCTCGGTAGACTCTCCAAATAGCAAATTGGCAAAATAGCTGACAACCAGACTTGCTAATTCTTATGATTCAGACAATGATTATTATGTACAGGACTCACTAACTTTTAGCAGTTTCATTAACAATTTAAAACTACCTGATGATTATGTGTTGGTCAGTTTTGAAGTCGTCTCACTTTTCACCAATTTACCGTTATCTGTTATAGTAACGAGTTTAAGAAAACATTGGGAAAAAGTTACACCACATTGCTCTCTTGATTTCGAAACTTTTAAACAAACTTTAGAATTTATTTTTGACTCAAATGTTTTTGTTCATAATGACGTATATTATAAACAAATTTTTGGTACACCAATGGGGTCAACTATATCCCCTATTTTAGTATATTTTGTCTTGGATGATCTTATCGCAGACAGTTTGGATTAAATACCTTTCAATATACCCTTTGTTAAAAGATATGTTGACGATTTGATATTATCTGTCCCTAAGAATAAAATGGGTGAGGCGCTTAATGTTTTCAATGGTTATAACACCAACCTACAATTTACAGCATAAGAGGAAGACTCTAACAACTCGATTCCGTTTTTGGACATGAAAGTCTTCCGAACAAGCAATAACATACTAAAAACTAAATGGTACAGAAAACCCTGAACGAGCAACAGATGGCTTAATTTTCATTCCTATCATCCGATGAAAATGAAGATCAATCTAGTCTCGGTGATGAGAAGCAGGGTAATGAAATTGTCACACCCGGATTTCGTGATTGAATGCCTAGGGATGGTGAGAGATATCCTGCTGGAAAATTCATATCCGAATCATTTAGTTAACAAACTTTTGTTCAGTTCTCCCTTGAATCCGGGAACGGATAATGTTGTAAATACACACTATATTTCAAATGCAAACATATTAGGATTTCCACCAAGTATTAGAAGTCAAGAGAATAATGTGGAAAACCCACATAGTAACAACCCTACCTTTTTCTGTTCACTACCATATATAGAGTCGTTAACACCGAAACTCATAAACATTTTTAAAGGTGAGGATGTTAAGATTGCCCAGCGCATCTTAATAGCCAATAGCAATTTATTCACAAAAACAAAAACCAGGTTAGACACATTAGAAAAATCAAATGTGGTATACAATATTCCTTGTCTGAATTGTAACAAAATTTATATAGGACAAACTTCTAGGTGTTTGTCGGGACGCATTACGTCTCACAAAAGTGATTGCAGACTAGATAAGGTGTCTTGTGCCTTGTCAGAACATGTAATTATGAATAAACATTCAATGGATTTTGGCAAGGTGAGAGTGTTATGCACAGAAAGAAATTACCATAAAAGAATTTTTTAGGAAATGTTTTACATCAAGGGAGAGGTCGATAGTATGAACAAGAAAACTGATGTTAACAATCTTAACATTATATATGATTACATATTAAAATTAGAACATCAAATTCTATCTCGTTCGTAAAACGTAATCGGGTGTTTTCTTGATCATGCTGTTGGCTGCTGTTTTGATTAAAAAAAGGCGTTTTTGTAGATTTTCTCAAATTCATTGTAATGTAATCTATCTGTTGGTGGAAAGAATCAGCTTGAGTATTCTTTTCTCAAACACCCGTGTGCGGGTACATGCGCATTATGAACTAGTTTCAGTTACGGGGATTGCGCACAATCCACTTAAAGATATCAATACAATTTAATAAAAAACTAGTCCATTTCCGTTTTCTTCACCGTGGCACCATGTTGTAGCACACGTTTTCAATTTGGTTTTTTTTTGTTAAGTAATTAATTTTGGTAAATTCAATTTTATTTTGTAATCTGTTTTATTATAAAACATGAGGGCTTAACTCTCTTATTCTAAATCTTATTTTTGTTGTTGTGTGAAGTATTACATAACACCTTTTTCATGTGGTTGAATTTTTGTCCAGTGTGTCATGAAGCTACTGTTTATGTCAACCTCACGTTAGTAAGAAGTTTACAAACCATCTTAAATAACATGTAGGTGTACTAACAAATAAATTATTTTTAGATGTCTTGAGAAAGGGAATAAACATTCCCGAAAGCTCGATTATATAACAAAGAGTTTCTTTTTACCGACCTAAGCTTTGACTACACCCTCATTAAACGTATATATATTTTCTTGGTTGAAAATATACTATGGTATTTGTATATATATATATATGTACATATGGTTAGTGATATTAATGTTCTGTTTTCACAGACATTAGTTACAAAACTCGTTGGTTTTTATGTTTCGGTTCTGCGCTGTCAGCAGTTAGACCAAATCAGTGAAAAACACGTCTGGCGCCGATGCAGATATCTTGACCACTTAAAATTGTTTTGGTGATGTTTAGTAATATGTTATAACATTAATTAACAAATTCGCGTAAACGAAAATTACAATTTAAGTGTGTAACGTTTATTTGTTCGAATTTAGTTGATATCAGTGCATATCATGTCTATCATCAGTTATATTTTGTTTTGTTTTTGGATTAGTTGTTCTTGGTTAATTCGAAAAAAAAGCTGCGCATGTTTGCGCCAATTGGAGATAATGCTGGTTTAGAGCGAAAAGAATACCAAGTTTTCACGATTTTTTTGTAGAAAAATGGTTAGTGATATCAATGTTCTGCTTTCACACATAGTTTATCTATACTTTCAACGTTATCCTTGGATTTTTATATATCAAAACAATGTCAAGTGGTGAAGATATCTGCATCGGCGGTAGACGTGTTTTTCACTTATTTGGTCTAACTGCTGACAGTGCAGAGCCGAAATAGGTAGTCTAAAACATAAAAACCAATAAGTTTTGTAACTAATGTGTGTGAAAACAGAACATTAATATCACTAACCAATTTTCCACAAAAAAAATTGATACAGACTATTAATAAATCATTGATACAGACTCTGGTGATTCTTCATAAATATTAATATGTTAGTTCTCGACATATACATGTATATAATTCAGAAACAAATACATATTAAACTTTGTATTATTATTAAGAAGTGTTGTACTTATCATTTTATATTCAAAATTTAGCTCAAATAATTTTTGCCAAGAAATAATGCTCTCGGCCCCACTATGCGTTGTACGAAAAATTCACCCCGTACTGTATGAGGCATACGAGGTGATATCTATAATAATCGAGCACAGATATTTTAACCGTTGCAAAATCGTTGCAATAACGATGTTCTTTTAATATATCCTATTTATGATTTTTGTGCTCGCTTGTGGGTTTCTAAGGGTAACAAATTTATCTTTCCAATTAGCATAATGAGTACTCCTATTATTTAAGAAATAATATGTTTTTCATATTTTTCATCATTTTCGATTATTATAGATATCACCTCTTATGGCTCATACAGTTCGGGGTGAATTTTTCTTAGAAGTGTGCAAGCACAAAAATCGCAAATGGAATATCTCGAGAACACATAATTATTGCAACGATTTGGCCTCGGTTAAATTTCTGTGCTCGATTATTATAGATTTCACCCCCTATGGCTGAAACAGTTCCGGGTAAGTTTTCCTACAAGGATGCGAGCCCAAAAATCGAGAATAAGATAAAATTTTTGTACTTTATCGTTAAAGATTTCACCTCTTGCAGATCATTCAGTTTGGGGTGAGTTTCTCGTACAAGGAGTTGAATTAGTGAATTCGCTCCGGGGTACTTGAAGATCACATAAAGAGTACGTAATTATAGTGCTTATTTGGTATCGGTATTCCAATTTTTCAGATAGGTGGGTGCAAGCTTGTCAGTAAGTTAGCACCCCCACTAGAGTTATTTTCATCGAACGCTTCGAGCACAAAAATCTCGATTGCGGCACATAATTAGCACATAAAGAATACATATTTCTTGTCTAATCAAATTTGAATTTTGAAGAGATGGGGTGCCTGCTTTATAGACCTATATTCTGCCTCCTTTATTATATTTTTGAGACGTCCCTGCCTCAATTAGTTTGAGGTACTGTAGCAAAAACTTTCCTTTTTGTCCAGTATACTCTCCTAACGTTTCTTCTAGTATCATTATCACAGCTAGTTGGCGGGTTATCGCTGGCGCTTGGTACGCGTTGATCGATTTGTGCAGTTGAAGAACTTGGTGAATTTTATACTGCACATGTTGTAATTTAGTCACTTTAGTTGTTTAGTGAGTACTTTTTGTAATAATTTTCTCGACCTCCCTTTAGACTATTGCAGATATTTACTTATTGAATTCGGCACTAGAGAAATACGATGGCATTTTGTCGCCATGAGTTTCCGATTGGGTGCTCGAAAGAAATTCCTTATAGTCCAGTCATTTAAGCTTAAATTTGGTAAGAATCTCGGAATTCGAGATACCCAGCTGTAAGTCTGTAAATACTTGTATATCGACACCCTAAAAGTTGTCTCAAAACCTACATATGGTATTGGCATACCCACATATGTAGGTTTTGAGACAACTTTTAGGGAGTCAATATACAAGTATTTACAGACTTACAGCTGGGTATCTCTAATTCCGAGGTGAACTTACTATAATGACTGGACTATTAGGCTTAGTTGATTTGATTGTTTTTGTTACAACAGTTGTTATAAACGTATGTAGTATTCTGGTCTTTAATATAATATAATTTTAAGTGTTAAGTGTGCTGAACTTGTGTTTCCGCATTTAAAACGTAAACCACTCCCGTCGAGCTTCAACTTGCCACTTCCGCTCTAGTTCTAAGGTGCTTGTCGGCTTAGTCTTGTGTACCTATTCTGGTGCGTCCAGTCTTGTCTGTCTAATTTGTTGTGTGTAGTATTGCCTGGCTTATCATATATATCTTACCAAATCATATCTATTCTTGTCTGTCCAGCCTTGTCTGTCTAATCTTGTATGACTAGTTTGATATGCGTAGTGTTGTCAGATTTATCACATCTGCCTTGTAAAATCACATCAATTCAATCTTAGCTAGAATTGTGCTTTATTTTTCAACATTGTTTTTAAACAACATTTTGCGTATGTTAGTTGGAAATTGTTTTATGATTTTTTATTATATAAAGCAAGTAACTAAAGTTTCTGCCATAGTTTAATAAACTGATTATAATGAGGTAATGAATTGTTAACATAATAATAAACCTGGAAACCATTTAAAACTATTTCCCTAACGTTCCCAAAGCAATCAACATAAGCATTTCACATGAATTTACCAAATTTTCCTTTATGTTTCCCGTTAAACCAAAATATTAAAAAAAAATCTATTGGTATAGAAAATCTGTCTCTTTCGTTTTTATTTCGTAGGAAAGTCGGGCGTGGAAACGAACTCGACGGCTCCGTCCCCGTTTCTCAATAACTTAAGATTTTCCCATTTTCTTCTCAAACTGGGAAACTCTCTCTAATTGCCACAAAACCGCCGCATTTCATGCCGCCTCTTCACGAACCGCCACTTCAACAAACTTTTTCATACAATTTTCTGTTTTTTTTTTAAGAATTTTTCAAATACATATAATCCACAAAGATTTTACATTTTCCTTTCTAAATGTAATTTCCAACATATATCTTGAAAAGAAACTTTGCACAATGTAGATTAATTAGACAAAATTGATGTATATATAAGGCTGAAACCATAATTCTTTAATAGATATTGAATAAACTAATATTCTGGTAATACTCTTACTAGTAATCTATTTTTTTGTGTGATATTAGTTCATTGAATTTCATGTTTTTATATAAAGGAACAAAGATGAAGTTTTCAGATCATTTTCCAATAGTGCACCTGATTTTTCCGTGAAAATGAAAATCTTCGGAATTGCTATTGGATTTATTGGTTTCTAGTGACTGAATAAAATAAAAATTTTCCTGGAATTTTATCTAGATTTATTCCTAACTTCTCCTTTAGTTGTTACAAGTTCCTCCATAATAAATTACACAACTGCTAATACGCTTTTACCTATTTCGATATTATGTGTGTAATGTTTGATTAATCCGAAGACTCTCGACCAATTTGGATAATAAACTACAATAAAATGTAAATTGTATTTAGATTCAAAGTTGGCAATAAATTTAAATTAGTTATTTTTTGATGAAATGCCGAACTGAATGCGAAAGCGTCCATTTCGAATGCAAACGCGATTACCGTTGCCAATTCTATTTGCAATTCTATAATATATATATATATATATATATATATATATATATATATATATATATATATATATATATATATATATATATCTTGTAATTGGCATTGTTTATTTGATTCTGTATTTGCATTTATCAGCCGAAATTATCCAATTTTACAAAAATATATGCAATATTTAATGCAAAGTTATTTTAAATTTATTCATTTATTTTGCTATTTTTATCTTGATTTTAAAACAACACACAAATGCTGAAATTTCTGGAACAGATTTCCAGACAGAAATATTAATTCTAAATTGACAGATTTTAAACGGACAAAGACAGAAATACTATAAAGTTAAGTGGTAGATGTAACTATCTTAATTCGCGGACTACTGACAAACTATTGAACTTAGTTTAGACTTGTTTATGCTTTATTTAAGCTCGATAGATAGTAGTTGAACTGTATTGACTAACCTAATTCGCAATATATAACTAATTTCAAAAACTCGGTTTCAAAGTTTTTGGAGTTTTTTTTTTAATAAACAAACCTATACATTCAATGTAAACTTGTTATCGTAAACATGAAACTGTTAAAGATAATATAGCATGAAAATAAACTAGTTATACTACAATACTTAGTCTCAAGTTATGATTTATTATTCTCAAAATTTGTATAATCTCAAACAACTTTTACAGTTATTGGAGTATCTTAATACATCCGTGAATTACAAAGGAAACTAGTCCGTTTAGTCTAAATTGCTAAATTGTATTGATAATGTATAATTGGAGTTGGAAAACTATGCCATGGAAAAGACAATTGAGATATGTGGATTACAGACAAAACTAATTAAAATAGGTTGTATAATAACAGGTTGTATAATAACTTTCATGGAAGTCATAGATAATATTCTGCACAAATGGGTAAAGAGAATAAGAGAAATTATGCTAGTTAGCTATTTCAAAATCAATTATGCCAAAAAATCAAAGGAAGTCCAAAATTGCACCAATCTATTAACAGCATATGGAACGAAGAAATAAATTAAACAATTTATCAGAACAACTACCACCACTGAAAGAACAATTGATAACACCTTTGCAACATCAGGAATAGAATTTAATACCTCTGTGGAAGACAATCCGATATCTGATCATAGTATATTAAGGCTGAGCGGCATATGAAAGAAACCCACAGGAATGCAGTCAAAATTAGTAAGACGATTCTCGGCAGCCAGTAAAGTTTGTTTCTCTGAATATCTACAAAAGGAAACATGGAACCTCAACAAAACAAACAAAAGCAGTAAGCCAACAGCATTTATCTAAAACATGCAGTATTATTTCTTCACATGTTTTCTTCTAATAAAAGTAAGCTCCAATACATAGACTTGCATAACAACAGAAATACAGATCTCGCCCACAGAACAAAAGGATATGCACATATTACAATGAACATATTCCGCTTTACGTAACCACTATATTATACCAACACCAGAAATTACTCATCTCATTGAAAAAATGTTTTTTTATACGAAAAATACTGCAGGCACCCAATAAATAGAAAGCGCTATGGAACGTCATAAAATAAGAAACAAACCGATCAAAAGCTACCGCCCAATCTATATTAATCGAAAGTAATACGATAATCACTAGTCGGAAGGAAAATGCGGAGATCTCTGTAGCTTGGGACACTTTAACTCAAACCTCCATAATTTAAGTTCAAATTGATCTATGGCCATGAATGTTGAAATTTCTATTAACTAGCCAATAACATCACAATATCATGATGCAACACATAACCTATTATGTTTTATCCATGGGACAATGACAATTAACTAGAATTGGTGAAATCATACTATATTATAGATAATAGAATCATATAAACTAATTAAGTCGGAACACAGCCTGAATATATAAAAATATACAACCTTTCCGGAGCTCTATAATACTAATGAGTGTTGTTAGGACTACCAAAAACCACTCTCATATAAAATTTATCAGATGTTTTATAGCTTTTAGTCCACCTTCGTGGCGCTCAACAAAAACCAGAAAAATAACATTGTTTTTAAGATCATGTCTTTTGGATACCTTAAGTGGATAGCCATCTGTAGACGCGTTTCGAGATTTATCTCTCATCAGTACAGCTTTGCTTTTATGACACATGAACTTAGGAGGATATTGATTTAAATGATAATTTAGAATTGGTAAAATCATATTACATTATAGATAATCATATAAGCTTAATAAAGTCGGAACACAGTCTGAATATATAAATATATTCAACCTTTTCGGAGCTCTATAATACTAATGAGTCATTTTAGGACTACCAAAAACAATTCTCATGTTAAATTTGTCAGTTATTTTATAGCTTTAAGTCCACTTTCGTGGCACTCAACCAAAAACAGGCTGTGTTCCGACTTTATTAAGCTATTATGATTATCTATAATGTAGTTTGGTCTTACCAATTCTAAATTATCATTTAAATCAATAACTTTCTATGTTCATGTCTGTCTAACCCTATTCATCCACATGGGTTTCAAGTAAGTGGTTTACAAATTGTTGTACATTAAAGCAAAGCTGTACTGATGAGAGATATATCTCGAAACGCGTCTATAGATGGCTATCCACTTAAGGTATAGGAAAGACATGATCTTAAAAAACAATGTTTTTTTTGTTTTTTTGTTGAGTGCCACAAAGGTGGACTGAGAGGTATAAAATAGCTGACAAATTTCACATGAGATTTATTTTTGATAGTCCTAAAAAGACTCATTAGTATTATAGAGCTCCGAAAAGGTTGAATATATTTATATATTTAGGCTGTGTTCCGACTTTATTAGGTTTTAGACAATTAACTACTTTAGGATATTTGTCCTATGGTACTATCATGGCTTGAACCTTGGTACACCAATATTTGTACCTAGGGACACATTTTTGTAAAACTGCCGAGATGAATATTATTTCTAGCATTTGACAAATGTTTCATATGCCGGAAATTTAGGTATGAATGGTTAAGTTATTTAAAGCATTGAAAACGAAAGATAATCTTAATTTTGTAGTAATAAAAACAACAGTCATTACAAAGCTTACTTTTTTAGATATTATCACTTTTTAGATATTCAGGCAAACAAAAAATAATAACAAAACTCTTTCATAAACATTACTACTAGTTATCTTTAGACTGAATACCGCATTTCTAATAGTGATATTTCTGAAATTTTCAAAAATGTACAATTTTTGTGTACCCAGAATCGACAGGTGACAAACTTAATCCAGTCTTCTGTGCTCGAAGTAGTGAAATAATTATCACCGCACCCCACACAATTATTTTCCTGTTGAACGTCATCACATAAATCATCATTCTCTAAGGTAACATCAGTTTCATCCTCAGAACTACTATTTATAAAATTCACTTCTTTCTTTCTTGTTTTAGCGGCTAAAAGCTCCTATTTCTGTTTTTAAGGAGTATCGGTTAAGACTTTTGTGGATGTAGCCAGTGGATGTGTACCAGTGGATGTAGATAGTGCTGGAGATTCTATACCTACTTGGTCAGTTTTTTGTTCAATATTGGCAGGTTTTGATTGTCCTGGTAGAGCAATATTTGGTTGTGTATCAGCCATATCCAATCTGGTGTGCGCAACGGAGTTATCATCTACATAAAGCCTATCCGTAACATATGAGCTCAGGAACTCATCTTCGCCAAAAATATTATAAATGAGTGGCCATATTCCTGCAACTTTAAAACCATTTTGAATATTGGATGGCGTAGAAGCTAATGGAAAAGCAGTGCCAAAGCATTCGGCGACATTATATATAGTGAGGGGAGTTCCAGGATGTTGCAAAAGCCAATCGTTGCAAGGTTTGTAATTGTAATAATTCTTGAGTGGTCCAAATACGGTTCTGTCTAAAGGCTGTAACTTATGGCTGATGGGATCAGGAAATGTGAACATTACTATACCATTTTTCTTGACTAACTCTATCAATCATTAATCTCTATTAATCATTTTAATTGACATGTGACTTTCGTGATGCCTATTACCAGGAGAACTTTATTATCATTATTGGGTCTCATATATGTTCATAAAATTTGTTCATAAAAGCATACAATTTGTTACTATTGGACCATTAATCATGTGGTTCTTAAAGTGCACTCTAGGAAAAATCTGCAAGGAGGAACAGAAATCCAAAGTGCATTCATGCATGCAATAACAGCTACATTATTACCTATCAATGCTGATCTAATATTCCCGACTTGTTTCGCTCCTTTCCGATTCATCTACATTATAGATCCTTTCGCAAGTAAAATTGTATTTCAACAGCAATTTCTTTATTTTATCAAAAAACAAACATTACATTCGACTTATTAAAAGCAGTAGGACGTGCTAAACTCATTGTTTCTGGTTTCCGTAAGCTTTATTAGATTAATATTTATAAAACGTTTCACCAGCTATTTTATTTGTGTCCCAATCAAATGGATATATTTTTTTTCTAAATAACTGCATATTCAAATGCTAATTTTAAAAAGTCATCTTTGCATATTTCATAGTGACACTTTTCTTTAAGCCTTTAAGCAATATGCAATAAATTGTTTTTCTTCCTCATCACTAAATACCCTCTTGACAGTATTCTGAGGGTGATAGACGACCTCAACATATTCTTTGTCTTTGTTCAACTTCAGGTGACGGCCTATTAACCTTCCGGAACTGACATGGAAATGTGTAACATGGAGACTAACATCGGTCTCTGGTACCGAAACTAAATACTATAGAAAAATATATTCACTCACCTGAAAAATAATGAATTTATCAATTGCTTAGTGCGCCTTGATATGTTGGCGGTTCAATAATGCAAAGTTTTTACTCTTTTTAAATTTATTCAATAAAAGAACTAACAAATCATGCTTTAGTATATTTTTGAAAACGGGTCATATATAATATATATATATATATATATATATATATATATATATATATATATATATATATATATATATATATATATATATATATTTATATATATATATATATATATATATATATATCAATTCTGATACATATAACATAAATTTCTTCGTATAGAGTTCAACATTTATAATATAACAAACTAAACAAAACGATTTTTATTCTTGAATAACAAATATTAAGAAGCTCCCATTTCTTTGAAGCTTTCATAGCGCAGTCGAATTAGAATTTTATGTGGAAAAAAATCCGCGCAGCAATTTTCCTTCGGAAATCGTTGGGGAGGGTCACTGGCAGTCTACATTTCGGTTTTCGGGATTTGCACCCTGTTGCGTCATCCGCAATCTTGAATTTGAGGGTGAATTTTTGTTTATTGAATAACTCATTTATTTTCAATTTTACACGAAAAATGCTTATTGCCGAAGTTGTTTGGAATTAAATTTCTTACAATTTTAGTTCTTATCAATTTTCCCTAGGATCGATATTTTTTTATTAGAACCAGAAAAGAGGTGGGGGTGAAATTTTATTATTGCATTATCACGCTTATTTTCCATATTACGCAAAAACAGTCTCCGAAGTTAAGTTTCAAGAAAAGTATCAATCCTAGGAAAAAAATGATTAGGACCAAAACTGTAGGAAATTTTATTCCAAACAACTTCGGCAATAACCATTTTTCGTGTAAAATTGAAAATAAACAAGTTATACAATAATCAAAAATTCAACCCCAAATTCAAGATGACGCCAGTGTGTGCGAATCCCAAAATCCGAAAAGTAGGCTGCAAGTGACTCCCCTTAACGATTTGCGAAGGAAAATTGCTGCGCGGATTTTTTTCCATGTCGGCCCCTTTTTTGTATAATTCGACTGGTCTATCACTGTTTATATAACGTTTATATACATTTGTTTATATACACGCTTTGCAAGTGGTACAAGTATGCTCCAAGCAAATGAATTTGTTGCAACTATGACACTTGTATTTTGTCTTCCTGTTCTTCTTTGTATCACAGTAGAAACATCTTCCGTGAACAGGAGTTGTTCTTCCTTCTTCTTGCTCTGGTATATTGAATATTTCTCGGATTCTTAGTTTAATTATCCTTGATATACTCTTATATTCAAGCTGTCTTCTCACATGATTCTCAACTAGTTGAAATCCAAGACTATATATTTCCGTCTAGGAGTTTCATCATTTATGTTATTGGCTTTGTATATAACGAAAGCATTTATTGCTGCTATGTTCAATGTTCCATAGAATGTGACCATCGGCCAGCGGCGCGTGATTCTAGCGCAATCAGACGTTGCGCAGAGCTTATCAACGATATCAACCCCACCTTTGGTTTTATTGTAATCAATTATCATCTCTGGCTTACCAGTTGTGATATTGAGAGCAACATCATGATGCATAGATGAAAGTACATAAACATTCGTATTATTTCTTGGTATGTAGGACGCCAACGTCATGTGTTCTTGGAAAGCAAACATGCTCGTTTAAAACTGGTCTCTTTACTTTTATCTCCTGTGGTATCTGCCTCTTATTTTTTCTCAGAGTACCTAAGATAGTTAGCTTATGGTCTCTGATCAGTTTTTCGGTTTTGATCCCCATATTGGTTCGCACAACCTGGGAACTAACGACACATTGCCATTGTCAACTTTATACGGACCTTAGGGCTGTTTTCTAGCATATATTTCCATCTTGGCAGTGTAGAAGCACTTGGTGTCTACTAATAAATACATCTTTATGCCGTATTTATTTGGTTTAGATGGAATGTACATTCGGAAGGACGAACGTCCTTTAAAAGCCCATAACATTTCGTCGATAGTAGTGTATTGAGAAGTAGAAAAATGTCTAGGTAATATGGAGTTGAATTCCTCAAAAAACTCTCTTATTTCGGCTAGTTTATTGAATGTTGCTCTATCTGCTCGTGTCAATTTATTATCGAAACGAATATTTTGTTGTATGAACTTAAATCGTTCTAAAGACATCGTCAAACGAAATATCTCGAAGGACATTCCATCTCTTCGAAATAGATCCTTGAGGTTTACACAATTACTTTTCATTTTGCCAGCGATGTAAATAAGACCAATGAAGGCTTTGAGATCGATGAGATCTATAAACCGTGCAGTTCTATTTGTATCAGCATACTGTTTTTGAGTGATATACATATTAGTATACATAACGACTTTGTTGAGAATTTTTTCTGAAAAGAATAAATCCCATACCTCGTTGATTGTCCTCTTTTCCTTGGCTTCTCCTTTCACTCCAGGTAATAGCGTTATCAAATTATGTCCACGAGTTCGAATATTGCGATTCTCTATATGCTTTTTCCAACGAGAACCGTCCTTGCCTTTTAGGAAAACATCATACCTGTTCTCCTTTGCTTTGTTTTCGGGTTCCCCATCAAGCTGAATTGGCGCTTCATCCTTGGAAATCTCTTGCTCTGTAGCAGAATAATCTTCTTCAACAATCAGGTGATCTTATTCACTTCCAGATCCTTCTGATGCTTCAGAGTCTGTCTCCGTATCTTCCCACATTCGGGTTAACCTCGCCTGCTCATTTTCGTAGTAACACATATTTCACTAAAACTCCAAATTAATAATATTTTTTTTCTCTGATTTTATATCCATATTTTCATTTATAGTATACTTTGGAATGAACAAAAAAAAAGTTCTAAAAATTTAAAATGTATAATATTTTTTTCTCTGATTTTATATACATATTTTCATTTATAGTATACTTTGAAATGAATAAAAAAAGTTATAATTATGTTACTTACATTATTATAATATACTACAAACTACTAACACTTGTCGTAGCTAACATCGGTCTATGGGACCAAAAACGAAAATAAATTGAAAACGGTTCGTCGCTAAGCAAAGACAAATCAGCACTGGTTGCATGTTCCCTAAAAAGAAAGCTATAAGCGGCGACTGCGCGATAAGTGAAACAAACCGAATTTTACATGCGTTAGTTTGAGCGGTCGGTCTCACAGACCGTATGTTAGTCCCGGAAGGTTAAAGATTTTAAAACATGAAATTCTTCGACGGCTTTCCTAAACGTTCTTGGATGACCATTTCAATTGCATTTTTTACGTTTTCCTCGTATGGTTTTGGCCGAGTGACTATATTTTTACTTCGCTATCAAGAATATAAAAACAGAAATTAAAAATATAACTTTGAAATAAATAGTTTTAGAAAAACAATGCCTTGTACCTTGGGACAGTTCCAAGATACAAAAAAATCTCTGTCCCGAGGTACAAAATTCAATTGTATAAAATAAAGTGTAGTTATAAGTACTGAATTACGGAAATCTAGTGGATTATATTAAAATATATGGTTACGAATGTAGATAACAACTAATTGTATCATAATTAAATTACTTTTTTCAAAATATTTCGATTTTAATAAAGATTCAAGTAGATTGCAAAAAAATCGGACGAAAAAAATCACACAGCATACCACATTTTACGAAAGAGGCAAAATGGCCGACTTTACAGCATGCATTCTGAATGCAGTAATGAAATAACTACTAGATGTCGCTATTTACCACCTCTCAATCCAAAATTTCTGTTTCAATGAGCTTGTCCCGTGGTACAAGGTGACCCAAGGTACAAGGATTTCCCCTATTTTAAGAAAACCCGTTTAAAAAAACTGTAGGTAATATTAACCCTTAACCACCTGCCATACGTCTCAGGTGAGAAAATTGCTGCTACTTTGGGTCTGAGAAGCGTATGTCAGGTGGTTAGGTGTTAATCTAATAAAGTATTAATCTAATTAATAAAATAAAGTTTAATCCCAATACAATACATTTGCACTAATTCTTAGAAAATGAGGTTTTATATTTCTTAAAAAAACTATACAACAAGCGGACCCTATTACCTTCTATTTCAAATTATCAAAGAGTTCAGCCCTTACTCATTGCCTCCTATAACAGACATAATCAATGCCTCCATCTCGCACGAACAATTTTAAGAAATTCTCAAAATAGCAAAAATCATTCCAGTGCTATAAATCATTCCATAAAAAGGAATTAAAAAAAGGATATTTGAAATTACAGGCCGATTTCCCTTATTTCTGTATTATCAAAAATTATGGAATACGCCATACATAGCAGAATCATCCAACTCATAGAAAAATGTAACATTATTCCATGGCAAAAACATGGATTTCCTAAAGGGAAATGAACTTCAACGGCGCTAGCAGAGTTCCACAGCACTATTTTAAAAGAAACAGACGTAGGAAAAAAGCCCATAGGAATATTCTGCCACTTAAGTAATGCGTTTGAATGTGTTTCGCACAAAACACTTCTAAACAAACTAATTAGAAATGGAATTCAAGGGAAAGCCATGAGATGGTTACAATGCTACTTCGAAACCGTAAGCAGTAAGTTACATTAAGAAATGGAAATGAAACAGGAGAGCCACACATCTTTTGTACCTATATTTGGGACCCTCAAGGAAACGCTCTAGCACCAACACTTTTTTGTTGTACACCGCCGACTTACTAAGTTATTTAAAGGGACAGTATGGAACATTGTATTTAGATGATATTAGCTTTATTTATTTTAACTGATAAAAATATTAAAGAAAATGCAAACAAAGCTAATTTATTATTAGGTTCAATCAACCGTTGGTTTTCAGCTAACAACCTTTTCCTTAATAAAGATAAAACACAGTATGTAATTTTTCAGACAGCGAAAAGCACCTATGCAGAGAACATTGATTTGTCCACTGGACAACCATCATAAAAAAAGTCGGCTACTACATCAAAAACCATTCCAAATTAAATATCTGCGCAATCTGGTGAACAAGGAAAACCTGCTAATTTTATATTTTGCCAAGATGCAATTCATATTAACATTTTTCATTTTACCATGGGGAGCTACATCACTTATAGAAGAAATACTTGTAGCACAGAAAAAAATTGTCCGAAATATAGTGGGAATACAAATAGCGGAATCGTGCACAGTAGTCAATTTATAATAGAAATATTTACAATAAAATACCAAACACAATTAAAAACGAAATCTCACTTAAAAAATTAAAAAATAATTTGAATAACATTCTATTTATGAACCCGGTGTATTGTATTAATGCTTTTATGTATTTTAACTTTAATTAGCTAATAACTTTTACTTATTATATTTTAATTATATTTTGACATAACATATAGATTTTAAGACAACCCTTGTATCTCATTTGGTAATATAAATAACATCTATAGCATCTATAACATCTATACAGTTACGAAAGAAGTGAGACTAGTTAGACTATATCTACTAGTTTAGTTCTCAATATATAACTAATTAGCTTTAAACATTCAAATTTCTGCAAGTTTTAAGAGGTGTTCGAGTAATTCATGCATTACAGACGACAAAGTCTAGGTTTAGCCTAGATTAATTCATAGAGATTTAAAACAAGATTATAATAACATAGTTGGAACATAAAACTAGTCGAATTGCAGAGGTTAGTTTAGTTCTCAAGTTATGACTAACTAAGCTATACAATTATTATTGATTAGATTATAGAAGAAGGTACTAAGTTAGACAAACTACAGTAGAAGGGCAAAATCAAGATATACACATTATAGAGACTAAATTAGGGAGAAAATGCCATACAGATAAAATTAGGTGTAATTAAGACTAGACGCACAAATCGGCCAAAACTAAACATCCATCAGAAGAATCTGCATCAATAAGACTAGCTATAAAAGGCTTGACAAACAAGTCTTGACTTATTGAGAAATTTCTTGAAAAGTTTGATAATGCAAAAGATTACTAGACGTTAAGGCTAAATAACCAACAAAGACAAAACAAGAGACGCAAAAGGTAGACGGAGAAGATTACATAGTCTGAATTAAAATGACAAGGTTGGAGAAATACAAGACTAGATAATTAGTTTGTCTAGACTTTCTCAACAAGACTAGACTAGAGCGTTAAAATTTCAAATTTTCACAAAAAAATCATAACAATTTGGTTCTTCCAAAAAATGATTGAATCTGGTCTTCCAATAAGAGGTTTAATTTTGATATGTAAAAGTTAGTATTTATAAGCAAAATCATCAGATGTTTATTTAATTATAAAGAGAAGGGTATGGCTATTAATAATGGAAAACAATATTCACCAAATTGCCGCCACGGCCATGCTTGCAGGACCATATTCCTTTCATAAAATTTCCCATCACCTATTCGCACATTTACGGCTGTATGTCCTGGATAACTTCACGAATTCTATCTTTGATATCTTGAATCGATTGTGGACCATTGGCATAGACCTTACCTTTCAAGTAGCCCCAAAGAAAAAGTCTAGAAATGTTATGTCACAAGATCTCGCCTGCCAACTGTGATTGCAGGAAATTTCTCTTCAAGAAATCACACGGTCAGAAAACTTTTCAAGCAAAAGAGCGATGATGTTGTTACTTGTATGGCACCTACGCTGTCTTATTGAAAATAATATCTTCAATACCAGCCATACAAAATCTTTTAACATCATTCGATAGCGCAATCCATTCACCGAAACCGTTGCTCCAACTTAATTTAAAAAAAAGTGAGGTCCAATGACCCCGCCGGATCAAAAACCGCACCAAACAGTCTCACGTTGAGGATGGAGAAGCTTTACAACAGCAATTCCTGGGTGTTCCGACCCCAAATGAAACAATTCTTCTTGTTAACGTAGCTTCCGAAGGGAAAGTGAGCCCCTCATCACTCAAGATGATTTTTCGTTGAAATTCAGGATCAGTTTGATGCATTTCAAAGAGCCACAGATCAGCAAAGACACGACGTTATTGATGGTCGGTAGGCATCAGTGCTTGTATTAACTGAACTTTAAAAGCCTTAAGACCTAAGTCTTTATGCAAAATAAGGTGTAATATAATATTATAATATTATTATTATAATGATGCAAAATAACTTCATCTACCCATCCTTTCCCTTCTTTCATATCGTCAACCATTTTCACTCTTACCACTCCACAATTACCTCGATTAATTCTCTCAACAAACAACTCCCTCTCAACACATACCCAAGCCACAATCTCTTTCTTTTCAAAATAGTCTCATATAAAGATCTTCCTTCCCCTGCTCTTTATTTCTGATCTCGTCTGTCCACTTTATTCCTAGTATTTTTCTCCACATTAACATCTCCATAGCCTCTATCCTTTTCCTATCCTATCGCTACTTGTGTGGCACGTAGCGTCGTCTTGTTGAAAATTAACGTCGTCTACATCAATATCTTCAAATTCCGGCTATACCAAATCATTAATCATTGTTCAATAGCGCAATCCATTCATAGTAACATTTGCTACAGTCTCATCTTCGAAAAAGTAAGATCCAATAACCTCGCCAGACCAAAAAGCGCCCAAACAGTTACACGTTGGGATGGAGGTTTTTCAACAATAATTCTTGATTTTTCGATACCTAATTGCAACAATTCTGCTTGTTAACGTAGCTTCCGAGGTGAAAATGGGCCTCATCACTCAAGATGATTTTTCGATAAAATTCTGGATCAGTTTGACGCATTTCATGGAGCCAATCAGCAAAGACCGTTGTTGATGATCTGTCGGAGTGAGAACTTGTGTTAACTGAGCTTTAAAAACTTTAAGACCTAAGTCTTAATATAAAATACAGTGTGATGTCGTTTGTGGAATGCCCAACTCCAAAGATCGACGAAAAATCGACAAACCTGGATTTTCCTCAACACTATGCTACTACCGCAATTGAGCTTCACAATGTTGCAAAGTACGGATACGATGCGGTAAAGTGACCAGTAAATTTTAACCTTTCATGGATACTTACAAAATAAATTAAGTATAATACAATAAAATCTAATTTAGAAAAAGCTCATTTAACTCATATATGACACGATAATGTGGAAAATAAGAGTGATTTTTTATTATAATGTATAGCGTATGACATGTTGCAAAATGACATATTATGTACCTAATAAATTTAAATTAGTAAAAATATCCAAGTTTGTGAGTACCAACATTAAAAACTTAACTAATTTCCAATATTGTAAATAATCTAAATCTATTTGTTTCTTACAAATAATTGTCGGCCAAAAAATCTTATACAAATTTCGTGCGCAAATGATTTTACAACGCATAGCTCGTTTAGCGTTTCCGCACTCTAATTTAAATAACTATTTCAATTTTGCTGTAAGAGTAGTATAAGTGGCAACGCCAAGATGATGGCATGCGCATACGAATACACAAAAACACAAACACGAATATTTTTGGAACCAGGCAACGTAGAAGCTTAATGTTTGCTTCCTATCTTAGTTTGTGTGTGCCAACGACGATTAACAGCATGTGTGCCACGTGTGCCAAAGACGATTAACAACACTCACATCTGGTAAAAAGTCCGCAACACGTAAAAGTTTCAAAAAATCCCGTATTCTTTACCAAGCCGCTAACTTTTCCACCAGGAAAAGATTGATTTTCACAATATCACAGTTTCATAAATGCTGACCGAGAAGGTGCCGAGAAGGAAAAATGCTTTAGTTTTGTGAACTGTGACCGTGAAATTTTCACCAGTCTTGTAGTGGATTTTAATAATTTCAATGCATTGTTGAAGCGTATATTGTTCCATTTTTATTAATGGCGTAGTTTTTATTTGTTGTATGTCAAGTAGTTACAGGTTGACTCATGACAACTGTTAAAATGGCGGCCTATTGAAAATTAAACCTCTTATTGGAAGACTATACATAGCGACAAAACAAAATAATAAATCAAATTTTTGACACATAAGAAACGACTGGAAGCATTAACCTTATGTTAAGTCTGAATAGATACAACTATACTCGTAGGACTAAACAAACAAGACAAGTTAACGACAATAGAAAAAACAAAAGTATATTGATGGCGACTATGATTATATAGTAGATCAGGAATTGTGAACATTTTTATGAATGCCAACAAACATACAAGACTGACATAAAAACTATGGATATATGATTAAATAATTTATATTAGATAAGCTATAATTGACAAACAATATAATTGTATTAAAGTCAATTAAAAATAAAATTGCATTTTATTATACCACACAAAATTCTGAACAAAACGTCGTAAGCCGTGTATTTTTGTGACAACTAGAAGCAATTTCAATATTACTTCTAATTATAAGGTTTTTTATTACTGTTTCTAAAATGAGTTAGCGTCATAAACAGGACCCTCTTTCTCCGTGGCAGCAAACTCTTCATTCAATTTTCATAGAACTCTTTTTCTGTTTTCCCTATTCGACTTAGAATGATTTTCTGTGACCTATAAATTCTCATTTTATCTTGGTATTTTAGATTTCTTATACCAAAATTTTCCAGGCACAATACCAAGTTTCTTAGACCTTTATATCGTGCAACTTTTCATTCATTGATAGTTTCAAAACCCACAATTTTAGAGATCCTGACCCATATCACTTGATTTATATTTTCATTTACATTTTGCATTTTACCATGTAGACATTTTTCTGGTAAACGTGGATGGGCCATATTCCAAAAAGTGAAAATGGTCGGCATGGTGGTAGTCTTCACCGTTTTCTATTTCGCTGCTATATTTGCACCAATTTGGAGAATAAAGCTGATGCTTGGGATTAATGTCATCCGAACACAAATGAAAATATTATCGTTATACACTCTTTTTCATATTTTCTTACTGCCAGTGTTGCGTCTTATCGTCAGTCCATAATATTATTGACTATTATCTATAGCCGAGTCTGTCAACCTTCATCCACCACACAATGGTTTATCATCACACATTTTTATCTTCCCAAAAGTGAATTTGAACTTTCTTAGACGGGATCCCATCCTTTTCTAAAGCTGCCCAGACATTCTACTTTTAATATTTTGAGGTCACTGCCATACGGATTACTTTCTATTGACTTTTAAAAATCCTTTGTAGTCCCCATCTCCTAGATACTTAACATATCTTACTTGATATTTTTATAATGACCTCTGGAATATTGCCCGGGTACCATCTGTTTCCATTGCTCCACTAGTTCCAGAAAAAATTGCTCTACACTCTTCTGTTCGTATTTTTTGGTTTTATGTGAGCAAATACAGAATTTTGACAATATCACAATATCGACAATCTTTCCAGTGTCCATACTCACAGCCGTTACTATACATTTATGGAGGAGTTGCCTCTCCTCTGCCAAGTCCGGTCTGGTGAAATTGCCCAGAAAATAGTAGAACATAGTACACATAGTAGAAAATAGTAAAAAAAGTATCATATCATGGACAGAACTTGCGATGCCGCGGTGGCGCATACTAAAAGTCAAGTGGAATAGGGGGTTTAGTGAGAGCTTCTCACAAAACTATTTAAAAAAAGGACAGAACTTGCGAACCACGTGGAAGTTCTAAGAAGAATTGATAAAGACATAGAGATCCTACAGGAAGTGAAAAAAGAAAATTGAATTATGAGAGGTTCGAAATATGAGATTCTGCGTCTCATAATTTAGGCCCTGCAAAGTATCGTCGGATATAGAAATATTTTTTCATTGTCATTTAGTCATTTAGTTCACGTAGACTAATTCTCCCTAGTGTATCAAACGACAAATTGTTATTAAAGTTTCGAACGAAGTTATTGATAGCAGTAAATATAAAACGGGGAGATATTTGCCAGAAAATAGTTCGGTGATTGAAAAATTAGTCTCAACAACTATATGAGACATTGTACATAGAAACAATGGCGAAATTAAAACAATTTAACTATTTGAGTCTCATTACAGCGGAGGAAAGTCGTCGGGGAGCTGGAGCCTGTTCTCCCCCGAGTGTGAGCGTCGACAGTGGCGGCACGAAGTCCTCCCTTTGTCTGCCTCCCATTGTGCTCCCCGACTGAATTACCAAATGAATATACCCCTAATCCAATTGAACCTGTTCAACTGATAGAGACAGACTTGTCCTTTAAGCCTGCCTTTCACCCATCCCCATTGAAAATCGGAAGAGTTATCTTTTACTAAGCTTTTGTTGGTATAAACGCGAAACTCTCCTCTTCTAAAAACTCTAGTTTTATCGGCTTCCTTATTTTACTGTGATGTTCTTTATTCTTTACTTTCACTTTATTTTGATACTTTTTTTAAGCATTTCATTGTTACCTGTAACAGTTTAGATTGTTTGTATGCGAGGGATGATTTCTTTTCATTGTAAATGTTTAAATTGTTTGACTTTTAAATGTTGGCGTGCGTAAAGAAAATGTGGAGATATTTCAATTTAAGGGCTGCGGTTAAGAAATAATTTGTGGTGGGAAAAGATGTTTGTATGAAGTAAAAGGGATGTAAGATCGTCATCGATAAATCACGGCCAACACGTACGCACTGAGACACCATTAACACGTCTCGCGCGCCCCTGGGAATCGGACGCCGCGTCGCGGACGTCTTATTTACGGTCGACCGACAGACCGAAGCGTCTCCACCCCATAAATCACCCACAAAACACTATCGACGAATTACAAAAATTGTGATAAATTTCACTAAAACCACTACAAATGAAAAAAAAAAACAACTTGCATTAAACGAAATTAAAACCAATACACAAACAAGTTCCGCTGAGTATATATAACCACTCTCTGCGTCTATCCCTGTGTGTGTTATTTATTTTCGTTTTAAACGTTCAATTCACCCCCCTCGAAATAAATGATCACGTTCAGTATCCCGGCAGAGATCAATTCCCGGAGCAGCTGTATCGAAGGGCCGCCCGGAACTCCCGCCTCCGCCCGGAATGCAAAAGAACAACGCATTAATCTCTTTATACGTATCGTCTACGTGTCTGCGGTACCAACATAAAACAACCCTCGACCGAATCACAAATAAATCAAATTAATATTTCAACGAACATTTCCTTAACGAAATCCAATACATTAATGATACCTCTAAACATACAACACAGTTGTTAACTATTCTGTATATAATTAATAACACGGTGGTCACACGGTTAGCTAAATAATCCTACTTAAGTAAAAGACTAAACACACAAAAAAACTTGTGATAAAACCAAGCAAAGAGGGTATTGTCTTTTTCGTCTTCTCTGTTCAGTCATAACTATCTAGTCTTATCTGTCTAGTCCTATGTGTCTAGCCTTCTCTGTCTATCCTAGTCTTCTATGTCTAGTTTTGTGTGTCTAGTCTTGTCTACTCAGTATCGTGTATATAGTCCTGTATGTCTAGTCTTGTCTGTCTAGTCCTGTCTGTCTAGTCTTGTCTGTCTAGTTTTGTCTGTCTATCTTGTTTGTCTATTCTTGTCGGTCTAGCCTTGTCTGTCTACTCGCTTCTGTCCAGTCTTGTCTGTCTAGTCTTCTTTGTCTAGTCTTGTATATCGAGTTTGATCTGTCTAGTCTTGTCTCTCTGATCTTGTATGTCTAGTCTTCTCTGTCTAGCCTTGTCTGTAAAGTCTTGTCTATCTAGTCTTGTGTGTCTAGCCTTGTCTGTCTAGTATTTTCTGTCTAGTCTTGTCTGTCTAGTCTTTTCTGTCTAGTCTTGTATGACTAGTTTTGTATGTCTAGTCTTGTCTGTCTAGTCTTGTCTGTCTAGTTTCGTCTGTCTAGTCTTGTCTCTCTAGTCTTGTCTGTCTAGTCTGGTCTGCCTAGTCTTGTCTGTGTAGTATTGTCTGTCTAGTTGACAACATACTCGCCTAACAACCAGGAGACTCGGGTTCGATTTCCAGACGTGGAGGCATGTTCTACTAGGGCGATTATCACTAACCGTCCAGACTGACCAGCCCTATCTGACTAGTCTTGTCTGTTTAGTCATCTCTGTCTAGTTTGTTCTGTTTAATATAGTCTTGTCTAGTTTCTCCCGTGTAGTCTTTTCAAGTGTTAAAATTCTGCTTAACTTAAAATTCTTCTTCTTCAAGTACCATCTCCTCTTAGAAGGTTGGCTATCATCATAGCTATTTTAATTTTTGATGTTGCAGCTCTAAACAACTCAACGGAACTTCAGTTGAACCATTTTCTTGGGTTATTTAACCAGGAAATGCGTCTTCTATCTCTACTTCTATAGCTTCTTTTTTGCGTATCTTTACTTGCATAATATTCTGCAACGAAACATATTGCTCTCCTCTCATCACATGACCCAGATACTGTAGCTTCCTTAGTTTAATTGTATTCAATAAATTCTTCTAATTCTTCCCAGTACCTACCTCCTCATCTGTAACCATGTCTACCCAACTTATTCTTAAGATCCTTCTATATGACCACATCTCAAATGCTTCCAGTCGATCACTTATATCTTTCTTTAACACACAGGATTCCTTCCCATATAGCAACACCGAGAAAACTTAACACTTCAATATTCTGACTTTAAGTTGTAAGTTAAGAACTCTATTGCATAGCACATATCTCATTCTGTTAAATATGGTTATGGTTTGTCCTATTCTTGTTTTAATTCCTTCAGTGTACTCATTGCTTTCATTGATAGTTGTTCCTAAGTGTTTGTATTTACTGACTTCTCTACTAATTCACCATTGATCCATAGGTTTTCCTGTTGTTGCACTGATTTTGTAATGGTCATAAATTTGGTATTTTTGATATTTAAGGCAAGTCCGCTCTCCTCGCGAAAGTTCATTATTCACTATGATGTTAGCCGTCTGATTGTAGTATAGATTATTTATTTATTATTTTAATATCTTTAATGTCTATGTTTTTTCTTTGGAGCGATTGAATAAGGTGATTATGGCGAATTTTAAGGTGATTATGGCTGCTTTGTTGTAGTCAACAAAACAGATATACATCGTTGATTGATGTCTATGCATCTTTGAGTCAACACATTAAAGGCTAACAAGTTTCCAATTGCATTCAGAAAACCAAATTGGGTTTCGCTTATGTCTTGTTCTGATTTCCTAAAGATTCTTTGACGTATTATCTTTAGGAATATTTTGAGAGCGTGACTCATTAGGCATGATAGTTCGATGATCGCTGCATTATTTTGCGTTAACCTTTTTTGGTAATGTAATGAAGGTCGATCTAAGCCATTCACGGGGAATTGTTCCGGCGTTGTATATTATGTTATATAGTTCCACCAGTATGCCTATTTGATCTTCTGTTGTTAGTTTAATTATTTCTGCTGGAATTTCTTCGGATCCTGGGGATTTATTAGATTTTGCCATTTTTACTGCGTGCATTACTTCTTCTTTTGTTATTCTTGGGCCGAACTCTTTTCCTGTGTCCTTTTCCACTATTTCTTGTTGTCTGTCATTGTCAAATAGTTATTCATACTACAAATAATAATTCTTTCCATCTTAACAGTTTACCTTAAGTATCTGGGATTATTTTGCCATCTATGTCCAGTAAGATAATGCTTTGATTTCGTCTTTTTATACAAGCTAACTTCTTAATTTTTGTATGAAGTTTAAGATCATCGTGGGTTATTAGTAAATCCTCTAATTCTGTAGATTTTTTTCGTGCCATTTTTTCTTTTCACGTATTTTCATTTTCGTTTCACGTATTATTTTTCGTATTTCGTTATGTGTATAGGATGGTAGCGACAGTTACTACGTGGTAATCCATACTTACATTGAATTGAAAAATTCACTTTGTTTTTACCACACTTATATTATGTAAAAATATTATATAACTTATTATTCACAGTTATATAAATTTCTACACTTATCACGACTCGAGTTTCGACGTTTGACGGTCATTTTAAAGTGAAAATTCAACTTGAAAATGACGAATTGACGATTGGGCAATTGACGAATTTCAACTTGAAAACTTGAAAAATTTTAACTTAAAAATGACCGTCAAATGTCGAAACTCGAGTCGTGATATGTATAGAAATTTATATTACTGTGAATAATAAGTTATATAACATTTTTACATAATATAAGTGTGGTAAAAAACAATGTACGTTATGTGTATGGTTTTATGCGTTGTTGTTTATGTTTTTTTGTGAATAATGTACTCTGTTTGTGGTTACTCTTTTACTGTAGACGTTATCGTGGTTTTGATGGTATCCCTTATTATGTTTGGTTACTTCATTTGGTTCAGCACTAATATAACTTAGTTCCGTGTTAATATTCTTGGTCAATTGATCTCTCAATATTGGGTTTTTAAAGTTAACGATTGCATATAATTTTTGTTTTGTGTGGATTTTGGCTTTTTCAATCGAACTTTGATCCTTACTATTACTGGATTATGATATGTTGCTGCTTCTGCCCCAGCATAGGCTTTGGCCAATGTTATGGATTTTCGGTAACGTTTATTAATTAAGATATAATCAATTTGATACCCAACAATGTGATTGGTGTTAACGGCTGGTGATTTCCAAATGTACCTCCTTGTCTAGTTCTATACAGAACTGTGTCATTCTATCCCCCCTTTCGTTTCTTGTGCCCAATCCAAAATCACCAATAATATTTTGATTTTGGCGTTGAAGTCTCCCATTATTATCGTGATATCCCTGTTATTTGTGACATCCAGAGCTTGTTGAATTTCATTGTAGAATTGTTCTACTTCTTCTACACTCTTATCGGCAGTGGGGTATATACGTATTCCTGAATGATGTTAAGTATTCTTTGGGTAGTTGTTGTTACTCTTATCATCATTACTTATCTGAGATGTGGATAAAGCTGGTTATAGTTTCAGCAAGGTTACTGTCTACCACAATCGCTACTTCATTTTGGTGATGTGTATCGTTATTCCCCGAGTAGTAAATGCTTGATTGATTAATTTTCATTTCTCCTAAATTAGACCATCTAGTTTCACTGAGTCATGCCATTATGTTCACATTAAGTCGTTGAATTTCTGGAAGCACGTTGTGACGTTACTTTCATCTTAGCTACATTCAAAACTGTTTATCGTACATGTGATTAATGTGTTAGCTATTTTTTTTTTACTATATTTATATACATTATAGAGAGACGATAGTGAAATCACAAGCACAGCGCCTAAAAGAGTATCGACAGAGAAAAAAGAAAAAAGAAATTTTACAAACTACAGATTTAGAACATGCTGAAGTCGTTCAAAGATAAATTTGAATTAAAGAACAAATGTATTGAACCTGAATCATTACAATCATCGAAATAAGATTCATTACCGACTATTTTATTCGAAAATAATTAAGAAACTGAAAAGGTAATATTTAGTCACTGTCTGAATAATTAAATTCAATCATCAGGTAATAATGAAGGTCAGCAAGTAATTAGACCAAGTTCTCAACTATTCCAAGCCCTATACGAGGAACATGATGAATGTTCAATGCCAAATGTCTGACTGCATCATGACACAAACATTTCTGGCGACGGTAATTGGCACACATCTCTTATAAGAATTTTACAACGTCAAATATCAACATCGTTTCTTCGACAGCAACTTTATAATTCACCTTACCTAAATGCATGTCAAAATCCAGCTAGTGCAAGATAAATACTTTGTAGTGGGTTTGAATATGAAGATATAGATTGTTTATTCATATTTTCTAGAATAAACAATCAAAATATTTGTGTGCACTTTCATTATTTTAATAATAATTCAAAAAGAGAAGTTGTTCGATTCTGTTGAATGCGCGAGGTACTTCGTTCCTGACGGGGGTACCATGACTGCAAACGTTTTTTTTTTATAGAGAAAATACAAAACGATTCTGTTTCCGTTACTAGGGTAAACTTAAAATTAGACAACTGCAAACAGACTAGGTTACATAGATCAACAATTCCAAATATGTTTTTAAAATTTTTATTTCTTATTTTACTCCAAAACTGTACGTCTAAAAAACTAATAAACTAATTCGATAATTATGATTAGTTGTAATTATGGAGTTGGTAGCAAAATGATGTATATATGTGAATGTTATTGAAATTTTTTCGGGTGAATATTTTGCTTCAATGCATTTGTTATTCCAAGATGTTTTGGAATTATCCGAAGAATAATAAACGTCTAAAATAAAAACTTCGTAAAAAATATGTGCAAGGATTTGGAATGGCATAAGTTTGAAAGACACCAAACACACTCACAAAGAAATAATAAAACATTTATATTTGGTAAATTTGGTGCAGGCGCCAGGCTCGCATTTTCAACCCTCATTTCCCTGCCAATTTAGATAGCTACGTTTCTTAGTTTTTCCCCCATTTCAGTTTTATTTTTCCATCGGTGTTATAGTTTTTGCTCGGTCCTATAGTTTATATATGAATTGAAATCGCGGACATAAATTTTTAAATGCAACAATAAAGAAAGTTTCTTATCTTATCGCCGGTTTTTATAAGGGTCGGAGACATATGGGGACTAAATGATGCCTCGGCTCGATTAGAATGCGTACGGAATGGAATTGTTTTGATACAGTTCTTCCTCACCCTCACAAGAGTCGGTAGAAAGTTTCAGTTTTGATTTATTGGGTTGATATCTAAGGGTTTTTTTAAGTTGTTATTTCAGGGAAAAGTTTATAATTTTTGATTTAGTTTATTTTAATGATATCTTTATATTATTTAAAAGAAATAACTTAATAATATTATACCAAAGCAAGGATATTATAATATTATTATGTAAGGAGCAAAGGCGATGCTTGGTGTGACGCATTTTTAAGCGATTAAGAAAAGAAAGAACCGACAATACCAAACAAAATGAGAAATACATGACGAGACCAGACAAAACGACACAAGACCAGACAAGATCAGCTAAAACCAGACAGGACCAGACGAGAATAGACGAGACAAGGCCAGACCAGACAAGACTAAACAAGACCAGACAAGACCAGACAGAACCAGCCAAGACCAGACAAGACCTGACAAGCCCGTTCAAGACCAGGCAAGGCTAGACAAGACCAGACAAGACCAGATACGACCAGACAAGACCAGACAAGACCAGACCAGACCAGACAAGACCAGCCAAGACGAGACTAGTCAAGACAAGACCAGAGCAGACAAGACTAAAGAAGACCAGACAAGAACAGACAAAACCAGACAAGACCAGGCAAGACTACAGAAGACAAAACAAGACCAGACAAGACCAGGAAAGATCAAACAAGACCAGATAATACCAGACAAGATCAGACAAGTCCAAACAAGACCAGAGAGACCAGACAAGACCAGACAAGACCAGACAAAACCAGACAAAACCAGACAAGACCAGACAAGACCCGACAAGACAAGACAAGGCCAGACAAGACCACAGAAGACCAGACGACCAGACAAGACCAGACAAAACCAGACAAGACCAGACAAGACCAGACAAGACCAGACAAGATCAGACAAGACCAGACAAGACCAGATAAGACCAGACAAGATCAGTTAAGACCAGACAAGACACAAGATCTGACAAGCCCAGACAAGACCAGGCAAGGCTAGACAAGACCAGGCAAGACCAGATAAGACCAGACAAGACCAGACAAGACCAGACCAGACCATACAAGACCAGACTAGACCAGACAAGACCAGCCAAGACGAGACTAGTCCAGACAAGGCCAGAGCAGACAAGACTAAATAAGACCAGACAAGAACAGACAAAACCAGACAAGACCAGACAAGACTACACAAGACAAAACAAGACCAGACAAGACCAGACAAGATCAGGCAAGAACAGATAATACCAGACAAGATCAGACAAGACCAGACAAGACCAGACAATACTAGACACGACCAGACAAAACCAGACAAGACCAGAGAAGACCTGACAAGCCCAGGCAAGACCAGGCAAGACCAGATAAAATGAAAGACCAGACAAGACCAGACAAGACCAAACAAGACCAGAGAGACCTGACTAGACCAGACAAGACCAGACAAGACCAGCCAAAACCAGACAAGACCAGACAAGACCTGACAAGACAGGACAAGACCAGACCAGACCAGAGAAGACCAGACAACCAGACAAGACCAGACAAAACCAGACAAGACCAGACAAGACCAGACAAGACCAGACAAGACCAGACAAGACCAGACAAGATCAGACAAGACCAGACAAGACCAGATAAGACCAGACAAGATCAGACAAGACCAGACAAGACCTGACAAGCCCAGACAAGACCAGGCAAGGCTAGAGAAGACCAGACAAGACCAGATAAGGCCAGACAAGACCAGACAAGACCAGACAAGACCAGACCAGACCAGACAAGACCAGCCAAGGTAAGACTAGTCAAGACAAGGCCGGAGCAGACAAGACTAAACAAGACCAAACAAGAACAGACAAAACCAGACAAGACCAGACAAGACTACACAAGACAAAACAAGACCAGACAAGACCAGACAAGACCAGATAATACCAGACAAGATCAGACAAGACCAAACAAGACCAGAGAAACCAGACTAGACCAGACAAGACCAGACAAGACCAGCCAAAAGCAGACAAGACCAGACAAGACCCGACAAGACAAGGCAAGACCAGACAAGACCAGAGAAGACCAGACATGACCAGACAAGACCAGACAAAACCAGACAAGACCAGACAAGACCAGACAAGATCAGAAAAGACTAGACAAGACCAGATAAGACCAGGCAAGATCATACGAGACCAGACAAGACCAGACAACACTAGACAAGACCAGACAAAACCAGACAAGGCCAGCCAAAACGAGAATAGACAAGAGAAGGCCAGAGCAGACAAGACTAAGCAAGACCAGACAAGAACAGACAAAACCAGACAAGACCAGAGAAGACCTGACAAGCCCAGACAGGACCAGGCAAGACCAGATAAAAATATGAAAGACCAGACAAGACCAGACAAAATCGCACAAGACCAAACAAGACCAGATAAGACCAGAAAAAAAACAGATAAGACAAGAGAAGACCATACAAGATCAGACAAGACCAGACAGGATCAGATAAGACCAGAGAAAACCCGAAAGTACCATTTAAGACCACACAAGACCAGATAAGGCTAGACAAGTATATATAAGACCAGAAAAGGCTAGACAAGACCAAGGAATTCCAGACAAGACCAGACAAGACCAGACAAAATCATACAAAACCAATCAAGTCTTGACAAGACAGGACAATAGCGGGCAGACCAGACAAGACCAGTACATATAAGATCAAATAACTGTCAAATATACTATCAAATAAATGATATATAATTGTATATAGTAGCGTAACAAATAGCTTTAATCGTGGTTGGTCGATTCTTTTAATTTTAAATACTATATATGACACAGGCAACTATCATAAGTTAGCAAAAATGTACAATTAATATAATTTAAAGGAGAAAGATAAAAGCATATTGTACCGCCTGGATTACGAAACAATTACAAGCAAAAATAAATTCTTTACAACGAAATGCTTCAGATTTTATCTTCTTTTAAATCACTTTTACTTTCAATAAGTGTAAAAATTAAGAACCCATTAATTTAATTTTTAGTAAGTTTGTAATAAATTTTGAGAAAATAAAAACATTAAATTATTTAATAAAAAAGTTTAGTATATGGAAACTGGAACAATAGTCCTAATTTGCAAGTAAGAAAAGTATCTTGAAAAAAAATAAAATTCTACTAAAAAATAAATATTATTCTTACATCTGGGTTTGTAAGGAAGTTAAGTACGCCATACAAAAAAACCCAAATTAAAAACGGTCGGTTGGAAGTTTGCCTCCGCATTTGTAGCTGTTATAAAAGTGGGTTCAATTTGTGGGAATTTCACCGAGCTTTTTTCTCCTACTTCTTCCTTTTTCCTAAGGACTATTATATTGTATCGAAGTATTACACAGTTCGCCGTGTGGAACGGGCTAGTACATCGGGTTTTATATAGTTACAGAATCAATAGCCTTTATAACTGCCGAGGAGAAAATGTGCCCTTTGAATGTGTTCACAACAGACGTATACCACTCAGACGTGCTCGGAAAAATCACTAATAAAGCCAAATATTTTCGCTCAGGTTTTATATTAACATATTTCTCTACCCTTGGTTCTGTGTGGATTGAAAGTTTTAATTGCTTGCAGTTTACAAAAGAAAATTTGAATACAAATACTTTGAATATAATAACAAGCAAGTTTTTCTTTATAGTCTATCTAAAGAAGAACAACAACAATTAATATTGTCTAATTGTTATCTTAGTTTAACTAGTAAGAAGTAATAGGATCCTATAGGGTAAAACAAGTTGTTGATAATGCAAATTGTTTTTATTAAGTCGCTAGAAAAGCAATTTTGTGTTTTCATCAAAGTGACTAATAGTATTTATTAATAAGTGTGCATGGATCTAAACTACTGTCATATTATGAACCTTTTTTTATATATAGAGAAGGGCTCTATTTCCATTTAAAACAATATGTTTTCTATTATCTCCCGGGCACTAGACAGCCTGGCTACGCAACCAAACTGCGGCGACTTAAATATTTGAGCAGCCAGTTATAGTAGCCAATCGTATCGAAAGTCATTTTGTGAAAAAGTTTCGAAATACAAAATACGTTTGGCTGCTATAGCGAGTGCGTGGAGGCTGACGCAGCCACATACATGCGCTACACTCACTCAGCCGTTCAATGAGGCGTGTTCTAATGGCTGCAGCAGCCAGGAATTCCTGGTCTCCTAGTGCGCGGACACCCATGCGGTGTCATATATTAGACTGGCTACCAGCAGCCTACTTAGTGCGCGAGACCTAAATGTTTTATTTGTTTAGTAAAAAAAAGAGTCATATTCTAAAATTCCGATTCAAACATTGTGTTTAATATCACATATTGGTTCAATATTACGAAATCAGATTGCAACAAGCAACATAAATATTTACGATTTATTCGTAACTAATTGATTGGCATATTATTATTAATGATAGCTGGTAGACAATGGAAAATCAAAATAAACATATTTGCGAAGTTTTTAAAAAGGCGAGTGGATCACTTATAAGTGGCGGAACATGAAAAGCGTGATAATTTTTTTTTGCATTGTCGTAAAGACATCGTGAAACGTAATTTACAATTGAAATTCATAATTGAATAATTCAGCTAATTGAAATTGTATGCATGCACAATGTCAACAAAATTTGGATTGTATGTGGCTTCCGTTCAAAGATATTGCTATTGGACTGTTGCCTTATCTTATCCTCTATCTTATCTGCAAAACTTATTTCCTTTAAATAAAAATTCTTTTAAAATATTAAGACGCTAATAAAAACTATCGTTAAAACCCTTATAATTTGATAATTTCGTTAAAATTTAACGTCTTTATAATACATATATTATGTATGTGCCTGTATTTTCTTTTCTCTCTAGTCTTGTATGTGTAATCTTAATCTATCTATCTAGTTTTGTATGTCTGTCCTGCTTAGTAGTGTAGCGGACAACATTCAAGCGCCAGACGGGGTTCGATTCCCCGCCCAGGTAGGGAGCATTTTCAACCAGGGCGTCATTACACGTCCGGGATGCGCACCCTGAAGGAATATGCAATACCGGGGGTGCGCATACTAAAAGTCTAGTGAATAAAAAGGTTTATTGAGAGATTCCCCAAAACCACATAAAAAAATTCTTGTCTGTCCAATCTGTCTATCTAGTCTTCTCTGTTTACTTTCGTCTGTATAGTTTGTCTAGTCATGCCTCTCAAGTCTTGTATATCTAGTCTCGTATTTTCTAGTGTTTCCTATATATTCTTCTATGTCTACTGATGTCTATCTATTCCTGTATGTCTAGTCTTCTATCTAATTGTATGTGTCTAGTCTTGTCTGTGTAGTCTTACTCCTGCTGTTTAAAATTGTTTGTCTAGTCTTGTTTGTCCTGTCTTATCTGTCTAGTCTTCTCTATCTAGACTTGTTTGCCTAGTATTGTCTGCCTACTGCTGTCAATCTAGTCTTGTCTTTCTAGTCTTGTCTTTTTTTGAGGAGGGGGATTGCAATAATGCACACCGGGGCCTTCGCACCCGAGTTCTTCGTGACCAGCACATCCACTAAAACCCCTCTTCCGTCCCTTCACTACACTCCACCTGGAACTGTGTGAGCATTAGTTCAGGTAGGTGGTCGTGCTTGTTCTAATTGCTTCGAAAATTAATATTCTAAGTTATTCTAAGTTAATTAATATCTTGTTTATTCATCCAGCAAAAATTGACCTTGTAAATTTTTATGTGATAACATCCAATAGTTTCCCTATCCAAATATATATTGACGCTTCAAAATCTGAAAATGGTGTGGGCGCGGCATTTGTGGTTTACATTCAATATATTGAGGTTTATTATCAACAAATTTGTCTGTTCCTACAGAACTTGTATTGATCACTTGGATAAAAGCAAAAGAAATTGCAAAAGAAGTTAAATTAAGATGGCACTCGGTTAAATTTACCCATATTGGCCCACATTGAGATAGAAGGAAATGAGACAGTCGATAGCTTAGCTAAACAAGCTTCAGGTGCTGACAATTTCAATAATATACCGATTTCGTATTCTAAAATTCCTTTACGAACTTTTAAAATAAAATTAAACGATTATTTTCAAAAAATGTGGCAATCTCGCTGGGAAGAGGCGAAAACGGGTAGATTGACAATAAACTTCATCCCAAACGTTGGAATATGGAATAAAATGGATATACATCTCTCACACGACGCCGTCCAACTTATCACAGGACATGGAAATATACAAGCATATCTACATGTATATGGAATACGAGAGTCACATACTGGCATATCTGGACAAGAATGCAACGCTGCACATGAGGAATGAGTAAAAACTGGCCAGCATAGTGTTTAGTTACAAACGGAGTACTGCTTAATATTTCAGATACAATTTTTATATTAAATATTAAATAAACAAATAAGCGGATCTAATTGCTTCAATTTCTTTGATCTTGTTGTCCTTTCCTCGTCTCGATTTCGTTTTTCGTCTTCTGTCGTATTAGTTATGTAGTCGTGTGGTTAACTATTTTTCGATCTTTTCGTCACATATCTAGTCGTCTATGTTACCTACCTTGTGTCTTGTGCGATATTATGCTCACCTTCCATTCCCTTTCCATTTGTTCTTTTCCCATGATGATTCCGGTTCTGTAAGCTTGAACTGCATCCCAGTGATCTTAGTTAACTCACTTAACTAGCTCACTTTCTAACATAACACCCATGATGTTCTGTTCTTTTAGATTTGTACCGCCTAATGTCTCCGCGAGTCGAGTTCTTTCATTCTCTGATTCTGTACACATGAAGATAGTGTGTTGTGCGTCGTCTGGGATATCACCGCAGTCGAAGCACTCCGCAGTGTCCCTTTTCTTAAACCGTTGGAGGTTATGCGTTAAAGCACCCATGGCCATTGAGCGTCTGTGTAAGATGGTAACTAACTCATATGTTCGTGTGACTTTTTGTACCATGTTGTTGCGTTAGGGATAAGGCTGTGTGTCTATCGTCCACTAGTGTCGCTATCCCATCTTGTATGCCATCAGTCCATGAGTATCTTACGAGCCCTCTCCATTGCGGCCGCCCTCTCATGCTTTAATTCGTTTTTCGCTCTGTGTTGTTGCAACTCTTCGTAGACTTCTTGTTACACACGAGTCAGTAAGTCTATTGGGGGCGTGCTTGCAAGTACCAGCGCCGCGGCTCCCGAAACCGTTCTATAGGCAGAAATTTCTCTTAGGGCACTTCTTCTATGTACTCCTGTAAGTTGTTTTCTCGCTACTACCCTTTTCTTTACGTAGACCCATATTTCCGCCGCCTAGAGAATTTTTGAGTGTACCACATTCTTGAGTAACACAAGTTTCCGTTTCAATTCCTGCGGCCCTCTAATGTTCGGCATCAACCGTTCCAGAGCTGTCACTGTAGACGCTGCCTTTTTCGCTGTTTTGGCTATATGGTCTGTGTACCGCAGACCGCTATCGAGTAGGACTCCAAGGTAGCTGAATGATTTTGATAAAGTGATATTTTGTCCTTCCAGAACGAGTTTCGGTGGTGCGAATAGCCTCTTAACGGTGATAAGTATCTCTTCTGTTTTATGAACCGCCATTGTTAGACCCTGCTCTTTTAACAAAACACTTGCCCGCCGGAGGGTTTCGTTAGTTGCTAGTTTCAATGTGCTTATTTCCTTTGCAGATACCGACACTGCGGCGTCATCTACGAACCCAACTATTTTCGCTGTTCTAGTCAAGTCGAGGTTTAGCAAGCCATCATAAATAATGTACACAAGAATGGTGCCAGGACCGATCCTTGAGGGTCGCCCGCCGTTACTTTTTACTCAACTTCACTTTCGTCCGTGTGGTATATAAACCGTCGGTCGCTCAAGTAGCTGCTTATCATCTTTCTCAAGTATTATGGTGTATGTTTAATGCTAATGCGTTTATGATTACATCCCATGTGGCTAAATTAAAGGCGTTTTTTACGTCAAGGGTCACTAATGCACAGAAACCTTTCGATTGCCCTGTTCCAGGTTTTACCTTTTCTACTGCCTCTATTTCTTCAACAATAGCTTCCACGGTTGATCGACCTTTTCTAAAACCATACTGCCATTGGGACAGTCCTCCGTTGTTTTCGATGTATGTCTCGATTTTCCGTCTCTAGTCTTGTCTGTCTAGTGTTGTCTGTAAAGTCTTGCCTGTCTAGTCTTGCATGATTAGTCCAGTCTTGTTTGTCTAGTCTTGTCTGTCTAATCTAGTCTTGTCTATCCAGTCTTGTTTGTCTAGACTTATCTGTCTAGTCTTTTGTGTTTAGTCTTGTGAATATAGTCTTGTCTGTTTAGTCTTGTCTGTATAATCGTGTCTGTCTAGTTTTTTCTGTCTAGTCTTGTCTGTTTAGTCGTGTCCATCCAGACTTGTCTGTCTAGTTTGTTTGTGTAGTTATTGTTAATAATTTATTATCCGAAGATATAAATAAATAATCAATCATACAATTACATAATAGGACATGTGTCCTGGCTGGATTTTCGTTCCCTCGGCGTTTGTTTGTTTCGTGTCTTTCTATGGAAAAATCATGTTCGATTGCCATCGTCCATCTGCGCCGGCTTTATTTATAACTGCAGCAGCAAGAATTCCCTCGCGATAACAAAGATACAAACGACTGGACGTCCTGTCTTCCAATTTCCGACTTTATTTTGCGACCAGTAATCTATAGTTCGCCGAGCTACTTAAACTAGTATTTGGTTATTTCTTCCCACATTTGACCATTACTTAAAATATATTGAATATACATCACAGATAAATGAGGCAATAAGCAATGAAACTCAAAATTATGTCTATGGACTAGACTGCAGCGACAAGACAGACAAGATTATATTGATAATATCAGACAGACAGGTCATGTCTAGACAACTAAGACGTCATGAATATGTTATAAAAATTGTGATGATTTCTATTATATACTATGACTACTATATCTTCACTTTCTACATATGAAAAGATTTTACTTTCTATCAAATAATATCCTTGAAACATAACAATGAAATATAATTCTCGTAATTCTGACAGTTAACTAAACTCCTATCATATGTTCTCTACGAAAGTGGCGAACTTATCAATATCTTAAAGTGCAATCCTATTCTGCCCATAAGTTTACTCATCTTTCAAAAATAAAACTAAAAAATATAAGATAAAATAGGCAAGGATATAAAGATTCTGCCAAGTAAACTAAAAGGTAGGTGACAAAATTAAGCAGACATAGGTAGACAGGTAATGTTAGATAAATCTGATTATTTCAATAAGATATATAATTATTAATATATTGATGGTACTTCAGGACCATAATTATTTATATATATATATTTTTTTTTTTGACAAACTAAACACAAAACCTACCTAGAAAGGGCTAGCTATATTATAATATATAAACTACAACTCGTGAGTTTCCCGATTTTGCGATTTTAAGATTGGAAGTTGTGGTGTGATCTCTTATTAAAAGACTAGTGAGACACATAACATATAGGCTTGGTATTAGAGTCTTCTTTTTAGATTGTGGTAAAGTGTTGGAATGGAATTTGTTACTAAACGGAAAACTAATTAAACCCAGTGCAATATTTGAAGGCTGTGGTGGGCAATAAATAATGTGTTGGATAATTTTCGACATCGAAAAACCCTCGAAATTCGTAATATACTACCAGTAATGTTTTGTGGCATATAATTCATATTTGATTATATTTTGGATTTATATTTTCTGTTAATTAAATTAGTATCGAAATTTCGACCGCAAAACTAATTATACCAAAATTTAACAATTCTGAATACATTTCATTATATATAAACATATCGCTTTAAAACACATTGATTAATTAGTTCTGTGGTCGATTCTCCAGTTTCGTCTGTCTAGTCTTGTCAATAATCTCGTCAGTCAAATCTTGTCCTATCAATCTAGTCTATCTATTTGATTGTTTTCTCTTGTCTGTCTAGTCTTATTTGTCCACTATTGCTTGTCCAGTAGTGTCTCTCTAGTTTCGTCTGTATAGTCTTCACTGTCTAGTCTTCTCTTTCTAGATTTATCTGTCTAGTCTTGCCTATCTATTCTTGTCTATCTAGTCTTGTCTGTATAGTGTGGCCTGTCTAGTCTTTTCGGTCTAGTCTTGTTTGTCTAGTCATGTGTGTCTAGTTTTTACTGTCCAGTCCTGTTGTCTTGTGATGACCGAACAGTCTTCACTGTCTAGTCTTGACTGTCTAGTCTTCTCTGTCTAGATTTGTCTGTCCAGTACTGTCTGTCTAGTCTTGTCTATCTATTCTTGTTTATCTAGTCTTGTTACTATAGTGTTGCCTGTCTAGTACTTTCGGTCTAGTCTTGTCTGTCTATTCTTGTATGTCAAGTCACGTCTGTCTTGTCTTGCCTGTCTAGTCTTGTCTCTCTAGTCTTGTCTGTCTAGTCTTGTCTGTTTAGTCTTGTCTGTCTAGTCTTGTCTGTCTAGTCTTGTCTGTTTAGTCTTGTCTGTCTAGTCTTGTCTCTCTAGCATTGTCTGTCTAGTCTTGTCTGTCTGGTCTTGTCTGTCTAGTCTTGTGTGTCTAGTCTTGTCTGGTTAGTCTTGTCTATGTTGTCGCAAAAAAGATGGACAAATACAGAGAAAGGACAGGGTTGACTAGAAAACTAGACTAGGTTATTAAACTCAGATATAAATACATGGACTAACGAGTACACAGAGAAGTCAGTTACTACCTGACAATTTCTAACCGGTCACGGTTGCTTCAGGGACTTCTTACAACTGATTAGAAGAGCCGTGGATAGCCTGTGTCGACACATAAGTGAAACAGAGACGGTATACCATACAATTTTTGATTGCTATAAATGGGAGAATTAAAGTGAGGAAGTTGTAAAAACATAGATACTGCCTTTAATTCACATGCAATTATTGGACATATGCTGGTTGATGGACAATCTGCTGGATGATGGATTGGGAGAGGGTACAGAAATTTATACGTCATGTCTGTCTAGTATTGTTCGTCTATTCTTGTCTGTCTGGTCTTTTCTGTCCAGTTTCCTCTGCCTGTATAGTGCCTGTTTAATATTGTCTATCTAGCCTGTTTAATATTGTCTGTCTGGTCTTGTTTGTCTAGCCTTGTCTGTCTAGTTTTGTCTGTTTTTTATCTGGTGTTCAGATGGGTATTCATATAGGTGTTCATATAGCCTTACTTGGGCATAAACTTCTCTCTTTAATAAAGTTGTTTTCAATCTTGTTTTTGATTCACCTTACCTTTTTATATGTAACGGTAAAATTACCTAGCTATGTAATGTATACAGTTACCGGTATATGTACACATTTTCTAGCTGGGTTGGTAAAAGTGAGTTCTACTTACCTTAAGTAACCACTTACCCGCGTTTAAATTTAGACAATCTTTGGATCCTTTTCAACAAATTTTGTCTAATATTTTTAACCTTTTACTTAAATTTCACATTAGTTTTGAAAAACTGTTTATAAAAAAAAAGATTTGTGCATTTTCCGCTAGTTTTCCACAAGTTTGCCCTAATTTTAACGAACTTCCATCAAAGATATATCGTAACACATTCTCGCAAATTATAATAAGGTTTTCTCAATTTTCCTAACAAAAACAGCCGAAATTCCCTTTAAAGAATTTTCTTTTTCATAAATTTAACAAATTTTCCTTCCTAACCAAAACAGAAACTTCTACAAAAATTTCACAGACTCACAAAACATTGTACAACTATTTCAACAAACAATTTTCACTGAATATCCGCAATTTTTGCTCACAATATTCTTTCACAGCCGACAGTCGCACGCCTAAAACTAAATACGTTTAGAATCGTGTTCAAACTCACCTTATTTGCACTGATTACGCTCGCTTCGACCCGGTTTGTTCACATTTTTTGCACCCCCAAGGCCAAGAAACTGACGGAACGCTACAAATCGCTGCATTTACTGTTTACAAAACAGAATCGCTTCTCTAATTAATGAAACAAGGGCATATTTCATCCTAAAACTTTTAGTCTTGCTATTCATCAAGTTCACAGTAATGTGACTTCTTTTTTCAAATTTAGATGTTGAATTTTCATTAATTTTGAAGCTTTTGATGTAAATATACACCATAAGTAAAAAAATAGGAAATATTATCTAGTTCTCGATGCTAACGATCTAGATATTTTTAATGGTTATACATTTTTAATTTGCAATTTTTGTAAGAAATATTTTTTTTTTCATTTATATGTCTATAAGAAACATCAAACCTTGCAGGACAAGTCTCATTTACTCAATCAGACTAGATTATTAAGAGATTAGTCTAGATGAAACCTTGAAGACCAAGTCTGGTCTACATAAACAGACTAAATTATTTGGTATGATTTCTTCTATAGCTAATAAGAACGCAGATTATATTTTGAGTTAATAATATATAAAATTAGGATTTTTGTTAAAACAAATTTTAAGTGGAAGTTGTGTTCGTTTCATGTGAACAAACTCGACTATTTCGAGTATGGTCTATTGGAATTGTGAAGTCTAGTCTAGGTTTGTCTACTTTAATTTTATTAAGATAAATTTCTGCAAAGAAAATTATTGATATTTTAAAATTGAATATTTATAAGAACCAGAAGAATTTTTCAGAGGAAGTTTTTATATCACCAGAATATTTTAAACAGTATTGAATGCTCTATTCTTAATCTAATCTAGTTAAATTAAGTCTAGTCTAGGTTTGTCTAGATACTATTTTTAAGATAAGTTTCTTCAAACAATATTTATTTTTCAAAATTGTATAAGCCGCTGGTTTCTATATCGTCAGAATATATAAGCAGTGTTGACTTCGCTCTTTTCTTCAAAGAGACCTTTACAAAAACATATCAATTTTGCAAGTATAAAGAAGTATTTCATGCAAACGCTGACTTGTTCCGTGCAGGCATTTATTTGTTTTTGATTGTGCCGCGCTGGTTTACGTTTCGCTGCGAAACGGAATTTCATCCTCTGCACAGTTAGCGGAACTAAAGCGTTCCACTCGATTAGAGAATTTCAAAAGTGTATTCCAAGAAAAGTGTATTTTCTCCACGCTCCTTTAACGAAACAAGTACGTTATCGGCCTCGACGACAAAAAATAATATGAATACAAAGTCGCAAATGCATTTTATAGTTTTCCTCAGTGGTCGACACACCAAAAAATATTTCTCTTGGCACGAAATCATTTCCCAGCTTTACACATCCCCTATCATATAGTGTTGCGGAAAAGTATGGAATATAATAATTGTTTAACATTGAAGTGGTTGAAATGAATTTTGCGACATAGCAATGTGTAAAATCGTGCAGAAGAGAGTTGTATCTGATTACATTCTGTTTAACTAAAATACATACCACTTTCTTATTTTAAATTGATCACAATGTTGATTTTTAAAGATGTCTTCTGAACGACTTACATTTTATAAGGTCCGATGCCTTTAGTTTAAATTTTATTTCACATTTCCCTATTTATTAAACTTAAAGATATCAAACCGATACCTGTGATCTTCTAAAGGTGCGATCTATTTAAAAATTTATAAGGTCTTTCAATAAGAGGTTTCATTTTGATATGTAAAAAAAGCGAGTATTTTTAAGCAAAATCATGGGATGTTTATTTAATTGTAAAGAGGGTATGCCATTAATAATGGAAAACAATATTACCCAAATGGCCGCCACGGCTACGCTTGCAGGAGCATATTCTTCTCAAGAAATTTTCCATCACCAATTCCTACATCTGCGGCTGTATGTCCTCGATAACTTCACGAATTCCAATTTTGAAGTTTTGAATCATTTCTGGGCCATTGGCATTGACGTTATCTTTCACGTAGCATCAAAGAAAAGAGTCGGTATTAAATCACTAGATCTCAATTCACGCAAAAGAGCGATGGTATGACGTGACGTGACGTGACGTGTGTGGCACGTAGCGACGTCTTGTTGTAAATAAACGTCGCCCACATTATTATCTTCCAATTCCGGGCATACAAAATCATTAATCATCGTTCGATAGCGCCATTCATTTACCGTAACAGTTCCAGAGGCTGGAACCCTCATTTTCGAAAAAGTAAAGTCCAATGACCCTGCCAGACCAAAAACCGTACCAAACAGTCACATCTGTGGATGGATAGGCTTTTCAAGAATAATTCTTGGGTTTTCTGAGCCCCAAATGCGACAATTCTGCTTGCTAACGTAGCCTCCGAGGTGAAAATAGACCTCGCCACTCAAGATGATTTTTGGTGAAATTCCGAATCAGTATGATGTATTTCAAGGACGCAATCAGCAAGGACACGACATTGTTGTTGGTCGGTAGGCGTGAGCTTTTGTGTTAAGTGAACTTTAAAAGTCTTAAGACCTAGGTCTTTATTCAAAATACGGTGTAATATCGTTTATGGAATGCACAATTCCAAAGATTGATGAGAAATGAACAAACACTATGGGCTACAATAGCAATATTCTCTGTTGTTCTTGAGCGATGTACACTAGTTCGGTTCTTCACAGGACTAACTTGTCCCAACAGCTCAAACTTTTTCACCAGTTTCACAAATGCTCGCCGAGAAGGTGCTTCACGACGACCCAAAAATACTTTAGTTCTGCAAGCGGTGACCGCGAATTTTTTACAATTTTTTTAGTGAATTTTAATAATTTCAATGGGTTGATCGCTCCGTGCACAACCGCGCTTAGCGCCACCCGTGGCAAAAGAGAAAATTTCGGGTGTAATAAAATATACAATATTTGACAACTACAAAAATTATAGGTTATGTAATACGTCAATTCTATAATAAGATACTAGCGAGATCACTATTATAAATTAAATTCATATTTAATAAAATTATTAAAATTGGCTTTGAACAAATTTTCTACTCCATCGATTTTAATAAACAAAAATTGTGAATGGTGTAAAACTAAGTCAGATTAACGTTGTTGATGTTGAAGAGTTAAGAATTAAAAATCAAGGAACTACAATTAATTGTAAGGTTTTTCGGCAAACTAATGTAACTGAAGCGCCATATAAAGTACAGTTGCAAGTAAGTTGAGATTATTTATTAAAAATCTAATGTTATAATATATTATGAAACTTTAATAAAAATCTACTAATTTGTTAGTTGAACGACACGGTCTTGCACATGCGTTTCTCAAGTATGCGGAAAATGTAAACATATTTATGCACTGATTGACTTTATTAACAAGGAGACAAGTGAATCGAAGACTTCTGATGAACAAAATTGGGGAAAACCATCAAGTAGCCAACTTGCGAAGGAAATTTTTGCAAAAGCATTGCTAATTACTTATGACTTTAATTGTCAGAAAAGTTATAGGCCAGTTTATGACGTACAATACTCCGAATTGGAAAAAATGAATTGTTCTTTTAGATCAGTATTAAAATATGAAAATAAATGTGCAAGCAAAACAACTGCTAGGATATTTGTTGAAGATTTATGTGATGATTTAGTAAGTAACTTACGCTATAGAAAATGTCAAAAACTGATAGAGCGTAATCCAAAAATCGAAGCATAGTAGATTTCATTTATGTGAAATAATATTTAGAGACATTCAACTTTATAATTATTACTATTCTAACGTTAAAATATATGATAATGACATAATAAGCTTATGCTTAAGTACAGTAAAGCAGAGTGAATCACAACAGTGTTTTTTTGCTCGAAAAGAGCGAATCAGTGCATCTCAGAAAGCACATTTGATTAAAACCTGCAGAAAAAAAGATAATGAAACATTAGCTACTGATTTAGTAATTGGCAACCGTAAGATTACAAAACCTATGCAGTATGGTACCAAAAAATGAGAAAAAAGGTATTAGAGTTTACATACAGGAACATGATGTTGATGTTGTGTCTATTGGTTTATTTGTTAAGCCAAGTGTTTTAAGTATTGATGGAATTGTTGTAAAAAATGGTGAAGCAATCCAAATTTTAGAAATTAAATGTCCATCCTGTTCATCAAAACCAATTCTTGATGAACAAAATATGAAATTTAATATAGGCAACTAGAAATACTAGTACAACTAGAAATCAACAATCCCAGTTTAAAAAAAGGTATATCTACTACTCAATGCCAAGTACAAATGTATGTTGTTGGCTTAAATTAATGCGATTTATTTATTTGGTCTCCAAAGGGTAGTTATCTAATAAGCGTGATGAAAGATGATATTTTTTTAAATAACTCTTATTCCAAACCTAAAAAAAAATTATTTCACTTATTACCGTCTTTTTCCGAAAATAAGACATCCTCCGAAAATAAGCCCTAGCGTGATTTTCGGGACTTTTTGGAATATAAGCCCTCCCCCGAAAATAAACCCTAGTTAGAATAATGTAAAATTTAATTCGTTAAAATATAATCCGTTAAAAAATGCTGTTGAATTTAGTAGGTACCTCTAGCTGCCCTAATATTTCAGACAAATGTTTTTACCTCTACAGTTCGTTTCAAGCCATGCATAGGCACTTGTCAAAATTAGTTCCTGGAATTTATGAAGTAGAATTTATCTTAAAATTACAATATAAGGTAGCAGTCTACTAGAGTGACAGTACAGCTACAACGTTTGCGATGATGATTATTACCTAACACATAGTTTTATTTTTTATAAAGCGAATAAATTGTAACCCCAGATAAAATGAGTACAAACAGAAAGAGCTATTCCGTCTAGTACGAAAATTTTGTAGCCTTCTGTAAAGAGAAGATGTTGGATCTCCGTATGGTTCGAAAATGGCGTGGAGATTATGATAACCTGTGTCAACTGGTGGACCAAGGAAATGGAAAAAACGTAGGGTTGTATCAGGTCGGCAGCCGTTATTTTCTGAGTTGGAAGAATGCATCTGGGAATGGATTGCTGACAGGAAAGCAATGGCTTTGGTTGTGCGCAGGGTTGATATTCAAAAATTCGCCCTTGAATTTGATATATCCACAGAAGAATTTAAAGCATCCTCACACTGTATGGATATCTTACATCAACAACAAGAACTGTCTCTAAGGAGATCAACAACATTGTTTAAGCTGGAAGACAACGAAGTTGTTAAACGTGCACTTGCATTTTAGCTTTTTGTTGATGGCACGACTTTTCGAAATACCAACTCTCCAACATTATTGCTATGGATGAGACCGCGATATTTCTAGGCCAAAGAGCTCAAACGACGGTTCGCCACAAGGCTTCCTCGTCAATTTACGTTACGATAGTGCACGTTTTACCTGTATTTTGGCGATTCGTCTAGATGGCAAAAAAGTATCACTAATTATCATCACTGAAGGTAAAAAAGACAGGATTGGACGCGTTTCAGGAATTTATATTCTTGAAAGTGAAAAAGCCTGGTGCACCCAAGCAGTTATGAGAAAGTGGGTCGAATCCAAATAGAGGTTTACTAGTTTGGGATGCAGCCAGTACACACCGCGCTAGAGACATAAAAACTTTCTTGCTGAGAGGAAGATTGATCAGCAGGAATGACTGGTTACCTCCAGACACTTGACATTACAATAAAAAAGTCATTCAAGGATCATTTGCGGATGGAAATCAATGAATATATTAAAAACAGAATGGTGAGGTAATTTTGTAAAGCCAGGCTTACAAGAAGTTGTGAATTGGGTAAAAAACTCATGGGACAAAATAACTGACAGTAGTGTCTACTTGCGCTGCCTTGTCTGAACAGTTCATGGATATCTATGCTCTTTAGGTCACAATCAGTTATCGCTGCAACTGTACCGTCTCCGCGTAGTTTTTAAAACTGCGCAGTTTTCCTATCCACACGCAACGTTCTATCTGCAAGGTGTTGAACTTCGCAGACAAAAGGTTGTGCAAAGCGGATCGTCTGGACCGGCCTTTACGATAGCCAGTGGTGTGCTGGGAAGCTGTTAACAATGGGCTCGCTGCTCCGACCTGGAGTAGGGCAGCGATTTTTTTACAAATGATTATAGTAAATTATTGTTAGTTTATGGGAAAGTATAAACACGAAATATAAATCGTAAAATTAAAACGATAACAAAGCTTGGTCTATGTTTTTATTATGTACAGCACAGTGTGTTTGAAGAAGGACTCCCTTGTTTTAAGTATAAATTTAATGAATAGGATAGTTGCGATTACGTGGTAATTAATACTTTACCATATTACTACAATACTACATTACTATATTGAATTGAAAAATTCGCAATGTTTTTCGCATACTTATATCTATCCTATAAGTGTGGTAAAAACATAGTGAAATTTTCCATGCAATGTACAAATTTAATCTTGAAATATAAGGAAAAACTACATCAACGAATACATACAACAAAAGAGAGTAATTTCAAGTTTTGCTGCGGAGTAGCCATTCCATTGCACTGCAAGCCTCAAGTGAATCAACGAGGATAGGTTATGTTAGGTTAGGTTATTCTAGCCTATCCTCTTTGAACTGAATTAAGAGAATTTAGCGCTGGCGCCCAAGATTAAGTGCTAGCTGCCAGCTGCAGGTGAGCAAAACTTGGACAGTTGATGAAAGAAGCACCACAAACTAGAATCGTGTGTATAACTTTGAACAGTTTCTATGACACAATAAAACTAGGGAGTTGTTTTTCAAACTGCACTGTACATACATAGATTGGCATAGTGGAAATTGTGAAAAGCTAATTTTCAAAAAAAAAAAAAAAACAAAGGGCTCGCCAATTTATACAAAATTTAACAATGTGCTCGCGCAAGGCCAGGCGAGCCCGCTCCAGCACACCAATGACGATAGCTATATTGCAAGAGATGAGAGATTCGGACCAATGATTCTACAGGAAATTGATTTGGAGGAACATCAGAACGGAATTCATAATTTGATAATTTATGATGATGTTCCAGAAGAAGATGACGTGACTGTAATTAAATAAATTTAAATATATGTATAAAAATTAATATTAAACAAAAATATATAAATCTACTTTTTGGAATATAAGCCCTCCCACGAAAATAAGCCCTAGCACGTATTTTGGATCGTAAGAAGAAAGTAAGACAGTTTTTTATTTTCGGAAAAAGACGGTATTTAAAAATTTTAGCCGAATGTAAGAAAGAAAATAATCGATGATTTATATTTATATAAAAAAGTTTGGGTTAAATTTTAAGAAATGAAACTTAAAATACAAATAAAAATAGTTGTCAGTATTATAAACATATTTCTAATTATATAAAATTTTATATCTTATTTACAATTGAATTTTATTGAAAATTATATCAATCTTCTTTTTCAAGGTCAACTTTAATTAATGGTGGTTGTAAATTTACTAAACCACAGCATATAAATACTATAGTATCACAATAAGGTAGCAAGTCAATTGTGAGTTTATCAATTATCAATTTTGTATATTTGCTGCATCACTCTTCCAACGTGTATTCTAACACTTACAACTTGATATGTTTCTTCTAATTGTTCTGCTGTAAACGTATTATCATATAAAAAAGGTGGCATAACCATTAATATTATGTTCCCACTTTCATCCAGTAAAGTTTTGATTTCACGAAACCCTTTATCAGCAAGCACCAAATCTCCAGGTTCGAGCAAATCCTAAAAACCACAAGTGCTAGTTATTTGAGCATCTGTTGCTTTACCATCATAGTACCGGGATACAAATGAAATATATCCGGATGGTGTACAACCTTTTAATTTTTTAAGCGAAATCCTTTGTTGTATCGTGAATAAAACTGAACTCTATGCTTGATTTTCGATGGCTGTTCTACATGAAATTCAGTGCAATCAATAATTACCCGACATTCTGTATGAATCCTGGAAAAAATCAGGCATCATTGCGTGTATTGTTTCTTTACTTGGCCAGTATACAAAATTTTTACAAGCGCCGGTTAATTACATTAACATTTCTATAAATAAATTAGATATAGTAGTTCTATGAAGTTTAAATACGGCACCCAATGCCGTGAATGTTAAACCAGTTCGCATTTTCATTAAAAAAATGAAAAGTCAATCTTCCATAGACACCTTCATTCTATTATCAAATTTCTGTCTTAATGATATTTTCAACAGAAGTTGAAAAGTTTCAATGCTAACGCCTGCAAGATCACGCACTGCATCAATTGCATCCTTTATTGACAAATAACCATGAAATCCAGTTGTACCTTGATATATAGTTGTAGGGGAAAGTGCTACAAAACCATCCCTCCGGGTAAAACGATTATCAACTATTTTACCGAATTTTGTAGCACTATTTAGTTGTTTGAGTGAAAATAGTCTTCGTCACAGTGTGAGCATTACGGAAGATATTGTTAAAATAAAATGAAAATTGTTTTGTTTGATGTAAGCTAAGCATTAATTCAATATGATGTTGTTTAAGTTTAAGTAATTATAATGTAATATTAGTCCGCGCGTTAGTTTCCACTGTTATTTAAGAATATAATCAGAAATGGTTGATTGTTGTAAATGAATACCATAAGGTTATGATTTGATGTTTTTTAGAGTTATGCATTTGGGGTAAAACAATCCTCTCGTAAGAGGACCCACAATGCAATGTTTATTAGTTCTTCTTCCATAATTATCGACTTTGGATCTATGCACAGTCCCTAATTGTCGCAGCATTCATACTCATAATTTATATTCCAATTTTCTTTTATAAACAACGCACCAAAATTGGAGCGAAATCTCCCTTGTCAATGTTGTGAAACGTGGCATGCTGTATAAAACTATTTTTTTATTGTGGTTTTTGGGAATCCCTCACTAAACACTCTTTTCCACTTGACTTTTAGCATGCGCCACCCCGATGTAGCATATTTTGCATTCCTCCAGGGTAGGTAGCCCGGACGGCTAGTGCCGCCCTGGTTGAAAATGCCTCTGCCTCGGCGGGGAATCAAACCCCTGTCTCCCGCTGGTCAGGCGGGTATGTTGTCCACTACACTACTACATTTACTTGGAATTTTATTTTTAATTTTACCTACGTTTAACTGAGAGGTTCTATGATCCCAGGGTTCATACTACCCCAACCCCAGGGATCATTTTATACATCCGGGTGTACAAAATGATTAATTACTATACTTTGACAAAAATGTATATGTATATAGATCGTGTTAATTAAATTACATTCTACTCTTACTAAATTATAGGCCGATATACCAACCTTTCAGAAAACTTATAAATTTCATAAAATTCACTGTATAGGTACTTTTTATATTTGGTTTCCCTTAGAGGGATCATTTTGTACCACTTTCCATTATTTTTTTTGTTTTACTTATATTAACATTATTTGTTTTATTTGAATTAGACTTTAGTTTATTATACATTTTTTTGGAATGTGGACTTGAGTTAGGTCGATCATATCTAAAAAAACAGAGCACAATTTTTTGAAAAATTATCACTAGTGTCATCATCGTCAGATAAAAAATTTACATTAGTTTCAGCATTACAAGTTTGTCAGGTCAAAGGATTTTTTATTTTCATCTTGTAGACTTAAATTTGCAAATAAATTTTGAGCACTTGAATTTTTAATATTTTATTATTTTGTTAACGAAAACTCTTGAACTCGCAATCCTTTTTTTTAACTCTATTGAATCTAATATGAGAAAAAAATATATACTCTTTCATGTATTTTGCAACAACGGGATCGTTTTGAAATTTCTCTGTAAAAAATGGTAAAAAGTGGTAAAAGTGATAAATCTATTTAAATATAAATCAGTGGAAAACGTGCGACGGAACAGTGTTGATAGTATGACTGTAGAGATTTGCACCAGTCTTTATACTAAAACTTTTGGATTAAATTTGAACAAATTTTGACATTTAAGAACCGCCAAGGTTTCATATATATGATGATGGGTGGATATGCACTGGAAATTTTCGTCAACAGTTTGAATCTGACCATTGCCAATTTAGTTGTTGGGATGAGGCCTAAGGAGGTCCCCTTGTAACTGCATGTTAATGTCAATAATCAATGTCAACTGACAGTAGGAACATAAAAGGTGCCTCCCGAAAGATTGTGACCTGCTGTAGAGCCATCAAGCAATCGGGTGTTCCCTGGACAAATGCGAAAACGCCTTTTACACAAGAAACATCAACCAGAATGTGGCCAAGAGGAAGTGGCCAAGTTTTGGTCAAATATTATATAATATTTGAAGTCTCAGTATTTGTATCTGTGTTTTATTTGATGTTTTCTGACACGAGAATAATGTAGGGTATTATACTATTTTTTTTTACCGGTTAACTGAAGATTCTGATCTCTGCAATGTCCTTGCTGAATTGTCAAGCAAATGCATTGACATAAAATGAAAACCACAGATTCTTATTCGGAATCCAAGCGGATCCATCTAACCTAGCATTATTAATTTAAAGAATATTCATGTAAATATTTGTTAATATTAAGTATCTTTACTGAATCATAAAAAACCGTTTGCATAAATAATAGTATATTAATGTTTATGCTATTTTTTATATTTTATATCCTCTTATTCCATTTCTAAATAACAAAATCGCTTTAATGACTTCATTTTAGACACAAAATAGAAAAATTATTTTATTCTTAACTGTTACTCCGATTTTTTCAAAATTTTCAACCACTGTTCACGTCTCTGCACTTTATGTGGAAAATTAAGGTTAGCTGTCGGAAAACAATATTATTCATAGTTTGAGTTCCGTGTAGTATTTTTACAGTTCGTCACAGAACACTTGAAAATAGAGATGCCACGAATAGTGATTTTGCCGAATACCGAACACCGAATATCCGGCCACGCTCTTGGCCGAAGCGCCGAATATTTAGCCTTCGAATATTCGGCGCGGCTTATGGGTAGACGGCGCAACTTTCGAAAAATGAAAAATGAGTACGCTGCAGCGCTACGCCGTACCAAACTCGCAGTACCAAGTACGTCAGAAAAGAAACAGTTAACTCTGAAGGAAAGAATTGAAAGAAAATTGTTGTGGGATTTTAATGGTCCGAAATCAAGAAAATATAATTATTTAATCGGTGAATTGATTGCCTTAGACAGTGACAAATTATCACTTGTTGAACGAGCGGGCTTTCAAAGGTTTATGGAAAAAGCATTACCTTTATACAAAATACCTGGCCGCACTTATATGACAGACAAAATTATTCATCGTAAATATATATATATATATATATATATATATATATATATATATATATATATATATATATATATATATACAGTCGAACTTCTCTAAGTCGCTTTACCATACTTCAATAAAAAAAATTGAGTTATAGAAATATATTACTACAAAATGAGTATTAGTATATTTTACAGCAAGAGATGAAAGTGGCGTTTTGGTGAGGTGGGAGTTTGCTCACGGCGCCAGCGAGTTAGCAATCACACCGAACAAAAAAAAAACACTTTCATCTCGAGTAGTAAATGCAATTTTATCTACTGATTTCGGTTGTAGAATCCATAATTCGAATTTTATAAATCCAATTCGAAGCGAACTGTCAGAATTGTCAGAACTGTTAATACAAATTTAATTGTTAGTTTGGTCGTTTCCATGGTAACATATTGCATTCTCATAGAAGGTGATACTTTTCAAGTCAAATGTCCTAATTTTATTTCGGTTCTTTAAATAGTTTCAGGCTCGTTTTACGTTTGTACATAAAATATTTCATTGAAATTGATGTAATTAATAAGAAAGACCCTGCAAATTTGATTAGTTTAGTGTTATAATCGAGAAAATCATAAATTAAAAAATAAATGCTCATTTTCGTCTCTAGATGTGAAAATATTTTCATCTCTAGAATGAAAAAATGTCAGTTTCATGTAGGGTAAGCCGTGGAAAAAATGCCATTTTCACATATATCAGTAGAAAAAATACACTTTACACAACTTATTCAAAATAAATATGTACATATGTATATATTTATATACAAAAAAGAAATATGTATGTATACATTACTAATATGATGTTATGTAATTATAATTAATTAAAAATAATTTTAATTAATATATGTATTATTTTTTGAAAATGTCGGAAATTTTAATTCAAAATTCTCTATCTACAAAGTTCTCCAAGTAGATAATGCGCGGTACACTTCGTCTATAAGATTGTCTGTAGATCACAGATATTCGCTACTCTTATATACTTAATTACATACTTAAATAATTACGTATTTCTTTGTTCGTGGGTGGCATTTGCACTATTTTGTTGCTAGATAAGCTAGATGTAATCTTGTTTAAAATATCAGCATCTGTTGGATAGTCCGCTATAACCATATCTACATCTACAGATCAATAATCATTAAGAGACACTGTATTATCCACGTTGTGTTGATTATTTTGTCATATGCGGACTTCAATTCTGACAGAAGAGTATCATCATCCTCTTCACTGCAGTTTGTTTCTCTTTGTTTTTTAAAGCCAGCCTTTCTGATACTATTTTTTATGGCTGCTTGCTAAACATCGATGTCCCACGCTTTTGTCAATTTTGTAACGGCATCCCATAAAGTAATATGTTCGGGTTGATTGTATTCTAGGGCAACTATAGTTTTTCTCAGAATTCTTCTTCTATAGTGCAATTTTATAGTGTTAATAATTCCTTGGTCCATAGGTTGTAACTTTTACGTCATGTTTGGCGGGATAACAACCACACGAATTGAATTAACCAGCTTATTAATTTTTGGATGTGACGGACAGTTATCCACATCATTTTCGGCATTGAATTTCTTGTCTAAACTACAAAGCCATTCTTCATAAATTGAGCTTGTCATCCAAGCTTTTTTGTTGCTTCTGCATGTCACTGGTAGAAAACGTTTCCCGTTAAAGCATCACGGATTTTTTGATTTTCCAATCACCAACGGTTTCAGTTATTCAGTACCACACATATTGGCTCTCATAATGGCAGTGATTCTTTCTTTGCTGTGTTTGCAACACCGAAGCACTTATCGTCTTTAAATGTTATCGTTTTATTAGGCAAACATCTAAAAAATAAGCCCGTCTCGTTCACGTTAAAAATGTCTTTTTCATGATAAGATGCTAAAAGATCCGGCAAGATATTGTCGCACCACTCCTCGCAGTCATGTTCATTAACGTCTGCACTTTTGTTGTTGGTTAACATACTGGTACCAATATTTCAAAAGAACTGAATGGTATTGCAAAAAGATGGAATATTTATTATAGCAAGCTACATTTACTTGTCCACAACAGTGGAGCCAATATAATAAATGGTGTACGAGACGCAGAATATAATTCTGCCAGGTGTTTTATCCATCCAATACGAGCTATCGAGGAATCGCTAAAATCTCAAACGGAAATAACACAGGTGGTAGGTAGCTGCTGCAAGACGAATTGTTACACATTTTAACCACTCATAGCAGAAGAAAATCTCAGATCCATTCGCTAAGAATTTGACTTGCAAAACCATCAATTAGTGCAAGATGTAAGCACACGTTGGAATTCTACATACAGTTCTACAATTCTGCCATTTTCAGATGCGGGTAAAGTTTATGAGGAAAAGCGCAATCGGTTGCTATCAGCAAATGCTGAAAAAATGTTTTCATTCATCACAACTTACCTCTGATAAATTTTAAGTATTAAGTATTAATAAATAATATTTTGTTGGTACAACATAATCATTTTTGAATAATATGTGTGATTTTTTTTAATTTTTTATTTGGTATTCAGTATTCGGCCAAATAGTTTGCAATATTTGGCCGAATACCGAATATTAAAAAAGTGGCCGAATAGATACCGAATATTCGTGGCATTTCTACTTGAAAACTTGTTTTGGCCTTGAATCCATTAACAATTTATGCACTTTATTAGTTTATTAGTAAATTAATAAAACATTAATTTTTATTTTCCAAAATACATCAATATATACAAAACAATGATAAATAATGACGTATCTATCACATTCTGTTCTGAAAAGTGTTACCTTTGACGCTAGTGCAGTGGCGCTCGGAGCGAATATCGTTCCATTTTTATTAATGGTGTAGTTTTTACTTGTCAAACGTCAACGAGTTAAAGGTTGACTCATGATGATCTGTTAAAATGGCGGGCTATTGAAAATGAAACCTCTTATTGGTTGACCCTATAAAAAATATGAAATTTGGACTAATTTTTTGTCAAACAGGAGCTTATCAGCATTAGTCCTCTAGCCCCTATTTTACTAATACCAAGTACAAAACTTCAATACAATCGCCTGAAAGGTTTCCGAGATATGCACTATATTCCATACTTCTGCTCAACCCTGTATAACACATGCGACTTCTTTGAAACAATGCTTCATTATTTATGTCTCGTAAACTAACACTGCGCCGCATTTTGGAACTAATTAAGTACACCATTTAAATTCCTCTGCGCCGCGCCGCTACGATAAGATATAAAGTCCAAAGAAACTGTGTCATCCAATTTTTCCAGCTCAATTATTATTAGTTGCGTCATAATATCTGGATGCAACGATTTCTTACCTAATTAATTGTAAACCCCCATCTACAAGGTTCATTAATAAACTAGCTAACACTGCCCAACAAAATGTTTGTTTTGTTGTAAAAGTAAGAAATGATTTTATATGGCTTTGATGTGCTAATTTAAAAAAATATTTGGTTTTCTTACGTAGCACCTCTAGTTTCTGGGATTTATAGTTTTTAGATGATTTCATGATATGATAACTTTTTACGGACCCCCGTAGAGACTAATTCGATCCAGCATTTATAATTAGTTGGAAAAAATTTTAAGCTTTGCTAGAAAGCTTCAAATTTAAAAAATCGTATCGCCTCGGCCATCAGTTCATTAAAAGTCTTCGATTTTAAGTGATTACTCTAGAAACTTTTCAAGATTTTCAAAATTGTAATCTTAACTGGGGCAACCCTATTGGAACTTAAAAGTTTTAATATAAGTGTCGTAGCGGTTCAGCAGTTCTAGCCTCCGAACGCGACGAATATGTAATTCGAGAAAATTTGTATGCCTTCTAATACCGTACTGTACTAAACTGCAATAAATAGTTTTCGTTTTTCGTTCATTTCAAAAACCACATAAGTAAATTTTTCTCGAATTTAAGTTTTTACTCCGAACCGCATCTACCGAGTATATTTACATGTATGTAAAAACGACACAAGTTCAATATCACATGAATATTATGGTGTTATGAAACTTGTGTGGTTTCTACAAGGAAAGTGTCACTAACTCTGTAGATATTTATTGCAATGCCGGATCAAGAATACAATATCCATATTCGGTATTTTTTTAATGCAACACCGGAATACCGATACCGCTATTGGGAGTTCCTGGAAAGGGTACAAAAACACAGTTAACATAAAATGTATGAACTATAGAAATATAAACAATTTTGCTACAAACAAATTTAAAATATAGGCTAATAAGAGGCTAAATAGAGGCTAATAAGAGCAGTAAAAAAATAATTTAGAAAACTTAGAATTGGTAAAACCATACTACGATATAGATAATCATACAAACTTAATACAGTCGGAACACAGCCTGAATATATAAATATATTCAACCTTTCCGGACCTCTATAATAATTACTGAGTCTTTTTTGGACTACCAAAACAAATCTCATGTGAAAGTCAGTTAATTAATTGATTTCAATCTACCTTCAGTTATCGGAAAGACATGATCTTAAAAACAATGTTATTTTTCTGGTTTTTGTTAAGTGCCATGAAGGTGGATTGAAAGCTATTAAATAGCTGACAAATTTCACATGAGATTTGTTTTGATAGTCCTAAAAAGACTGAGTAATTGTTATAGAGCTCCGGTAAGGTTGAATATATTTATATATTCAGACTGTGAGACTGTATTAAGTTAGAACATTAGAAACCAAAAATATAATATAAAAATAACTAATGGTGTATTAGTAATAAATAATGGTTAGTGTTACACAAACACAATAAAAAAACAAAACATATATGTAGCACTACAATAATATTATGACTAAATATCACAAAAAAATATTGTATATAATATCTATTAATAGCAAGAAAAAAATATTAACTTTAACAACTACATATTTTTTAAATGTGATCGTAAGAAACATAAGAAGGATCTTAAATGCTCTTTCCGCATCTACGCTGGTTGGTGGTATTATTAATAATAAGAAATAAACATCCTCCAAATATTTGCCACGAAGTCCTTCATCTTCTAATAACTCGGCGTCTGACCGTTTTAGATGAATCTATTTTTTTATTGCTTTTGTATTATTATTTGGAGAGCCATTTTTTATTATCTATAGAAAATTGTCACAAATCATCTTCAATAAGTTCCTCTGGATAGGTTTGTGTTTGCCATTCATTAAAGCTATTGATTAAAGAAATTAATTTTCTTTTTCTCCTTTAAGTCCTTATGTAATTTATTATGTAAATACCTTTAAACATTTTATTGTTCAATATGTCTTTTATATATGCGAATTTGCAATGCGTGTAGCATGTAGTCAGAAAAAGTCTTCAAATCGGAACGGTGATAACAAGTGATACAACAAATGATTGAGGTTGGTACTACCACATCGATGAAAAATAATTCGAAAATGGATATCGATCAGTATTTTACCATAGAAAATACCGGTTTCACGAAATTGTAAAATAGTTAGATATGCCTACCGGCATTTTCGATATACCGGTATACCGGTATTGCAATCACTACCGGTTCATGGTAAAAATGTGGTATTTTGTGAATTTTGTGACAAATGACAAATTCAGTTAATGCAGAGATGTTTGGGAGGTCATAAAAAGAATGCATAAGAGATTTGATAGGGACAGAACATATTTGTTTCAATACTACGATTTGGGGTAGAATCTTTAAATCTTATTCTCAGCTGAAAATTCTAGAAATTGCATCCTACATCGCTGCTACAGTATTTATTGAAGAATTTAATCTTACAAACAATGCAAAAATTGCATATCCGAATCTGGAGCCAGGCCAAAAACTACATCTACGAGCACCACATAAGTCTATAGGAGTGGTACAGCTCTTTAGCATCAAAAAAATCAGAAAAGGCAAGAAAGAAACAACTATTAGTAGAATATCAATTTTAGCAGAATGCTGAAAGATTGCTGAATGGAATTGCTGAGTAAACGATAAATTATACATATCAACATGAATATTGTGCCAGACGTTAAGGTACTCAAGGAACTTAGTTTCGGTTATTGATTTAGTTATTGATTAAGTGGTAATTGAATATTGGTTATTATTGATTAGTATGGAATCATTTAAATCAATAACCGAAAAAAATTCATGTCTTTCTACAGAAATATCAAATTAAAACCTAACCTTGCCAGTTATGCACGAGGAGTTCAAGCTAATGTAAGTGTATTTCAATTTATTGCTTAAAAGGCAAAGCTGCACTGATAAGAAATAGATCTCGAAACGCGTCTGAAGATGTCCCTTCACTTAATTTAAATATATAGAAAAGATCTTAAAAACAATGTTATTTGTCTAATGCTGTTAATGACATGAAAATGGGCTGGGACTAGTAATAACATGCAAATGTCTCTTGTATAATTTAATATCCTGCGTGATATTAGCTTGGAAGTAGTTGTTTCAGAATGAGATTTGTTCATAGTCTTAATAAGTCTTAATATTATAGAGCTACGTACACACTGAATATATTTATATATTAAAGCTATATTTCGCTTCAATAAAGTTGAAAGAAACATGTAAATTTTGAAGGTATTGACTATGTTACAAGGTCAATTACTAATAACTTAAAAGGCAGAAAATCACTAGATAACAAGATTTCTTATAGACAATTTAATTCTCTTTAATTTTTAATCAAAACATTTTTCTAAATTTTGTTCCGAATTATTTTCCAAAATTTTCCGTCTCCGAATTATTTTCGCATTTTTGCTACAAAAGAAAAATCCATTCTACATTGTACGACTATTATAACGACCAATACTACAAAACCGAAATTTAATGGAGATATAAACTTTTCCATCATTTTGGTGCAATTTTGTTGTGTTACTGTAAATTTAAATTTTCACTTATCAAAACTTTCAATGCGTTTTACCCACACTTACTACTTTTTCGATCTGCCGTAGAACTCATAAAATAACTATTCGTCAGCTTATGCTGTTATTTTGTACACAACTTCGCGAAATCAGTTGAAAATAGGGTAGGTTAGCATTAGATTAGTTGGGATAGGTTAGGAATGAAGCGCGCCTCATTCCTAACCTATCCCAACTAATCTAATGCTAACCTACCCTAATGTTAACTCAACTAACCTAACCTAACCTAACCTAAGAGTTTAGCGTGGGGTTACATAGACCTCACACCCTGTTTAGCGTGGGGTCACATAGACCTCACACCCTGTTTGGCGTGGGGTCACATAGACCTCACACCCTGTTTAGCGTGGGGTTACATAGACCTCACACCCTGTTTAGCGTGGGGTCACATAGACCTCACACCCTGTTTGGCGTGGGGTCACATAGACCTCACACCCTGTTTAGCGTGGGGTCACATAGACCTTACACCCTGTTTAGCGTGGGGTCACATAGACCTCACACCCTGTTTGGCGTGGGGTCACATAGACCTCACACCCTGTTTAGCGTGGGGTCACATAGACCTCACACCCTGTTTGGCGTGATGAAAAGTGGATGCAAGTAGATGAAAAGTGGATGCAAGTAAATGAAAAGTGGATGCAAGTAGATGAGAAGTGGATGCCAGAATTGAACTCTTTGGTATTGATATAAATGAAAAACATTAATACGATCTGGTTCACAGACAAGTATAAGAAATTTCGCTTACTCATAGGAAATTATTGGGATAAATATAAGGTCTGTATAGTCTTGTACGTTCTTGTTCGACCTTGTTCGGTATTGTCCGATCTTGTCCGGCCTAAAACCAATAATCTCATTTGAATCAATCCGTAATATGTTTGCAATCAATTATGTATGCATACAGGATTGTCCGCTACCCAACCGCAACTAATTTTGAATTTTCTCCGCTTGCCTGTCTGTCTAATCTAGTCTGTCTAGTCTAGTCCCTCTATTCTTGCCTGGTGTTATGACTGACAAACATCCGGTTGCGTCTAATCAACAAGCCGTAAATCAAAATAAAACGTAGATAACAAAATGAAAGTAATAATATAAACATTATTAACAATTATAAGAAAAACAATCGAAAATATATTTTATTTAAATTAAACAATCCCTTATATATTTTAGTTCAGTCTAATCTAGTTTCATGTATTTAGCTTGGTCTGTCTAATCTCATGTATTTAGCCCCCCATCTGTCTAGCTTCATCTAACTAGTCTCGTCTGTCTAGTCTTGTCTGTCTAGTCTTGTCTGTCTAGTCTTGTCCATTACATATAAATTGAGGGAAAAGGTCAACTGTAATTATTTATTCGTTAATCAGCCAATCAGCATCGAGATAATTAGTTTAGCAATATCTGCCGCGGCGGATGACGTCATCTACTGCGGGGTAGGCGGTCGGGCGGTAACTCCCTTAGGACGCATGCTAGAGCCGTTCTGACACCAGATTTGATTTTTCTCATCAAATGGTTTAAAATGGTTTAGTCTAGTCCGTCTAGTCTAGCCTCATGTATCTAGCCCCGTCTATCTAGTCTCATGTGTTTAGCCCCGTTGATGTATGCAACCAACTTTTCACACCTCATTTGTCTCAACAGGATCTAATTTTGAATTTCCCCGCCTCGCGTCTATTTTTTGAATTTTCCCGCGCATCTGGAAGTTCCGAAAATGGCGGCCGGAAGTCGAAACCGGAAGTCGAAACCGGAAACAGGAAGTCGAGACCGGAAGTCGAAACCGGAAGTTGAAACCGGAAACCGGAAGTCGAAACCGGAAGTTGAAACCGGAAGTCGAAACCGGAAGTTCCAAGGTCAAGGTCAAGGTTAGGTTAGGGGTCAAGGTCAAGGTTAGGTTAGGGGTCAAGGTCAAGGTCAAGGTTAGGTTAGGTTAGGGGTCAAGGTCAAAGTTAGGTTAGGGGTCAAAGGTCATCGCGCATGCGCATGACAGTGGTGGCGGTGGCGCCAGAACACAGGATCTTTCCCTACTGCCGTTACATCCAAAAAAAACACACTGTTTGGTCTGCTTTATTGGCTCTGAAATCTTTGGCCCATATTTCTTTAAAGAAAATGCCGGTCAGCACATTCTCCGGTCAACATTCTTCTCCAATATTGTCGGCCAACATTTCCCTCCAATATTGCCGGCCAACATTCGCTGACCGCATAATCTCGCGTAACGGACCCGTGAATTGGCCTCCACTGTCGTGTGATCACACCTATGGACTTTTTGTGGGGCATGAGTAGTGGCTAGTGTACGCCAATAAACGTTGGATCAGCTGGAAGCTAACATTCTCCGCGCTTTTGCACATATACGGCCCCGACTGCTCGAAAAAAGGTCGAAAATTGGACTTCCAGATTGGATGTCATTCGAACCAGCCCCAAAAGCTCCAAAGCTCATATGCCCCAAATCAAATTTAAGCAGTAATGGCATAAAATTATCTTTCCAATAAAGCCAATACCGAGGCCGTTAACATGATTTTTATGAGTTTCATTTCAGATAAAAGTTGTTTACCTCCAAGAAACACCTTATATATGTTTTAAATTGAACTACCTTTAAAGAAAACCTTTACATAAAGTGAACATAGCGTATCTCAAAAACTAGATCGGATAGACCAAATCATATGGCTTTTTTGGATTCTGCATCCATAATTTACCTGCAAACCGTTAAAACAGTGCCGGCACTAAAATGCCTGTTGGGTTGTGCTAAATATGGAAAATACACTTTGGAAAATATAAACCGGTACAATATATTAAACTAGACTACACAGATTCGATTAGACATGTAAAACTTCAAAGTAAAAACATTTAAAACTCTAAAGTGAAACTGGTTGTAAAATCAAAGTTAAATAGAAGTATAAAATTATACAAGTATATATAGAATTGTGAACTAGCAGAAAATTCAATTATTTTCCAACTTGCAATTATTGTCGGGTAGAGGAAGCGATAAATTTGTGTGCATGCAACGGTTTCGTTTACGTTTTCCACCTTAACTCATCGTAAAGCTGAAGCATAAAGTATACGGAATTGATTTTATGGAGTGATTTATAAAAAAAGCAAGAAGGAAACGGTTTAGTTTACTAACTAGATTTTCCGCAAGCTTTGCCTTTCTGATCCCACCGCCGGCGTCGATACAATAAAAGAGACTCTTAATATATTAATGGGATGGGAGTTAATTTCAGTGTTATTTTCTTTTCGGAGATTTTATCAAATTTAATAGACTACGCTTTTTTTCTTGGTTGGTTAATTTTATGTCTCACTAGTAGATTTCCTACTTTAGCAAATCTACTCATTTAGCCCTTTTTCGCCCCTAATTTTATGTACTTCAGGGTTTCATTAAACGTTGTCAATGCAAATGAGGAAAATCAATGGCTGAACCTCACTTTTGCGGTATCCGGATTTTACCGTTTCCGGTAAATTCTGTAATGACCGCAATGTTTCCTGACTCCATTAATGTCGTTGCGGCTTCGATTAAACTACTTCGTTCCAACTTCAAATTCACCTGTTATTGAAACGCTACGACTTATATAGGGTTATTGTCATCGTAAACTCACAAATTTAACTTCACTAAAATTACATGTTTACTACCCTGCCCTACTATTTCGATACAAATAATAAACCCTACTAACTAAATCCTAATTCCATTTCAACAAAATTAAAATAAATACAGACAAAATGTTATATGAAATTAAACAAATAAAATTATAGAACTAGAGACAATTTAAACAAGATAGACCATAGTAAATAGACATGACTAGTCAGACTAGTCTAGACAGACAAGACTAGGCAGATTAAACTAGACGGACAAGAGTAGACAAACAAGATAATATAGACAAGAACAAACAAACTCGTAGTACTGAGAAAAGGGGACAAACCATTGGAAGAACCATCATCATACCGACCGATGTGCCTCTTGGACAACTTAGGGAATCTTCTTGAAAGATTATTACTTAGGACACTCGAGACATACATCGAAAACAAGAGAAGTCTGTCCCAATGGCAGTTTGATTTTCGAAAACGTCGACCAACCGTAGACGCTATTGCTGAAGTAATAAAGGCAACAGAAAAGGTCAAAACTGGTATACAGCAATCGAAAAGTTACTGTGCATTAGTGACCCAAAACGTAAAAAACGCCTTTAATTCAGCCAGGTGGGATGTAATCATGAAGGCATTAGCGTCAAGACAGACACCAGAATACTTGAGAAAGATGATAAGTAGCTACTTGAGCGACCGACGGTTGATATACCACACGGACGAAGAAGAAGTTAAGTATGAGGTAACGGCGGTCGTCTCGTACCATAAGGATCAGTTCTGGCACCATTCTTGTGGAACGTTATGTACGAAACCCGCTGCAGGGCAAATAATTGGTTAAAAGGGTCTAACAATCGCAGTTCATGTAACAGCAGCGATACTTATCACGGACAAGAGGCTAGTCGCACCAAGTAAACTCATTCTGGAAGGGCAGAATATCCCTATATCGAAACCGTTGAGGTACCTTGGCGTCCAACTCGTTTGCGGTCTGCAGTACACAGACCATATAGCCAAAACAGCGAAAAAGGCAGCGTCTACAGTGACAGCTCTGGTACGGTTGATGCCAAACATTGGAGGGCTGAAGGAATTGAAACGGAACTTCTCAACAACACTCAAAAATTCTCTACGCGGCGGAAATATGGGCCGACGTAACGAAAAAGCTATGAGCGAGAAAACAACTTACAGGAGTACAGAGAAGAAGTGCCCTAAGAGTAATTTCTGCCTACAGAACAGTTTCGCAGGCCGCGGCGCTGGTACTTGTAAGCACAACCTCCAATATACTTACTGATTCGCTAGAAACAAGAGGTCTACGAAGAGCTGCAACAACACAGAGCGAAAAACGAAGTATAACATGAGCGGGTAACCGGCAAGGAGAGAGCGAGTTAGAGACTCATGGACCGTTGGCAGACAAGATGGGATAGCGACACTAGTGGACGATCGATACACAGCCTTATCCCTAACGGAACAGCATGGTACGAAAGGTCACACGGACATATGAGTTACAATCTTTCACCGGCGCTCACAGGCCATGGGTGCTTCAACGCATACCTCGAACGGCTTAAAAAAGGGACACTGCGGAGTGTTTTTACTGCGGTCATATCCCAGACGACGCACAACAGAAGAACAGAACAGCATGGAAGTTATGTTAGAAAGTAGTAACATAACCGAAATCATGATTGGACATGAACAAATGGAGAGAGATTGGAAGCCGATTTTATTATGGCACGACGCCCAAGAAACTAACATGGACGTCTAGATATAGGACGAAAAGACCGAAAAGACCGAAAAATAGTTAATCCCACGAATACATAACTTATACGACAGAAGAAGAAAGACGGAATCGAGAGGAGGTAAGGACAAGAAAAGAAGGAAAATTCCAGTGGAAACTTTAAAGGCTGGAGGCCCGAACAGCCAGGTCCTCTTAGACTCATCTTTCCTAGATCCACCAGTCACGTTCAGCCTTATCCAAGGGACTGGACCCGTTCATATTATTGAACATCATTTAATCGGAGGACCAGTTGAGGAGTTTGACGAGATGGACGAAATGGAAGAGGAGATGCTTGATGACGAAGAAGGGGAAGATGGCGCAGAGGAAGATGAGGAAGAAAAAGAAGGCCCAAAAAGCCAAAAGGCCAAGACAACTAATAATACAAAAGGCAAGGGAGTTCCAACTAAAAATAACAAAGGGAAGAAAAAATGAAGAAACACAAGTTATACATTGAAACAATTAGAACAAACACAACCAAAAACCTGAAGTAATGCTCACGAAGTTCTAGGCGGAGTGTAGTGAAGATCCAGTGTGCAACAGTGATGACAGACAGGACTAGACAAACAAGACTAGACAGACAAGACTAGACAGACAAGACTAGACGGACAAGACTAGACAGACAAGACTAGACAGACAAGACTAGACAGACAAGACTAGACAGACAAGACTAGACAGACAAGACTAGACAGACAAGACTAGACAGACAAGACTAGACAGACAAGACTAGACAAACAAGACTAGACAGACAAGACTAGACAGACAAGACTAGACAGACAAGACTAGACAGACAAGACTAGACAGACAAGACTAGACAGACAAGACTAGAAGAACAAGGCTAAACAGACAAGACTAGACAGACAAGACTAGACAGACAAGACTAGACAGACAAGACTAGACAGAAAAGACTAGACAGACAAGACTAGATAGACAAGACTAGACAGACAAGACTATACAGACAAGACTAGACAGACAAGACTAGACAGAAAAGACTAGACAGACAAGACTAGACAGACAAGACTAGACAGACAAGACTAGACAGACAAGACTAGACAGACAAGACTAGACACAAAAGACTAGACGTACAAGACTAGACAGACAAGATTAGACAGACAAGACTAGACAGACAAGACTAGACAGACAAGACTAGACAGACAAGACTAGACAGACAAGACTAGACAGACAAGACTAGACAGACAAGACTAGACAGACAAGACCAGACAGACAAGACTAGACAGAAAAGACCAGACAGACAAGACTAGAGAGACAAGACTAGACAGACAAGACTAAACAGACAAGACTAGACAGACAAGACTAGACAGACAAGACTAGACAGACAAGACCAGACAGACAAGACTAGACAGACAAGACCAGACAGACAAGACTAGACAGACAAGACTAGACAGACAAGACTAAACAGACAAGACTAGACAGACAAGACTAGACAGACAAGACCAGACAGACAAGACTAGACAGACAAGACTAGACAGACAAGACTAGACAGACAAGACTAGACAGACAAGACTATTCAGACAAGACTAGACAGACAAGACTAGACAGAAAAGACTAGACAGACAAGACTAGACAGACAAGACTAGACAGACAAGACTAGACAGACAAGACTAGACACAAAAGACTAGACAGACAAGACTAGACAGACAAGACTAGGCAGACAAGACTAGACAGACAAGACTAGACAGACAAGACTAGACAGACAAGACTAGACAGACAAGACTAGACAGACAAGACTAGACAGACAAGACTAGACAGACAAGACTAGACAGACAAGACTAGACAGACAAGACTAGACAGACAAGACTAGACAGACAAGACTAGACAGACAAGACTAGACAGACAAGACTAGACAGACAAGACTAGACAGACAAGACTAGACAGACAAGACTAGACAGACAAGACTAGACAGACAAGACTAGACAGACAAGACTAGACAGACAAGACTAGACAGACAAGACTAGACAGACAAGACCAGACAGACAAGACTAGACAGACAAGACCAGACAGACAAGACTAGACAGACAAGACTAAACAGACAAGACTAGACAGACAAGACTAGACAGACAAGACTAGACAGACAAGACTAGACAGACAAGACTAGACAGACAAGACTAGACAGACAAGACTAGACAGACAAGACTAGACAGACAAGACTAGACAGACAAGACTAGACAGACAAGACTAGACAGACAAGACTAGACAGACAAGACTAGACAGACAAGACTAGACAGACAAGACTAGACAGCCAAGACTAGATAGACAAGACTAGACAGACATGCCTAGACAGACAAGACTAGACAGACAAGACTAGACAGACAAGACTAGACAGACAAGACTAGACAGACAAGACTAAACAGACAAGACTAGACAGACAAGACTAGACAGACAAGACTAGACAGACAAGACTAGACAGACAGGACTAGACAGACAATACTAGACAGACAAGACTAGACAGACAAGACCAGACAGACAAGACTAGACAGACAAGACTAGACAGACAAGACTAGACAGACAAGACTAGACAGACGAGACAAGACAGACAAGACTAGACGGACAAGATAAGACCGACAAGACTACACAGACAAGATTAGAAAGAAAAGAGTAGATAGACAAGACTAGACAGACAAGACTAAACAGACAAAACTAGACAGACAAGACTAGACAGACAAGACTAGACAGACAAGACTAGACAGACAAGACTAGACAGACAAGACTAGACAGACAAGACTAGACAGACAAGACTAGACAGACAAGACTAGACAGACAAGACTAGACAGACTAGACTAGACTAGACAGACAAGACTAGACAGACAAGACTAGACAGACAAGACTAGACGGACAAGACTAGACAGACAAGACTAGACAGACAAGACTAGACAGACAAGACTAGACAGACAAGACTAGACAGACAAGACTAGACAGACAAGACTAGACAGACAAGACTAGACAGACAAGACTAGACAGACAAGACTAGACAGACAAGACTAGAGAGACAAGACTAAAGAGACAAGACTAGACAGACAAAACTAGACAGACAAGACTAGACAGACAAGACTAGACAGACAAGACTAGACAGACAAGACTAGACAGACAAGACTAGACAGACAAGACTAGACAGACAAGACTATACAGACAAGACTAGACAGACAAGACTAGACAGACAAGACTAGACAGACAAGACTAGACAGACAAGACTAGACAGACAAGACTAGACAGACAAGACTAGACAGACAAGACTAGACAGACAAGACTAGACAGACAAGACTAGACAGACAAGACTAGACAGACAAGACTAGACAGACAAGACTAGACAGACAAGACTAGACAGACAAGACTAGACAGACAAGACTAGACAGACAAGACTAGACAGACAAGACTAGACAGACAAGACTAGACAGACAAGACTAGACAGACAAGACTAGACAGACAAGACTAGACAGACAAGACTAGACAGACAAGACTAGACAGACAAGACTAGACAGACAAGACTAGACAGACAAGACTAGACAGACAAGACTAGACAGACAAGACTAGACAGACAAGACTAGACAGACAAGACTAGACAGACAAGACTAGACAGACAAGACTAGACAGACAAGACTAGACAGACAAGACTAGACAGCCAAGACTAGATAGACAAGACTAGACAGACATGCCTAGACAGACAAGACTAGACAGACAAGACTAGACAGACAAGACTAGACAGACAAGACTAAACAGACAAGACTAGACAGACAAGACTAGACAGACAAGACTAGACAGACAAGACTAGACAGACAAGACTAGACAGACAAGACTAGACAGACTAGATTAGACAGACAAGACTAGACAGACAAGACTAAACAGACAAGACTAGACAGACAAGACTAGACAGACAAGACTAGACAGACAAGACTAGACAGACAAGACTAGACAGACAAGACTAGACAGACAAGACTAGACAGACAAGACTAGACAGACAAGACTAGACAGACAAGACTAGACAGACAAGACTAGACAGACAAGACTAGACAGACAAGACTAGACAGACAAGACTAGACAGACAAGACCAGACAGACAAGACTAGACAGACAAGACTAGACAGACAAGACCAGACAGACAAGACTAGACAGACAAGACCAGACAGACAAGACTAGACAGACAAGACTAGACAGACAAGACTAAATAGACAAGACTAGACAGACAAGACTAGACAGACAAGACCAGACAGACAAGACTAGACAGACAAGACTAGACAGACAAGACTAGACAGACAAGACTAGACAGACAAGACTATACAGACAAGACTAGACAGACAAGACTAGATAGAAAAGACTAGAGAGACAAGACTAGACAGACAAGACTAGACAGACAAGACTAGACAGACAAGACTAGACAGACAAGACTGGACACAAAAGACTAGACAGACAAGACTAGACAGACAAGACTAGGCAGACAAGACTAGACAGACAAGACTAGACAGACAAGACTAGACACAAAAGACTAGACGTACAAGACTAGACAGACAAGATTAGACAGACAAGACTAGACAGACAAGACTAGACAGACAAGACTAGACAGACAAGACTAGACAGAAAAGACCAGACAGACAAGACTAGAGAGACAAGACTAGACAGACAAGACTAAACAGACAAGACTAGACAGACAAGACTAGACAGACAAGACTAGACAGACAAGACCAGACAGACAAGACTAGACAGACAAGACCAGACAGACAAGACTAGACAGACAAGACTAGACAGACAAGACTAGACAGAAAAGACTAGACAGACAAGACTAGATAGACAAGACTAGACAGACAAGACTATACAGACAAGACTAGACAGACAAGACTAGACAGAAAAGACTAGACAGACAAGACTAGACAGACAAGACTAGACAGACAAGACTAGACAGACAAGACTAGACAGATAAGACTAGACAGACAAGACTAGACAGACAAGACTAGACAGACAAGACTAGACAGACAAGACTAGACAGACAAGACTAGACAGACAAGACTAGACAGACAAGACTAGACAGACAAGACTAGACAGACAAGACTAGACAGACAAGACTAGACAGACAAGACTAGACAGACAAGACTAGACAGCCAAGACTAGATAGACAAGACTAGACAGACATGCCTAGACAGATAAGACTAGACAGACAAGACTAGACAGACAAGACTAGACAGACAAGACTAGACAGACAAGACTAGACAGACAAGACTAGACATACAAGACTAGACAGACAAGACTAGACAGACAAGACTAGACAGACAAGACTAGACAGACAAGACTAGACAGACAAGACTAGACAGACAAGACTAGACAGACAAGACTAGACAGACAAGACTAGACAGACAAGACTAGACAGACAAGACTAGACAGACAAGACTAGACAGACAAGACTAGACAGACAAGACTAGACAGACAAGACTAGACAGACAAGACTAGACAGACAAGACTAGACAGACAAGACTAGACAGACAAGACTAGACAGACAAGACTAGACAGACAAGACTAGACAGACAAGACTAGACAGACAAGACTAGACAGACAAGACTAGACAGACAAGACTAGACAGACAAGACTAGACAGACAAGACTAGACAGACAAGACTAGACAGACAAGACTAGACAGACAAGACTAGACAGACAAGACTAGACAGACAAGACTAGACAGACAAGACTAGACAGACAAGACTAGACAGACAAGACTAGACAGACAAGACTAGACAGACAAGACTAGACAGACAAGACTAGACAGACAAGACTAGACAGACAAGACTAGACAGACAAGACTAGACAGACAAGACTAGACAGACAAGACTAGACAGACAAGACTAGACAGACAAGACTAGACAGACAAGACTAGACAGACAAGACTAGACAGACAAGACTAGACAGACAAGACTAGACAGACAAGACTAGACAGACAAGACTAGACAGACAAGACTAGACAGACAAGACTAGACAGACAAGACTAGACAGACAAGACTAGACAGACAAGACTAGACAGACAAGACTAGACAGACAAGACTAGACAGACAAGACTAGACAGACAAGACTAGACAGACAAGACTAGACAGACAAGACTAGACAGACAAGACTAGACAGACAAGACTAGACAGACAAGACTAGACAGACAAGACTAGACAGACAAGACTAGACAGACAAGACTAGACAGACAAGACTAGACAGACAAGACTAGACAGACAAGACTAGACAGACAAGACTAGACAGACAAGACTAGACAGACAAGACTAGACAGACAAGACTAGACAGACAAGACTAGACAGACAAGACTAGACAGACAAGACTAGACAGACAAGACTAGACAGACAAGACTAGACAGACAAGACTAGACAGACAAGACTAGACAGACAAGACTAGACAGACAAGACTAGACAGACAAGACTAGACAGACAAGACTAGACAGACAAGACTAGACAGACAAGACTAGACAGACAAGACTAGACAGACAAGACTAGACAGACAAGACTAGACAGACAAGACTAGACAGACAAGACTAGACAGACAAGACTAGACAGACAAGACTAGACAGACAAGACTAGACAGACAAGACTAGACAGACAAGACTAGACAGACAAGACTAGACAGACAAGACTAGACAGACAAGACTAGACAGACAAGACTAGACAGACAAGACTAGACAGACAAGACTAGACAGACAAGACTAGACAGACAAGACTAGACAGACAAGACTAGACAGACAAGACTAGACAGACAAGACTAGACAGACAAGACTAGACAGACAAGACTAGACAGACAAGACTAGACAGACAGACTAGACAGACAAGACTAGACAGACAAGACTAGACAGACAAGACTAGACAGACAAGACTAGACAGACAAGACTAGACAGACAAGACCAGACAGACAAGACTAGACAGACAAGACCAGACAGACAAGACTAGACAGACAAGACTAGACAGACAAGACTAAACAGACAAGACTAGACAGACAAGACTAGACAGACAAGACTAGACAGACAAGACTAGACAGACAAGACTAGACAGACAAGACTAGACAGACAAGACTAGACAGACAAGACTAGACAGACAAGACTAGACAGACAAGACTAGACAGACAAGACTAGACAGACAAGACTAGACAGCCAAGACTAGATAGACAAGACTAGACAGACATGCCTAGACAGACAAGACTAGACAGACAAGACTAGACAGACAAGACTAGACAGACAAGACTAAACAGACAAGACTAGACAGACATGACTAGACAGACAAGACTAGACAGACAAGACTAGACAGACAGGACTAGACAGACAATACTAGACAGACAAGACTAGACAGACAAGACTAGACAGACAAGACTAGACAGACGAGACAAGACAGACAAGACTAGACGGACAAGACTAGACCGACAAGACTACACAGACAAGATTAGAAAGAAAAGAGTAGATAGACAAGACTAGACAGACAAGACTAAACAGACAAAACTAGACAGACAAGACTAGACAGACAAGACTAGACAGACAAGACTAGACAGACAAGACTAGACAGACAAGACTATACAGACAAGACTAGACAGACAAGACTAGACAGACAAGACTAGACAGACAAGACTAGACAGACTAGACTAGACTAGACAGACAAGACTAGACAGACAAGACTAGACAGACAAGACTAGACGGACAAGACTAGACAGACAAGACTAGACAGACAAGACTAGACAGACAAGACTAGACAGACAAGACTAGACAGACAAGACTAGACAGACAAGACTAGGCAGACAAGACTAGACAGACAAGACTAGACAGACAAGACTAGACAGACAAGACTAGAGAGACAAGACTAAAGAGACAAGACTAGACAGACAAAACTAGACAGACAAGACTAGACAGACAAGACTAGACAGACAAGACTAGACAGACAAGACTAGACAGACAAGACTAGACAGACAAGACTATACAGACAAGACTAGACAGACAAGACTAGACAGACAAGACTAGACAGACAAGACTAGACAGACAAGACTAGACAGACAAGACTAGACAGACAAGACTAGACAGACAAGACTAGACAGACAAGACTAGACAGACAAGACTAGACAGACAAGACTAGACAGACAAGACTAGACAGACAAGACTAGACAGACAAGACTAGACAGACAAGACTAGACAGACAAGACTAGACAGACAAGACTAGACAGACAAGACTAGACAGACAAGACTAGACAGACAAGACTAGACAGACAAGACTAGACAGACAAGACTAGACAGACAAGACTAGACAGACAAGACTAGACAGACAAGACTAGACAGACAAGACTAGACAGACAAGACTAGACAGACAAGACTAGACAGACAAGACTAGACAGACAAGACTAGACAGACAAGACTAGACAGACAAGACTAGACAGACAAGACTAGACAGCCAAGACTAGACAGACAAGACTAGACAGACATGCCTAGACAGACAAGACTAGACAGACAAGACTAGACAGACAAGACTAGACAGACAAGACTAACAGACAAGACTAGACAGACAAGACTAGACAGACAAGACTAGACAGACAAGACTAGACAGACAAGACTAGACAGACAAGACTAGACAGACAAGATTAGACAGACAAGACTAGACAGACAAGACTAAACAGACAAGACTAGACAGACAAGACTAGACAGACAAGACTAGACAGACAAGACTAGACAGACAAGACTAGACAGACAAGACTAGACAGACAAGACTAGACAGACAAGACTAGACAGACAAGACTAGACAGACAAGACTAGACAGACAAGACTAGACAGACAAGACTAGACAGACAAGACTAGACAGACAAGACTAGACAGACAAGACCAGACAGACAAGACTAGACAGACAAGACTAGACAGACAAGACCAGACAGACAAGACTAGACAGACAAGACCAGACAGACAAGACTAGACAGACAAGACTAGACACACAAGACTAAATAGACAAGACTAGACAGACAAGACTAGACAGACAAGACCAGACAGACAAGACTAGAGAGACAAGACTAGACAGACAAGACTAAACAGACAAGACTAGACAGACAAGACTAGACAGACAAGACTAGACAGACAAGACCAGACAGACAAGACTAGACAGACAAGACCAGACAGACAAGACTAGACAGACAAGACTAGACAGACAAGACTAGACAGAAAAGACTAGACAGACAAGACTAGATAGACAAGACTAGACAGACAAGACTATACAGACAAGACTAGACAGACAAGACTAGACAGAAAAGACTAGACAGACAAGACTAGACAAACAAGACTAGACAGACAAGACTAGACAGACAAGACTAGACAGATAAGACTAGACAGACAAGACTAGACAGACAAGACTAGACAGACAAGACTAGACAGACAAGACTAGACAGACAAGACTAGACAGACAAGACTAGACAGACAAGACTAGACAGACAAGACTAGACAGACAAGACTAGACAGACAAGACTAGACAGACAAGACTATACAGACAAGACTAGACAGACAAGACTAGATAGAAAAGACTAGACAGACAAGACTAGACAGACAAGACTAGACAGACAAGACTAGACAGACAAGACTAGACAGACAAGACTAGACAGACAAGACTGGACACAAAAGACTAGACAGACAAGACTAGACAGACAAGACTAGGCAGACAAGACTAGACAGACAAGACTAGACAGACAAGACTAGACACAAAAGACTAGACGTACAAGACTAGACAGACAAGATTAGACAGACAAGACTAGACAGACAAGACTAGACAGACAAGACTAGACAGACAAGACTAGACAGAAAAGACCAGACAGACAAGACTAGAGAGACAAGACTAGACAGACAAGACTAAACAGACAAGACTAGACAGACAAGACTAGACAGACAAGACTAGACAGACAAGACCAGACAGACAAGACTAGACAGACAAGACCAGACAGACAAGACTAGACAGACAAGACTAGACAGACAAGACTAGACAGAAAAGACTAGACAGACAAGACTAGATAGACAAGACTAGACAGACAAGACTATACAGACAAGACTAGACAGACAAGACTAGACAGAAAAGACTAGACAGACAAGACTAGACAAACAAGACTAGACAGACAAGACTAGACAGACAAGACTAGACAGATAAGACTAGACAGACAAGACTAGACAGACAAGACTAGACAGACAAGACTAGACAGACAAGACTAGACAGACAAGACTAGACAGACAAGACTAGACAGACAAGACTAGACAGACAAGACTAGACAGACAAGACTAGACAGACAAGACTAGACAGACAAGACTAGACAGACAAGACTAGACAGCCAAGACTAGATAGACAAGACTAGACAGACATGCCTAGACAGACAAGACTAGACAGACAAGACTAGACAGACAAGACTAGACAGACAAGACTAGACAGACAAGACTAGACATACAAGACTAGACAGACAAGACTAGACAGACAAGACTAGACAGACAAGACTAGACAGACAAGACTAGACAGACAAGACTAGACAGACAAGACTAGACAGACAAGACTAGACAGACAAGACTAGACAGACAAGACTAGACAGACAAGACTAGACAGACAAGACTAGACAGACAAGACTAGACAGACAAGACTAGACAGACAAGACTAACAGACAAGACTAGACAGACAAGACTAGACAGACAAGACTAGACAGACAAGACTAGACAGACAAGACTAGACAGACAAGACTAGACAGACAAGACTAGACAGACAAGACTAGACAGACAAGACTAGACAGACAAGACTAGACAGACAAGACTAGACAGACAAGACTAGACAGACAAGACTAGACAGACAAGACTAGACAGACAAGACTAGACAGACAAGACTAGACAGACAAGACTAGACAGACAAGACTAGACAGACAAGACTAGACAGACAAGACTAGACAGACAAGACTAGACAGACAAGACTAGACAGACAAGACTAGACAGACAAGACTAGACAGACAAGACTAGACAGACAAGACTAGACAGACAAGACTAGACAGACAAGACTAGACAGACAAGACTAGACAGACAAGACTAGACAGACAAGACTAGACAGACAAGACTAGACAGACAAGACTAGACAGACAAGACTAGACAGACAAGACTAGACAGACAAGACTAGACAGACAAGACTAGACAGACAAGACTAGACAGCCAAGACTAGATAGACAAGACTAGACAGACATGCCTAGACAGACAAGACTAGACAGACAAGACTAGACAGACAAGACTAGACAGACAAGACTAGACAGACAAGACTAGACAGACAAGACTAGACAGACAAGACTAGACAGACAAGACTAGACAGACAAGACTAGACAGACAAGACTAGACAGACAAGACTAGACAGACAAGACTAGACAGACAAGACTAGACAGACAAGACTAGACAGACAAGACTAGACAGACAAGACTAGACAGACAAGACTAGACAGACAAGACTAGACAGACAAGACTAGACAGACAAGACTAGACAGACAAGACTAGACAGACAAGACTAGACAGACAAGACTAGACAGACAAGACTAGACAGACAAGACTAGACAGACAAGACTAGACAGACAAGACTAGACAGACAAGACTAGACAGACAAGACTAGACAGACTACAGACAGACTAGACAGACAAGACTAGACAGACAAGACCAGACAGACAAGACTAGACAGAAAAGACCAGACAGACAAGACTAGAGAGACAAGACTAGACAGACAAGACTAAACAGACAAGACTAGACAGACAAGACTAGACAGACAAGACTAGACAGACAAGACCAGACAGACAAGACTAGACAGACAAGACCAGACAGACAAGACTAGACAGACAAGACTAGACAGACAAGACTAAACAGACAAGACTAGACAGACAAGACTAGACAGACAAGACCAGACAGACAAGACTAGACAGACAAGACTAGACAGACAAGACTAGACAGACAAGACTAGACAGACAAGACTATACAGACAAGACTAGACAAGACTAGACAGAAAAGACTAGACAGACAAGACTAGACAGACAAGACTAGACAGACAAGACTAGACAGACAAGACTAGACAGACAAGACTAGACAGACAAGACTAGACACAAAAGACTAGACAGACAAGACTAGACAGACAAGACTAGGCAGACAAGACTAGACAGACAAGACTAGACAGACAAGACTAGACAGACAAGACTAGACAGACAAGACTAGACAGACAAGACTAGACCGACAAGACTAGACAGACAAGACTAGACAGACAAGACTAGACAGACAAGACTAGACAGACAAGACTAGACAGACAAGACTAGACAGACAAGACTAGACAGACAAGACTAGACAGACTAGACTAGACAGACAAGACTAGACAGACAAGACTAGACAGACAAGACCAGACAGACAAGACTAGACAGACAAGACCAGACAGACAAGACTAGACAGACAAGACTAGACAGACAACACTAAACAGACAAGACTAGACAGACAAGACTAGACAGACAAGACTAGACAGACAAGACTAGACAGACAAGACTAGACAGACAAGACTAGACAGACAAGACTAGGCAGACAAGACTAGACAGACAAGACTAGACAGACAAGACTAGACAGACAAGACTAGACAGACAAGACTAGACAGACAAGACTAGACAGACAAGACTAGACAGACAAGACTAGACAGACAAGACTAGACAGACAAGACTAGACAGACAAGACTAGACAGACAAGACTAGACAGACAAGACTAGACAGACAAGACTAGACAGACAAGACTAGACAGACAAGACTAGACAGACAAGACTAGACAGACAAGACTAGACAGACAAGACTAGACAGACAAGACTAGACAGACAAGACTAGACAGACAAGACTAGACAGACAAGACTAGACAGACAAGACTAGACAGACAAGACTAGACAGACAAGACTAGACAGACAATACTAGACAGACAAGACTAGACAGACAAGACCAGACAGACAAGACTAGACAGACAAGACTAGACAGACAAGACTAGACAGACAAGACTAGACAGACGAGACAAGACAGACAAGACTAGACGGACAAGACTAGACCGACAAGACTACACAGACAAGATTAGAAAGAAAAGAGTAGATATACAAGACTAGACAGACAAGACTAAACAGACAAGACTAGACAGACAAGACTAGACAGACAAGACTAGACAGACAAGACTAGACAGACAAGACTAGACAGACAAGACTAGACAGACAAGACTAGACAGACAAGACTATACAGACAAGTCTAGACAGACAAGACTAGACAGACAAGACTAGACAGACAAGACTAGACAGACTAGACTAGACTAGACAAGACTAGACAGACAAGACTAGACAGACAAGACTAGACAGACAAGACTAGACAGACAAGACTAGACAGACAAGACTAGACAGACAAGACTAGACAGACAAGACTAGACAGACAAGACTAGACAGACAAGACTAGACAGACAAGACTAGACAGACAAGACTAGACAGACAAGACTAGACAGACAAGACTAGACAGACAAGACTAGACAGACAAGACTAGACAGACAAGACTAGACAGACAAGACTAGACAGACAAGACTAGACAGACAAGACTAGACAGACAAGACTAGACAGACAAGACTAGACAGACAAGACTAGACAGACAAGACTAGACAGACAAGACTAGACAGACAAGACTAGACAGACAAGACTAGACAGACAAGACTAGACAGACAAGACTAGACAGACAAGACTAGACAGACAAGACTAGACAGACAAGACTTGACAGACAAGACTAGACAGACAAGACTAGACAGACAAGACTAGACAGACAAGACTAGACAGACAACGACTAGACAGACAAGACTAGACAGACAAGACTAGACAGACAAGACTAGACAGACAAGACTAGACAGACAAGACTAGACAGACAAGACTAGACAGACAAGACTAGACAGACAAGACTAGACAGACAAGACTAGACAGACAAGACTAAGACAGACAAGACTAGACAGACAAGACTAGACAGACAAGACTAGACAGACAAGACTAGACAGACAAGACTAGACAGACAAGACTAGACAGACAAGACTAGACAGACAAGACTAGACAGACAAGACTAGACAGACAAGACTAGACAGACAAGACTAGACAGACAAGACTAGACAGACAAGACTAGACAGACAAGACTAGACAGACAAGACTAGACAGACAAGACTAGACAGACAAGACTAGACAGACAAGACTAGACAAGACAAGACTAGACAGACAAGACTAGACAGACAAGACTAGACAGACAAGACTAGACAGACAAGACTAGACAGACAAGACTAGACAGACAAGACTAGACAGACAAGACTAGACAGACAAGACTAGACAGACAAGACTAGACAGACAAGACTAGACAGACAAGACTAGACAGACAAGACTAGACAGACAAGACTAGACAGACAAGACTAGACAGACAAGACTAGACAGACAAGACTAGACAGACAAGACTAGACAGACAAGACTAGACAGACAAGACTAGACAGACAAGACTAGACAGACAAGACTAGACAGACAAGACTAGACAGACAAGACTAGACAGACAAGACTAGACAGACAAGACTAGACAGACAAGACTAGACAGACAAGACTAGACAGACAAGACTAGACAGACAAGACTAGACAGACAAGACTAGACAGACAAGACTAGGACAGACAAGACTAGACAGACAAGACTAGACAGACAAGACTAGACAGACAAGACTAGACAGACAAGACTAGACAGACAAGACTAGACAGACAAGACTAGACAGACAAGACTAGACAGACAAGACTAGACAGACAAGACTAGACAGACAAGACTAGACAGACAAGACTAGACAGACAAGACTAGACAGACAGACTAGACAGACAAGACTAGACAGACAAGACTAGACAGACAAGACTAGACAGACAAGACTAGACAGACAAGACTAGACAGACAAGACTAGACAGACAAGACTAGACAGACAAGACTAGACAGACAAGACTAGACAGACAAGACTAGACAGACAAGACTAGACAGACAAGACTAGACAGACAAGACTAGACAGACAGACAAGACTAGACAGACAAGACTAGACAGACAAGACTAGACAGACAAGACTAGACAGACAAGACTAGACAGACAAGACTAGACAGACAAGACTAGACAGACAAGACTAGACAGACAAGACTAGACAGACAAGACTAGACAGACAAGACTAGACAGACAAGACTAGACAGACAAGACTAGACAGACAAGACTAGACAGACAAGACTAGACAGACAAGACTAGACAGACAAGACTAGACAGACAAGACTAGACAGACAAGACTAGACAGACAAGACTAGACAGACAAGACTAGACAGACAAGACTAGACAGACAAGACTAGACAGACAAGACTAGACAGGACAAGACTAGACAGACAAGACTAGACAGACAAGACTAGACAGACAAGACTAGACAGACAAGACTAGACAGACAAGACTAGACAGACAAGACTAGACAGACAAGACTAGACAGACAAGACTAGACAGACAAGACTAGACAGACAAGACTAGACAGACAAGACTAGACAGACAAGACTAGACAGACAAGACTAGACAGACAAGACTAGACAGACAAGACTAGACAGACAAGACTAGACAGACAAGACTAGACAGACAAGACTAGACAGACAAGACTAGACAGACAAGACTAGACAGACAAGACTAGACAGACAAGACTAGACAGACAAGACTAGACAGACAAGACTAGACAGACAAGACTAGACAGACAAGACTAGACAGACAAGACTAGACAGACAAGACTAGACAGACAAGACTAGACAGACAAGACTAGACAGACAAGACTAGACAGACAAGACTAGACAAGACTAGACAGACAAGACTAGACAGACAAGACTAGACAGACAAGACTAGACAGACAAGACTAGACAGACAAGACTAGACAGACAAGACTAGACAGACAAGACTAGACAGACAAGACTAGACAGACAAGACTAGACAGACAAGACTAGACAGACAAGACTAGACAGACAAGACTAGACAGACAAAAACAGACAGACAAGACTAGACAGACAAGACTAGACAGACAAGACTAGACAGACAAGACTAGACAGACAAGACTAGACAGACAAGACTAGACAGACAAGACTAGACAGACAAGACTAGACAGACAAGACTAGACAGACAAGACTAGACAGACAAGACTAGACAGACAAGACTAGACAGACAAGACTAGACAGACAAGACTAGACAGACAAGACTAGACAGACAAGACTAGACAGACAAGACTAGACAGACAAGACTAGACAGACAAGACTAGACAGACAAGACTAGACAGACAAGACTAGACAGACAAGACTAGACAGACAAGACTAGACAGACAAGACTAGACAGACAAGACTAGACAGACAAGACTAGACAGACAAGACTAGACAGACAAGACTAGACAGACAAGACTAGACAGACAAGACTAGAAACAGACAAGACTAGACAGACAAGACTAGACAGACAAGACTAGACAGACAAGACTAGACAGACAAGACTAGACAGACAAGACTAGACAGACAAGACTAGACAGACAAGACTAGACAGACAAGACTAGACAGACAAGACTAGACAGACAAGACTAGACAGACAAGACTAGACAGACAAGACTAGACAGACAAGACTAGACAGACAAGACTAGACAGACAAGACTAGACAGACAAGACTAGACAGACAAGACTAGACAGACAAGACTAGACAGACAAGACTAGACAGACAAGACTAGACAGACAAGACTAGACAGACAAGACTAGACAGACAAGACTAGACAGACAAGACTAGACAGACAAGACTAGACAGACAAGACTAGACAGACAAGACTAGACAGACAAGACTAGACAGACAAGACTAGACAGACAAGACTAGACAGACAAGACTAGACAGACAAGACTAGACAGACAAGACTAGACAGACAAGACTAGACAGACAAGACTAGACAGACAAGACTAGACAGACAAGACTAGACAGACAAGACTAGACAGACAAGACTAGACAGACAAGACTAGACAGACAAGACTAGACAGACAAGACTAGACAGACAAGACTAGACAGACAAGACTAGACAGACAAGACTAGACAGACAAGACTAGACAGACAAGACTAGACAGACAAGACTAGACAGACAAGACTAGACAGACAAGACTAGACAGACAAGACTAGACAGACAAGACTAGACAGACAAGACTAGACAGACAAGACTAGACAGACAAGACTAGACAGACAAGACTAGACAGACAAGACTAGACAGACAAGACTAGACAGACAAGACTAGACAGACAAGACTAGACAGACAAGACTAGACAGACAAGACTAGACAGACAAGACTAGACAGACAAGACTAGACAGACAAGACTAGACAGACAAGACTAGACAGACAAGACTAGACAGACAAGACTAGACAGACAAGACTAGACAGACAAGACTAGACAGACAAGACTAGACAGACAAGACTAGACAGACAAGACTAGACAGACAAGACTAGACAGACAAGACTAGACAGACAAGACTAGACAGACAAGACTAGACAGACAAGACTAGACAGACAAGACTAGACAGACAAGACTAGACAGACAAGACTAGACAGACAAGACTAGACAGGACAAGACTAGACAGACAAGACTAGACAGACAAGACTAGAAGACAGACAAGACTAGACAGACAAGACTAGACAGACAAGACTAGACAGACAAGACTAGACAGACAAGACTAGACAGACAAGACTAGACAGACAAGACCTAGACAGACAAGACTAGACAGACAAGACTAGACAGACAAGACTAGACAGACAAGACTAGACAGACAAGACTAGACAGACAAGACTAGACAGACAAGACTAGACAGACAAGACTAGACAGACAAGACTAGACAGACAAGACTAGACAGACAAGACTAGACAGACAAGACTAGACAGACAAGACTAGACAGACAAGACTTGACAGACAAGACTAGACAGACAAAGACTGGACAGACAAGACTGGACAGACAAGACTAACAGACAAGACTAGACAGACAAGCCTAGACAGACAAGACTAGACAGACAAGACTAGACAGACAAGGACTAGACAGACAAGACTAGACAGAGCAAGACTAGACAGACTAGACTAGACAAGACTAGACAGACAAGACTAGACAGACAAGAGCTAGACAGACAAGACTAGACAGACAAGACTAGACAGACAAGACTAGACAGACAAGACTAGACACACAAGACTAGACAGACAAGACTAGACAGACAAGACTAGACAGACAAGGACTAGACAGACAAGACTAGACAGACAAGACTAGACAGACAAGACTAGACAGACAAGACTAGACAGACA